>OY764962.1:113284861-113705860 GCA_963668005.1 Melieria crassipennis | reverse complement strand
CTCCTTTCCTTTCCTTTCCTTTCCTTTCCTTTCCTTTCCTTTCCTTTCCTTTCCTTTCCTTTCCTTTCCTTTCCTTTCCTTTCCTTTCCTTTCCTTTCCTTTCCTTTCCTTTCATTTCTCTTTCATTTCTCTTTCATTTCTCATTCATTTCTCTTTAATTTCTCTTTAATTTCTCTTTAATTTCTCTTTAATTTCTCTTTAATTTCTCTTTCATTTCTCTTTCATTTCTCTTTCATTTCTCTTTCATTTCTCTTTCATTTCTCTTTCATTTCTCTTTCATTTCTCTTTCATTTCTCTTTCATTTCTCTTTCATTTCTCTTTCCTTTCCCTTTCATTTCCCTTTCTTTTTTTTTGGATTTCATTTCATTTATCTCGCCCCCGCAAAGCAACCCGTACGACCTTCGTTGTTCACGCAGCGTTGCAACAAAAGTAAACATGCCGATCACTTAAAAGTGATCAACAACAATAATAACCGTCGACACTGTCTACTCATCCACAACAGCGACTAAAACAACAAGCAATTATGCAAAAAACAAAAGTACAAATTTTAATTAAATAAGAAATGCAAATTGAATAAAATGCAAAAATTACCATGAACGATTTCATTTCACCTCCAGCACCCTTCGGCGCGCAGCGAGCAACTCACATTCACACCGTCAACTCTTGGCTTAGTTCCACTCGGTGGCCGCTTCATTTTCGGTTCTTGTCCTTTCGGCGCGCTGCAGCTGCAAATTGAAATCAAACTGTGAGCGGCACATAAAATTAATTAACAGCAGGCAACGAAACGGACACGGAGCGCCGTGTTCCGAGTGCCCGTAACACGGTTTTAATTGTGGTCGATGCTGGTAATGAGGCGGGGCGGTGCTGGCAAGGATGCTGGCAATAAGTGTAAATCTGTGCGCGCTCTGTGCGGTGATTGTTGCCTTTCGTTCGCCAACCACGTGAACACCGCAGCGAGCGGCCGAACCATCTCTTCTGGCGCTGGTTTAAAATTCAAATGCAAATTCAAATTCAATTCGATTCGATTCGATACGTGTCGAGTTGATTTGAGGCAAACACGCTGAAAGATGCCCTTGGCCCGAGCACTTCCCACTAATCCCTATTCGTTCAATTGAATTAACTTTACAGCGCAACGGGGACGCGGCGTGTTTGTGCCGGAAATGCAGGCAATCAGGCACGTAATGCTTTAACAAAGCGAAAATTGATTTTTAATTGCATTAACAGCGCTGGCGGCATTGAGCTTTTTTTTTTAATTTTGTGGCTCATGTCCATGTTTCACTGTCTACTTGACAGAGCCATTATGCGAGCGTTTCTCGTTAAACGAAACTGGTTTCGGTTGAAAGTGAAATTTCAAATTTGCGGGAATTTTGAAATTCTTTCGCAAGAATTTGCCAATTACAAATATTTGCCATGGCCAACGCAATTCAGCCCGAAATAGCTCGACGAAAAATGCACAAATATTAACCACAGCATTGAAAGCGATCTCCAACTGCCGCCGACACCTGCCCCATTGGAAGCACAACACAGCCGTAATTACGCCGAAACCAGTCGCCGTCGTTGGCGCGTTTGAGCTGGTCGACTTGGCAGATTTCATTTAATTTCACGAGTGATAAAACTCAAATCATTTGCCTCCCACTCGCATCCAACGTAAATTATCTTAAATAACTTTAATGACTTCTATCGTCAATGGCAACAATCAGGGGATAATTTTTCGTGGCTGCGAGCGTTACGAGGTCGACGCGGCCGTTGGCCACTGCGTTGCGGCTGTTAATGCCTTTTGTGTGTGTATAATGGCTCATGGGGGAATTGCGGTACTATCGATTTGTGCACTTGAAATAAATTCACAAATTACTTATTGGTTTTTAATAAACTTTAATTGAATGCAAATATTGTAAACTTTAATGCTTAATGAAAACGATTTAAGCTTTTAAGCTGTACATGAAAAATTAAATCGATTCTGGGTATAACGCAAAAGAGTTGCGCTCATTAACTGCAGTTGTGTGTTTTTTTTTAATCATGTAGGCGTATACGTAACATTTTGAAGAGCAGCGAACAAAGTCGCGGAAATGTCTAATGCGCGATGGATGTTCATTTTTTAGCTAATGCCGGTGCCAATGCAAATGGTAAGAATCGGCCTTATAAGAGTCGACCAAAACTGATTAACACTAGAATGCCCGACAATCTGACGTACCTTAAATGGCCACAATAATGTAGTCATGTACCCGAGATTAAACTAAAATAAGCATTTAGTTTTTATTTTTTTTTATTTTCATTTAAATAAAATAGCGTACATTACACATTTTTTTTTAAATGTTTGCAATTATTTAAAACTTTCATATTTCGCATTTGAAGATGCATATTTGTCTATTTATCAGTAAGATTTGCTGAAAATTTTATATAGGTAGACAAAATTACTACTTTTGGGCATTTAAGGTAAATTTTGCAAAATTGGGGTAACAAATTTGTTTACAATTCTTTTAATTTATTTATTCCATTTATCTTTAAAACTTAATAAAAGCACGTAAGATATTTTTTTTTAATGCGATGCAACAAAAGTTATTTACAATAAAAGACCTCAATGTAGTCAAAATGACTACCTTGGGCATTCTAGTGTTAAGCCGATACCAATGCCAGTAAAAAAATTATAAAATGCATATTTTTTTTAAGCAAGTCAAATATAAATTTTTGTAAATATTTTTTTTGGCAAATTTTTGTAAAATGAGCCAACATTTTGGGCTTCAGTGAGCTTTTTCAGGAGAAGGCTGCCACTCCAACCTGACCTAACCTATGGTGACTGAAAAAAATGTTTATATTTGAAAGTGGCAGTTATAACTATGATGTGCAACTGGGCTTTTCCAGGCCCATTTTGACTTTTAGTAGTCGGAAAATTGTTTCCTTAGCTCTGATCACCAAAATATTTTATGCCAACTATCGCTAGTGTTTTTTTAACGAAACGAAACGAAATCAACGAAAGTTTATTTACATCGATTTATGTTTGTAGGCGCTAAGTGGAACAACCGTTCGTAAATATAAGTATAACAAATGCACCTAAAATGTACGTAAGCCGTTAACGCTTTCGCTATTTTGTTGCCATATGGCAATATGCTACTTTGTGGACGTCTGTATCCTCTATGGTCGTAAGAATATATTTTTTTGTTTGTCTTAAGAATAGTTTGAAATTTTAGGAAAAATACGAAATTATTGAATTGAATATTTAAGTTTAAAGAAAAGAAGTATACACGTTTTTTAATGGTATAT
This sequence comes from Melieria crassipennis, assembly GCA_963668005.1. NCBI lineage: Eukaryota > Metazoa > Arthropoda > Insecta > Diptera > Ulidiidae > Melieria > Melieria crassipennis. The sequence goes on along the minus strand of OY764962.1, from coordinate 113,702,602 downwards.
CTTGACATAGTAAAGGAAGAAGAAGCAGAAAACTTGAGATAACTTTTTAATTTGACGTTTTCTTTCAATTTTGATACTTTTTTTTCTTTTAATTTTGGCTGAAGTAAATGAAGAAATATTCAAATTTTCGTTATGCGTAAAAAGTTTAATGTTTAAGTAATTATTACAGCCACAACGGTGTGGTTGCTCTCATAGAAAAACACTCTAAAATACAGGGTCCGACTATAAAAATTTTAAAATGTGTTATGGATTGTTGCTAATATAGCCAAATAGAAGCCTAAGACATACAACTTAACATTTTAACTTCCTCCAGTAAAAACCTGTAGCGAAAGGGTTAAACAAAAATTATTCAAACACAAACAATCATGTTCGGTGACTCTATTACATTGTATCTGTGCAGTGGCGCACGCAAGGGGGGTTATAAAACCCTTAATTATATCTGTTTGTTAAAAAAATTGCGGCTGGAAAATGTTCTTTCAAATAATGTTATAAGTGTTATCTTTGATACGAAAATTCTATGAAACCGGACGCACCATTTTTTGCAGCAACAGCAACAACAACAACAATGATAAAATATTTGCCATTGTTGGCCACGACTGGATGGCTGGTGTGATGCTGTGATGAAGATGTTGCTACGGTTTCAGTGGTCGTTGTTGTTGGCGTTAAATTTGTATTGTAAACAAAGGTCTTTTAGTTTATGACAACGATTTTCTGTTCAATATGGTTGTTGTTGTTGTTGCTGTCAGCATTTCTTTGCACTGTTTCTTTCAGCGCGTCTCAACCTGCAGCTGAATACACACAAACAAAAACACGCGCACAGTTGACAGTTGTTGTGTGTTTGTACGAACTCTACGAATTCTACTACCCACTCGGTGCTGTTATCATACGTACATAAGATTGTTGTTCACTATTGATGTCAACAACTACGCGAAAATGTGTTGAATTGGCCATTGAGGAGATATGGGGGGATGTAGCTCAGTGGTAGAGCGTTCGCTTTGCATGTGAAAGGCCCCGGGTTCAATCCCCGGCATCTCCAGCTAGTAGCAACCCATTCTTTTTTGCATTCATTCATACTATTATTATATTTGGTCTCTAGTTTCACGCCCATATAGATTTTTTCCGAAAAATTTTTTTAATTTTTGTCGCACGGTGTTATTGTTATTATTAATTCAGTCTTTATTATTCGAGACACATTCTCATTACTCAGCACCAAGCACATCCGCACGACCAGCAAAGAAAGAACGAAAGGACTGTGCATGGTGTAATCCTCAACATGACGAAAAATGGTGCAAAACATTCTTGTCGTGTAAAACATGTAAAAAATGCATGTGCCTTGAACACGACTCTGTAAATAAAATATGTTTGTGCCATGGCTGTGCTGCAGAATAAACTGTCTCTTTTTTTGTTGATTTGAATTTAATCAATAAATTAATTGATTAAATGTTGTGCCATATACAAATAGCAGTTTTACTTTATAAGGCACCTCAACCCCACACCCTCTTAAGAAATCCCCCTTAATAATTACATTCACACATAGCTATACTATCATAGAGTATGTGTGCCCAATATCAGCTTTCTATGCCACATCTAACTGGGCGAAAATCGTAGGAACCGATGATCATCGCTTATGGGCCTCGCGAGGCCCAGTTGCTCCACTTAGCGCCTCTGAAGTAGTCGCTCATACTAGTGTTAAAGGTTGACCTCAAAATAGAGAGACCGAATAGAATAGAGAGTCAATATAGGGAGACCGTACCTCCGGTGAATGGACCAAGTTGAGGACGTCCTATGCTCTTTCGATTGAAACAAACACTTGGAACAGCATTAAAACAACGCTTACCAAAATTATTTCCAAATTTGTATCACTTTTGAAATTTTTTGTTTTTTTAATCAATTGCAAACAGTTTAAAATTGCATGCAACAATCGTGTCATGGATAATTATTTATGGCTGAAAACCTGCTGAAAGTACTGTTGCAAAAAACAACAGTTTTGTTTGAAATTAAAACCTAGGAATTGGAAATGTGAACCTATGATTTTTTTACTGACGATTCTATGCACAAACCCACAAAGCCATATCAGCTACCGAGGAAGTAAGCGGGACATGAGAGAGATGGTTTCATTGAAGTTAAAGTTAAAGTTTAGAAATTCGATGCTTTCCATTTCTATTAACATTAGTCACTCTTATCGTTTAACCCATTGCTGCCTAATGGTTAAAAATTTACCCATGAAAAATTGACTTTTTAAAAAAATCACAGAAAAGTTCGTGGTAGAGACATCGCAAAATCATTGACAGGGATGGTTGGGGTAAAGATGGAACTACCTTAGTCTAGTGAAGGTCACCCTAAAATTCCGCCATCTAGCTAGAGTTACCAGACTCCAAAAATTGTTAATTTTCCGGAGGTGGAAAATGTGGCGAAACGTAGTGGCCTTAGAACTTCACAAAAATCTGCCTCCTAACTCACCTGTAAACAATACAACTTTTGTTCACGTGTTTAGCTGATCACTTTAAAAAGTATGGAAAAAAGCTACCAATGGGTAAAAAATACCCAATGAATATCTCAGCAACGTGCAGAGATAGAAAGCTGAAATTTTGTTTCTGATCATTTTAGGTCAATTCCAGATCGTGTATGAAATTTTATCAAAATCGTAAGGGCGGAACTGGTACCCGGCTTTAATGGGTTAAGTTATCATAAACTATTTGTATCACTTTCCATCCCTATTAAAAAAAATTATCAGCCCCTCTTATCGTTTAACTTATCAATTAGCGAGTCTAAATGACTACATTGAGATCTTTTATAAATTTATTTACTCATATTTAATAACATCATTCTATATGGGCCTTTAAATAAGAATAAATTGACCAGGCATTCTGGCGTTTTATATAAAACTAGTTGAACGGGGCGTATGAGTAACATTCGATTTCATTAGTTTCGCCACTGCCTCGAAAACTGAACTGAATTCAAGCAAAGTTGTGTTTAAAGCTTAAACAACCCTCTTGCCAACAGACACACCCCCTCACTTACACAAACACACACACACACACACCGCACACATATGGGTTCGTGCATGTATGTTTGTGAATGTGAAAAAGTCCATTTCGCGACAATTGTTTCAATTAGGAAAATTGACACTTCCATGCGCAAATTTTTAAATTACACCAACACACGCGCCCAATGCTTTACCCATTGGCAAAAGCAGGAAGTGTCGACCAGGAAAACAAAAATGCAACGACAACGAAATGTACAACACCTCACAACTACGCGAAATTGCTGCCGAAGGGGCGGCATCGTGTGGCAATTTTCAATTTCAAGCAATTTCCGTTGACTTTTTAGCAAAGTCACACTAAACAAGTCTATTAGGATGATTGCTTCCAGCAACACCAGCAACAGCAATAACAACAACAACAACAATGGCAGTCGCAACTATGCCAAAAAACAACCTAAGCGCAACGGCATCAGCAGAAATGTGAAGAAAAACACGCCAGCACGAGTGAGACTAGAAAAAATGTCTGAGGGGGTTTTCAATAAAACAACAAAAAAAAACACAGGGAACTCGCAAAAATAAAAACAAAACACGCACTCAGTGTGACGTTGCCGACGCTGGCTGGCTGGCTGGCTGGCTGCCGCGACATGTTTAACCCTTTTATTACACACTCATGACATGAAGGTAACATACACGCACATACACACACACGCACACGCACACATGCACTTGCGCAAACAGTGGCGGCAGCGCAATAAAGCGACGAATGTTCGGCGCACGCACAAGCTGGGCTGACTACAGCAATAGCAACAACAACAACAACAACGGCATTTTCATGGGCCAACGAACATGACAGCGCGCCAAAATAATATTTAAATAAATTGTCACTGTATGGTGTCAACGATGACGCCGCCAGCACTGACTCTCTACCAACACAACAACAACAACAACACCACTACCGACATCAACAACACCACCAAAACACCAACAACGTCAGCGCTGCGTCATTTACTGCTTGCGACCGCCGCGCTTTTTGGCCTCCGGCACAACCAACATTTGTCGTCACAATAACCCAGCGACAAATTTTAACAACTTTTCAATTTGAGTATGCCAGCTGTTATTTTGTTGTTGCGCAAATTGCTATTGCTGGCATTGCGGATGCTGTTGCTTTTGCTTTAGCCAGCACTCTATGCAAAACTTCTGTGGAATTTTGCGTTTTGTGTTTATGTATGCGAATACTTTTGCTGTTGCTGTCTGTTGGCGCTACGTCGTAATGTATGTGTGGGTGTGTGTGTGTGCAACTGTTGGATGTGTGTGTTTTGTTGTGCTCGTGTGTTTGTCTGTTTGCATAATATCTGTGAGATAAATTAAACATTCATATCAGTTTATTTACTCAAGCAAATTGAGTTTTCATAGATGACATGATGAAATTTTAAAAGGGCGGAATTGTTTTATACGCTCCCCCACATTCACATTCACATTTGCATGCAATGTGTGTCTGTCTGTATTTGCACAGTGCCAGCAGTGCCGACCTTATTGCCAGTAGTTGGCGTCGAAACGACGAGCAGCGACGCGGTTGGCTGTGCTGGGGCAACGTAAAAACATGCAACGACAAAGCATAACAAAAATTAAATCAGCGCGCTGCTCTAAAAGAACCAAACGAACGCAATGAAAATATGAGAGATTTCAGCAGAAAAAATGAAAGAAAACGAGAAAATATATTTTTTTTTAATAAGAATGTTTTAGTCGGTTTTGAACGACTCATTCATGCCCTGCAACTGAAATAGCAATCACAATAAAGTATATAATTCTACTGAAAACTAAAAATGCATTGATCAAGACTAACCGGGTTTTAGAAGAAAGTTGCATATGGCATCACACAAGGTTTTGGCCTTAGTTTGGGACAGGAACTATTCAGCCAATTAAAACTTATCTAACCTATTTGTCTATAGAAAAAAATCACAAATTACACTATTTTAAATAAAAACATAATTTTCAGAAAAATATTTTCTACGAAAATTTCAGGTTTTAAGAAGAGCTTTATGGCTCTTACTTCAGTTAACATCACACACTATACGAGGTGTGGCAATTAAGTAATGAGACTGATTCCATAAAAACCTTATATTCAAAAATTATTCTGCAACTCTGCCATCCCCTTCAAAATAGTCCCCTTGGGCAGCTATACAACGATTCCAGCGCGTTTTCCATGCTTCGTAACATTTCTGGAACGCTTCGACTGGGATGTCCGCGAGTACCCTCGTCACGGTCGCCTGGATGTCCGTAATCGACTCAAAATGGGTTCCTTTGACCACCGATTTTGTTCTAGGGAACAAAAAAAAAGTCACAGGGTGACATATCGGACGAATAAGGCGGCTGTTGCAACACGGCGATCCCTTAAGAGGCCAAATACTGGGACACGCTGAGGGCGGTGTAGCGATGAAGGATCCAGTTACGAGCGATGTCTGGGCACACCCTGTTGACTCGTTTTCGTAATCTTTCGAGTACTTGGCGATAGTAGACTTGAACAAATTCTTTGTGGACGATTCCACGGCTATCAAAAAAGGCAATAATCATCGTTTTCACCTTCGACCTGCCCATGCGAGCTTTTTTCGGGCGGGGGGCGTACGGAGACAACAATTGTGAGTTTTGACGTTTTGGTTTCCGGGTCATATTGGAAAAACCAGCTCTCATCGCCTGTAATAACCCCATCAAGCAGCGTGGGATCGTTTTCCATTTGTTCCAAACAGTCTTCTGCGACGGTCATTCGATGCTGTTTTTGCTCCTCGGAAAGGTTCTTTGGAAACATCTTCGCGCAAAACTTTTTCATCCCAAAATCGTCGTTTAAAATTTATCTGACTGTTTCACGGTTCATACCCAGTTCCGAGGCCTACATTCGAACTGTTAAACGTCGATCTTCACGGATTAGGGAGCGCACACGCTGCGCATTCGCGTCAGTCCGCACCTCGACTGGTCTGCCGCTCCGCGCCTCGTCTTCCACGCTTTCACGCCCCTCCTTAACGACTAAGAGCACTATCACCATGCACTTTTACAATTTTAGCGTACGTTTCCGAAGCTGTTTTGCTCAATCTGGCGCAAAATTTTATCGCGACGCGTTGCTCTTGATTTCGTTTCTCCATTTTCGTGACGAGCACCACCAACACACGTCTACTCAACACGACACGGCAGGCGAACTAAACAAGCTAGAGCGATGGTAAATATACCAATGGAGAGGGGAAGGATGCCGGTAAAGGGGAAGGGAATTTCAAAGTCGCACGTTTACCACAAGCGCGGCAATAAAATCAGTCTCATTACTTAATTGTCACACCTCGTATGAACAAAAACTCTCCGCAATTTCTCGTCAAACAATTCGCGCAAAAAACATTTTTTTTTTTTTAATTTTTTTTCTGGGTTAGTACATCTGTCACCTGGTGCTTAAATATCTGTTTGAGAGCCATCTGTCGGCAGTTTGTGCATGACAGTTTTATAAACAAATTACTTTTTGTTGTGTTTTGCGAATTTCGCCATGTCCAATTCAGTTGAACAAAGAATTTACATGAAATTTTGTGTTTCTAAGAAATATATCATCAAAATCAAGCGAACCGTACTCTGGTAAATAGATGATTTTCCTCGTTCCCGAAATCGAAAATTGTAAGAAAAGTGTGATTGTTGTGTAAGCCTCAAAAAGATAACAGTCGATCTTGGTATCTCGTTCGGATCGTTGCAAAGCGATATGCTCGATGTTTTGTGCTTGAGACAAATTAAAGCATGGTTTATGCCAAATTTTTTGCAAAAACTGAAATCAATACGATGACGTTGCTTTCATTACCTGTGACGAAACATGGGTCCATGAATATGAAATCGAAACTAATCAGCAATCATTCGAATGACACTTCTCAGGTTAGTCAAAACCCTAAACCATGACAGAGTTGATCCAAAATCAGGGTTTTGTTGATGGCATTTTTTGATTGCTTTGGGTATGGTACACTCAGAAGTTCCTTTGCCAGGTCAAATAGTAAGTAAGGAATAGGAAATGTTGCCATGATTGAAGAGACAACTAGTGGACAACTATTGGCAGATCTCATCGTCCATGCAATTATTTGACCAAAAACAACCTTCAACATTCAAGATAATTCACCCGTTATACGTTCTTGTGGCTTTTTTCCAATTCCCACCACTCGAGTTACCACTTTGTGGAAAGAATTTTGAAACAATTGAAGCGATAAGGACGAATTCACAGAAGCAGCTGAAAGCGATTCCAAAATCAGCCCATGAAAAGTGTTTTCAAAATTCAATCAAATTCAAAGGAAATTTCTTTGAAGCAATTTAAATGAATACACAGTGCGACAAAAATCAAAAAATTGCAAAACACATGAAAAAAACTATATACTCATGAAACTAGAGGCAAAATGTAGTAAAACTGTGTTTTTATTTTTTTTGTTTTCTGACGTCAGGATTTTTTTTTAAAGGACTTTGAAAATTCAAGGACATGTTTATTTCAAAAAATTATTTTAAAAATTGAGCGCATTGTAGAATAGCAATATGGGTATCAAATGAAAGAGAAAAATCCTTAGAATCGTAGAAAATTTAATGTTTTGGTGCAAAAGGACAAAGAGGTATTGAAAATGTCCTTTTAAAACTTTATCCTTGAATATCCGTGCAAATTTCCAATAATTCTTTTTGAAAAAAATATAACTTAAGGACTAATATGTACGCTACTGCATCCTTGAATTTCGTCTTTCTAACTTTATTAGTTTAAGATATAAAAAATTTAATACTTCTCGCTTTGTTGTCGCACAGTGATATCAATTCCAGGTATTTTTTAATTAGAATCTATATACTTTCTTTTCTTACTTACTATATGGAAGTTATGTTGAAGAAAATTAAATGAACATCAATAAATAATGAAACCGTTTGCGTTTTATTGACGAATTCAAGGTATTTTTTAATTAGACTGTATATACTTTTTCATATCAAACACATCTCTTTCCGCATTCATAACAAATGTCCAACCAAAGTCTACATAACCCAACGCCTCGGTGTAGGGTGTAATAAAAATGGCATACACGGATAACGGGAGTTTTTTGTATTTAATTGAAAGTAAATGGAAAAGAAATTGAGTCACAGCAAACAGCTGGAAATAAAATTAACCAAGGAATATTCATACCGCATCACAAACGTAAAAAAACACAAAATCGAGAAAATTGATTACATGTAAACGAGGCAAATATGCAGATATGAAAAAACCACCGACCAACAAAGCAACCACCATTCGTATTGTGTTGTTGTTTTCATATCTAAAAATGAATCTCAATTTGGGTAAAAATTAGTTTTAATGCAGCCATACAAGTTGCCAGCAAACCTTAGTCCGTCAGAGCGTCAGTTCGCTTTGCTATATGAATACTTTATTGATGTTGTTGTTGTTATTGTTGTTTTAGTTCTCATACTGTCATTGAGCAGCTTAGCTGTCAGCCTTAACTCGATTGCATATTCATCAACGTAGAGCATCTACAATAATAACAATAACAACAACAGCAACAGCAGTTCCTCTTTTCCCGCTTCTGTACAGCATGAAAAATTGCCAACAGACGTTCGTATTTTATTAAAATTGCTTAATGCTATGACATTTTCGTATATTTCGTTGTCCTTTTGTTGTGCCATAATGTTGTCTGCTTTTCACATTTTATTTCCTGTTATTTATTTCGACTGATAAAAGGTAAAAATGATTGGTGTGCAGCTCTTATCATTTTTCAAAACTAAAACTTATACCCAGTTTATTTAGGTTATTTAGATGGGCGTGTGTGTTTGTGTGTGTGTGTGTGTGTGTGTGTGAGATAGAGAATGTAGACATTTGCAGTCATTTACTTGTGTCAAATTTCATACACTAAAATATGGCATTGTTTTTAGTTTAAGGATTAGAAATGGGTCGTACGTTCAAAGTCAGTGGCGTCGTTTTGTGGCAATAATAGAAGGAGTAGTCTTACGTAAATTAAATTTCGTATAGAGTAAAGAACATTCTGTCCACAATTTTAATGAAATCAAAGCAAAATTACAACCATTTCTCATACAATAAGATTTGAAAAAACTTCACAATGAAAATTATCTTAGGTCACAAAAACAACATTTATAATATTTTTATTGTAACAAAAATATATTTATATTTAATTGTGTACATAGAAATAGTAGTGGTACATAAATTAAATTTCGTATGGAGTAAAAAACATTCTGCTCACAATTTTAATTACAAAAAAATAAATATTAAAAAAAATAAAAATTAATAAAATAAAAAATAAAAACAAAAATAAATAAAAAATAAAAATAATAAGTTTACAAGATTTGAAAAAATCTTTATATTAACAATGAAAATTATCTTAGGTCACAAAAACAACATTTATAATATTTTTATTTTAACAAAAATATATTTATATATAATTGTGTACATAGAAATAGTAGTCATGCATAAATTAAATTTCGTATAAAGTAAAAAACATTCTGCTCACAATTTTAATAAAATCTAAGCAAATTCACAACCATTTCTCATACAATAAGATTTGAAAAAACTTTATATTAACAATGAAAACTATCTTAGTTCACAAAAGCTTCGTTCATAATATTTCTATGTAAATACAAATCTATTTATAAATTGTGTACATAGATATGTTTAAATTAACTCACTCCAAAAGCATTCGAAATTTAAAATTCAACAAATTGCTCCACATCTGCTCAAAAGTTGCCCTTTGAGTGTTAAAATCTATGACTGACCCCCACAAAAAGTTCCTTCTAAATATTTCTAAGATACATTTAACACGTCCAGAAGATGAAGAAGCGCAAATCAGAGGCGCCTGGGGACAACTTTTGTGGCAGACCGTAACCCGGTAGCGGATTGTTGTGGCCAGTTAAGTATGTAAGAACAGAAAACACTGTCTTGATGATTGAAGTTTTCTGAACTGCATCCATGTATGTGTTTTAAATTGAAGAAATTAGAGACAAACGTCAGAGTATAAATCAATCTCGGCAAACGTGTTGCTTTGTCAGTGAAAATTACTTCCCACAAATGACACCAACGTAAATTAATATTTAATGTAATTGATTTAATGTTACTATAGATTCAAAAAATTCTTGTTAAGTTGCACCAAAGATCAGAACGACCAAGTACGTGTCTATAATTTTGATTCAAATCCTACAAAAAATATAAAATAAGTAAAAAATAAATCAAAATAAACAAAACTTTACAAAAAAATAAAAATAAGAAATAAAAAACTGTATTTTACATTGACAACAAAGCCGAACAACGTCCATAAAAAATACAAAAAGGACGCAAAAGAAACAAACCAACAGCACAAAAAATATGCACTTCAAGCTCAACCAAAAATTTCAGTCTTCTATACAACAATTACATGTTGTTGTTGTTGTTTGTGGTAGAAGTTTTCTTTTACAACAAACGCCACAACTTTTACAGGTTTTTTTTTTAATATTTTTTTTATTTTTTTGCCTTGATTTAAAATTTTTCCTTCAGCTCTTTTTTCGTTATTTTTCACTGTTATTTGATGTAAAAAAAATGTATTTAATGCTTTTTTGGAGTTTTTCATTTAAGCGTATGACAAAAATATGTTTTTATTAATTTAAATGTGACATTTTCGTTGCATCATCCGCCTTACATTTGCTTCAAGTTTTTTTAGGCGATTTTTTTTCAGTTGCTGCACGCTTTTGTACCACAGCTGGCTGTCTGGCTGACTGGCTGCTTGTTCGGCAAGTTTTCGCGTTGTTCAAAACAAACATTTCTGGCATCTAGTTTATGGTATTTTCATTTTCCTTTTGACTACCTGGCTTGCAGCGAAATTATAATGAAAACGACCGACCGACCTACAGACAGCGAACTGTCATCATGGCGCTGAAGCCAGCAGCAATTCTTGTCGCTGCTCGCTGGAGTAGCATTGCAGATAGCTTCCGCTGTTTTGCTATTTACGCTGCAGCTATAACTTTAGAAAATGTTTTCTATTTTAGGAATTTTTCTTGTCAGTACTTTACTGCTTTACGGCATATAACAACGCTTGGGAATATTTTCGCTTAGTGAAAAATATTTTAAAGCAGCGTCAAAGCATCGAGTTGGCTAAATCTGCCGTTGTATGCTCGAGTATTCAACTTGACAAAATTAAATTAGTTCAAGTTGGTCCTTTCGCCGCTTTTTCTTGGCACACAAACTTCCTTCGCTCGAACTCGCTGCCACGTAAAAACACTTGAAAACACACACACACACAAGCACACTCCAAGCCATCCAAACGCATGAACACCGTAAGCCAACAGCTCACAAATCGACACTTCGCACAAAGTATTTTTCGTATTTTTTCTTTGCTTTTGTTTTCAACGCTTTCTCAACTCATCACTTTCCACTTCAAGCAGCCCCTCCCCCCCCAACCCATTGCCTTTCACTTGTTACATTTCACACCCCTTTCTGGAGCACTGCACTCTTACTTTTTGTTGTTGTTGTTGTTGTCGTTGCCTGCCTGCGGCAAAGAATGTCAACAATTGTGTTAAGTGGCAACACCTGAGCAAAATTTTTACCCAATTTCTTTGGTGCCACTGTCACTGGTGACGTTGCGGCTGTTAGTGGGCGTAACAAAACGCCGCTGGCAACATTCCACTCGTTTGCACCTTTTCCTCCTTCCCGGCAACGCCTCAACGACTGGTATCTGCCGCCCCACCATTGGGCGCGTTGCTCTTTTTCCTTTGCTCATTTTTGTTGTTTTTGTTGTAATTTTTTGTGGCTTAAATTACGTTAGACATCAACGACGTAACGGTGTTAAAGTTAAGAAGAGCATAATATGAGCCTAAGTGCACGAGTCGAGTCAAAAGCCCACAGAAGTGCCGCTTACGGGCTCATGATGCTGGAAACACTCGAGCGCACTCGACACGAGTGCCACTGGCAGCGTCGACGTCGGCGTCACCGTCGGTGCCGATGCCGAAGCTGTAGCAGAAGCGACGAAGGTGGAAAATGCGCTGCCTCGACTGGCTGCGTTGGTGGCGGAAAATTACAGCGGCGGCTGGCTGCAGGCGAATTCTTGCGTCGTCAAAAGGACGTCAATGTGAAAGTGTTGGCATTTTTGCCGGTTCGACAGGCGCTACGTGCACCACCTGCGAGCCAGAGTGTCTGTGTGTGTGGGTGTGTGAGTAAATTGGTAGCGTCATGTGCAGTTGGGCGCGTTACATGTGTGTGTGTGTGTGAGAAGACTTTTGAGGCGACACTTGTGGTGGCATTTAGTTCTGCCAACATTGGCAACGATTTTAATTGAAAATGTTTTTATTGCATTTTAATGAGCGCTGAAGTTAAGTGCAAGATTAGCGCTTGCTGCCAGCTAAAAGCGACAGAGCCACGGCAATGACGAAGGAAAAATCAACAAATTAACACAATTTTATTGCAACTAAGTATGTACGCGTAATGTGTTGCAGCGAGCAATTAGCTGGCGTTAAGTGAGTGAAGGCGAACGCTCAGCGCTAAAACACAGAAGACAAGCCAGGTAAATTTTTCTGTATTTATTTTTTTTTTATACACGCAATTTTATTTTCTGATTATTCATTTTATCGAATAGCTCAAGTATCCACTACAAATATGAAAATAACAAATAAAAAATCATAAAAATTGTTTATTTTATTAAGAGGGAACTTCTTGTTTGGAGACCACCCGAACTATTTTTCAATAGAAAATATTTATTTTTTTAATATTCAAAATTTTTCTCAACATCTGAAGCAGAGCTAGCAATTTATAAAAAAGTCTTAAGTTAAGGTTTCGTGCTTAATGCTTTTTATTATTTTTATTATTATTTTGGGAAGTTTTGAGAAAGTTTTGGTGTTTAAAGATCCCCCCTAATTTTTAATTAAGAATATTTTCCCAAAAGACAATATGGTATTTTTTTCAATAATTTACTCAAGCTTTTTATGAAAAATTTTTCTGAAAAACATGAAAAATGGGGGGTAAGGAAAGGGGGAGGGGAGTTCATGTGTACACAAAAAATATTCACACTTTCAATGCAAACAACTTTGTCTTAGACATCAAAGCTCTAGCTCTTCAAGTTTTTATACTTTCCGTGTAAAAGTCTATAGGGACCCTTTAACCTTTATGTGCAAATTACAAAAAACTCAGACATGCTGGACTATTACTTTGTTCGGCAAAAATGATCAGTATGTCGTCCTCTTTCAGAAATATATAATCGTTACTCTGTTGCACACAAAAAGTTTAAAATAGTTGTACTGTGTAATTATTGTTTTTGTTTCGAAACTATATGCTGTATGCTTTTTTAATAGCAGTCAGCACTCTGAAAACATTCCGATTAATTCAAAACATTGCTTTTGTTCGGGAAGAATGCAATCGATAAGAAATTCTATCTATTCATCTTCATCCCCATCTATTTTTTACCCTTAAATTGTGCATTTTGAGTCATTTATACCAGGCACTGAGATGTAGGAGAGCTAGGTATGAGTTCTCCAGTTGTGATACCACAGTAACTCGGACTCAGATCTTCTTACTCATAAAACCAGTTTAAGCTTCTGACAAAGTTAAGTTGACTTTAGTACTTTTGGCTAGATTCTCTAAAATATTGAAGCGAGTTTTCTTCTTCTAGAGCAGAGCTGTTAAAGAATGCAATCATTTGCGAATAATTAGTCAGTTGAAAAGAGTGCATTCATTTTTTGTATTCAATGAATAAGAATAAAAAAATTAAGTCATTATTCAGACTAAAAATTTATGAATAATTATTCATTTTTACATTCATTTTTTGCTAGTCATCTGATTGCAATCATTTGATTGCAATATTAAAATGAAGTCAATTGAAGTCATTTGAAGTCATCTGAAGTGATTTGAAGTCATTTGCAGTTAAGCTAAAGCCAGCGACCCTAAGTCAATTCGCTTTATGCTTAACATTCGTTAAATGCATTGACGGAGTGCGTAGACGGTAGTAAATTTTTTGATTTTTCATCAACAGGTAATATTAAATAAATCAATAACAGTTGGGCTGAAAAGTTCGTATCGTTTTATAGAAAAACATATTTTTTTTTGGCAAAATTCGATTTTATTATTCAACATAGTTTCCATCGAGGGCGTTACGCCGATTATAGCGATCTTCCAACTTTTCAATACCATTTTTGTAGTACGATTTTTGTTTAGCCTCAAAATAGGCCTCTGTTTCGGCAATTACTTCCTCATCGGCTTTAAATTTCTTTCCAGCGAGCATTCTCTTGAGATCTGAGAACAGGAGGTGGTGGATCCATGTTTCATCGATTGTCACATATCAACGCAAAAATTCACTTCTATTGCGGTTGAACAGCTCCAAACATTGCTCTGAAGCATCGACACGTTCTTGTTTTTGGTCGATTGTGAGCTCGCGCGGCACCCACTTTGCACATAGCTTTCGCATACCCAAATATTCATGAACGATATGTCCAACACGTTCCTTTGATATCTTTAGAGTGTCTATACAAATCAACCTCAATTTACGATCTTCCAAAATGATTTTGTGGATTTTTTTGATGTTTTCGTCCGTAACAGCTTCTTTTGGACGTCCACTGCGTTCATCGTCTTCGGTGCTCATATGGCCTGTACGGAATTTAGCAAACCACTTACGAATGGTTGCTCCGCCCGGCGCAGAGTCCGGATAACACTCATCAAACCACTTTTTGGTATCAGCAGCACTTTTTTTCATCAAAAAATAGTGTTTCATTAAAACACGAAATTCCTTTTTATCCATTTTTTTCAAAATAACAAAAGTTGCTTCACTCAAAATGCTGTATCTCACAAACTAATAATCAGACAGCTGTCAAATTTATACACGTTTCTTTTGAAGGTTGGTACTACCTAAAAATGATACGGATTTTATTCTAATGGAGCCATCTCATAGAAACGATACGAACTTTTCAGCCCAACTGTTATATTCAACAGGTTTTTACTACAGATTTTATATAATTTTTTCTAGATGAGTTATCGCTCTAAACTTCTCGTTCTTCCATTGAAGATGAATTCTTTTCATACATGGTTGATAAGTCTTCATCGATAACAATGCTGAATCGCTATCCAAAAACTAAAAAAGCGTATTTAAAATATAACACACCGTTACCTTCTTCAGCTGCCGTGGAACGGTTATTTTCGTTTGCAACACTATTAAATACGCCTCGTCGAGGTTCCCTTTCGGACAAAAATTTCGAAAAATTATTATTGTTAACCCATTTTCGGCCGCTACCAGAAATAGCCAATATTTTTTTAATTCCTTTTAAGGACTTACATTTAGGACCTTAATCAAGAATATTTTTGGACTTTTTTTGTGTTTTTTTTTTTTACAAATTTTTTTTATAAATTAATAAAAATTCAATTTCAAATAAAAACAAATATGTATGTACATAGTTTTAGTCAAATAATAATCAAGCATGAAAACAAACAATTGTTGGCTTACATGTGTACATACATGTCGACTTCTGGCCAATAGTCGATTTTTCGAACACTGAAAAGTACGCGGTGCTAAGAGGTAAAAATATTTTCATAATCTTATGGATATCAATTGATTGTGCTAATTTGGTCTTTAGGCTTCGTAAATAACACTGATCAACAGCAAAATGGCTTTTCTGGGTTTGACATCAGTTCTAGGGTAATTAGGGACCGCTGATTTCGAATCCGCAAACCGTTTTGAAAACTTAGTTTCCGTTTTCGCAAAAAATGGGCGTGTCACTTTTTCGGATTTTCCCTGACTTTTTTCACGTTTGGGATTGTAATTTCAAAACCAATAAACCGGTTGACATGATTTTCACTTTGTGGCATTTACAACACCTCACGGCTTCTTTTCCAATGTAATTTATTTGTATAAGTTTTAAAAATCCGCGGCAATTGGACCTCAAAGTCGGAAAATATGGAATTTCAAGGCGTTTTCTTTGATGTTAAAAAACAAACACATTTTTCGTAAATCAATTATCGAGTAATGTATAACACGAAAGCGGAAACATGAAATTATACAACACAACCAAACTTGTTGGCGTGAGTCCCATTCTCATCGAAATAATAGCAAAAATGTACCATAGTCATTTTCATAATTTGTGATACTATTTCCTTAAAAAATTAAGGGCCTCAAAATATGCTCTTTTATATATTCCATTCACTGTCTGGAAAACAAGCGAAAATAAACAAAATTTTGAATTGCTTCAAACAAAACAAAATTAAAAACATTGCATATTTTGAGGCTCTTACTTTTTAAAGGAAAAAAACTGATATCTGTTGAAAATGACTTTGGTACATTTTTGCTATTATTTCGATGAGAATGGGACCCACGCCAAAAAATGTGGCTGTGTTGCATTACTTGATGTTTCCACTTTCTTGTTATACATAACTCGATAATTGATTTACGAAAAATGTGTTTGTTTTTTAACATCAAAGAAAACGCCTTGAAATTCCATATTTTCCGACTTTGAGGTCCAATTGCCGCGGAATTTTAAAACCTATAAAAATAAATTGCATCGGAAAAGAAACCGTGTGGTGTTGATAATGCAACGAGGTGAAAATGATGTCAACCGGTTTATTGGTCTAGAAATTACAATCCCAAACGTGAAAAAAGTCAGGGAAAATCCGAAAAAGTGACACGCCCATTTTTTGCGAAAACGGAAACTAAGTTTTCAAAACGGTTTGCGGATTCGAAATCAGCGGTCCCTAATTACCCTAGAACTGATGTCAAACCCAGAAAAGCCGACCAAAAGTCGAAATTTGTTGCCCTGTGTAATCAATAATAAATCAATAATTTGAAAAGGTTATATATTTTTCAGAATATTCAAAATATGACTAAAAAAACTGCTTTTTTCGTGCCTTCGCCAACATCTCTAAATTTATCGTTTTTAAAAAAAATTATTATTTCGAGGGGTTACCAAAAGACCAAAGCTATTTTCTGCTTCAAAATTTCAAAGATATAATGTCTAAGTGCAGAGCTACTCTCCTTCAAAGTGGCTGGTCGAAAAATCGACCAGCGGCCGAAAATGGGTTAAAAGTAAATCATGTCGTTTAAATGAATTTACATTCATTTGATTGCTACCTTTTGTTAGAAAGAATTATTTTAGTTTTAATTTTGTTAATTAATTTTTGTTAAATATTTTTCAAAAAGCACTGAAAAATGAAGTCATTAAGTGACTTCACCAAATGACTAATTAGTCAGAATAACAAAAATGACTTCAGACTTCAAATTTTTAGTCTTTAGTCAAAACGTTAGTCAAAGACTGCAATAAAAAATTGAAGTCATTGCCTGTGACTTCAACTGATTTAGTTCGCATTTGATTGCATTCTTTAACAGCTCTGTTCTAGAGAACGCAGAACAAGTGAAAGTGAAATAGAATTCCTTCTTAATTTTCAACCATTTCTTCTCCTCTTCTTCTTCTTTCTTTCATGTAATTTGTGCAGAAATCTTTACAATGCAGTCCCAGCCTTTTTGAATGGGACACTATCCTGCAGCCGCCGTGGCTCAGTTGGTTAGTGCGTTGGACCGCGAGTCGCAGGCAGCAACCTCAGGTTCAAATACTGCCTGTAATAACACCTAAAAAAATAACGGGAAAACTCGTTTTCTCTTTCGGTGGCTGTCCTCTCAGCTGGAAATGGCAAACCTCTGAGAGTAAAAATTGCTTTTGAAAAAGCTCCCAACCTGCCGTTCGGAACCGGCATTAAACTGTAGGTCCCTTCAACCCGCGTAAAAATTCACACGCACAACACGGGTAGTTGCGGGAAGCTAGGCCTTAGTCTCGCGTAAGCGGGCTGTCGTGCCAGTCAATTAAATTAATTAACTATCATTCAATAACCTGCTGGAACACCACTCATGGTTTCTTTTTCTTTTGTGAGAAGTTCTGTAAGTTAGGTTAGGGGAGAGTGGCACCTCACATCGGCTCGATGTGTTGCTGCAAAAAAGGGAAATAAATCTAGACTGCACCGGGTGAAAAAGGGAAGCCATTGAGACTCCCTTATGAAGCAAGCGAGGCTATTACTCTCCATGGACAGACTTGCCAGGTGCATTAAATGCAAAACTAACACATGTTTTCTTCGTATATATGTTTATTGCATTTTTAATTAACATTAGACCCTTCAACTTTGCTGTCATTGTAATCTAAACCAACTTGAGGTCGTATAAACTGATTAATTACTCGTTCGAAACACCTACCAAAACTCTCATAATTGTTTAACATGTTTACTTAATTACTTGAAAAATCAATTTGCCGCCTGATTGAAATAAATGAATTATCTTTAACTCATTAATTGATCGTATTATTATTATTATTATTACTTACACAATCAGGGGTCGCAGCAGCAGCAACAGCAGCAATTCAACGATGACTCAATAATTTGGGCCCAATTAAGCCTTAATTTACCAGCAATACGCGTATACACATACACACACACACACACGTATACATTCAACATCTGTGTACATACTCAACGGATACAAACTTGCCGACGCCTGCGGGACATGGCGAACTTTTATCGCTTTTATGTTAATACAGGCGAGCAAATCTGATTGTAATTATTTGCAGCATGAAGACTTGGCCGCAAACTATTAAGCCAGGGGACTGAATTAGCAGACATTAGCGGAAGTCATTAAATACGCACATACAAATACAGAGTCGTGTGGAGATATGCAATAAATATATGTATTTATATATATATTTATGTATGTACAGGAAGGCAGATATGACTTTAATATTACAAACACTGTATGGCTTGTGGTGCTTTGGACATTTATAGATAAAATTAGAAAAATGCAGCACTAATAAATAAGCATACTTTTAGGCGACATTGCAACTGTACATGGTTTTTGTAGCTATTCATTAAATAATAAGACAACAGCTTCAAATTTTTTGTAAACAAAATCTGAAGATGATTTTCAGATATAGACAACAGTTTCAGGAAACATAGTTTTATCATTGTTTGTATTCCAACCGGTCATTATTCTTTTGCCAAATATACAATTAGGATTGGTTTACAAGATGACAGTTATTGTTTGTCATGCTTCGGAAGACACACAGCTATGCAACGTTTTCAAGGCTCAGACTACAAGCGCTGTACTCCATGTTGGTGTTGGCAACAAGTGACATTAGTTCTCTGCCATTGCAATTTCGTGACAAGGAGTGGAACATTTCATTGAACAACGTGGAGTTTTGCCATCAAGCACAATGGGTTAATCCTTCAAAAGAAGAAGAAGATAGGAAGCAGTAGATAGAAAGCAAAAGGTAGAATGCTGAAGGCAAATAGAAGGTAGAAAAGTAGAAGCTAAAAAATAAAATGGGAAAGGTATATGGTATAAGGTATAAGATAGAAGACAGAAGGAAACGGAAAAATTTAAAACGTATAAGGTAAAAAGTGGAAGGTAGAAAGTAAGAAGGTAAAAGATAAAAAACAGAAAGTAGAAAGTAGGAAGTGTATATATATCTAGTATAAGGAAAAAGGTTAACGATATAAGGGAGAAGATAGACAGTAGTTGTAGATAAATTGGACGGTAGAAGTAGAAGGTAGAAAGTAGAATGTAGAAGGTTTGATGTATATGGAAGAAGAAAGAAAATGGAAGGTGGCATAAGGTGAAGATGGAAGGGGAAGGTGTATGGTAGAAGATAGAAAGTAGAAGGTATAAGGTATATAAAGGAAAAGGTAGAAGATTGAAGATAGACATTAGACGGTAATAGGTGGAAAGTACAAAGTGGACGTTCTACGTAGAACGTACAAGGTAGAAAGTAAGAAATTAAAAGGTAGAAAACAGAAAGTAGAAGGTAGAAGGTAGGAAGTAAAAAGTATAAAGAAGGTAGGAGGTAGGAGATATAAAGATAAAGGAAGAAGGTGGTCGATATAAGGTGGAAGATGGACAGTATATGTTTGGAAGGTAGAAAGTAAAAGGCAGGAGATATATAGTATGCTAAAAAGAAGAAGATGGAAGGTGGCATAAAGCGAAAGGTGGAAGGTAGACAGCAAAATGTAGAAAGTTGAAAGTAGAAGTAGAAAGTTGGAGTATATGGTAGAAGGAAGAAGTTGGAAGATATAAGTAGACAGTAGACGGTAGAAGGTGAAAGATGCATGGTGGAATATAGAAGATAGCAGATATAAAGTAGACATAGATGGAAGGTAGAGTGTAGAGCAGTAGATGGTAGAAGGTGAAAGTTGGAAAATACAAGGCATAAGATATAAAGAAGGATAGGAGGTAGGACATTTATGGTAGAACAAAGAAGATAAAAGGTGGCATAAGGTGAAGCTAGAAGATGGAAGAGAGAAGGTATATGGTAGTAGGTTGAAGGAGACGCTAAAATGTAGAACGTATGAGGTAGAAGTTTAGAAGATAGAAAGTAAGAAGGTAGAAGGTTAAAAGGCGAAAGTAGAAGGTAGGAGGTAAGTATATAGTAGAAGGAAGAAGGTAAACGATATAAGGAAGAGGATAAGCAGTAAATGGTAGAGGTAGAAAGCAGAAGGTAGACGTTCTACATAGGACGTTCTACGTAGAAGGTATATGGTAAAAGGAAGAAGATGGAAGGTGGCATAAGGTGGCATAAGGTGAAAGGTAGAACGTAGACGGTAGAAGGTAGAAATTTGAAAGTGAAGGTATGAGGTATATAGTAGAAACTGGAAGGCATAAGGTGTACTGTATATATGGTGGACGATATAAGGTAAAAATAGACAGTAGATGGTAAAGGTGGAAAACAGAAGGTGGACGTCCTACATAGCACGTTCTACGTAGAAGCGAGAAAGTATAAGGTAGGAGATATATGGTTAAAGGAGGAAAATGGAAGGTTGCATAAGGTGAAAGGTAGAACGAAGACGGTAGAATGTAGAATGTAGAAAGTTGAAAGTGAAGGTATGCGGTATATGGTAGAAACTGGAAGGCATGAGCGACATATGAGTCGTTTATTTTGAAAGTGGTTTAAGTCCATTTTTAGTTTCGAAACAAAGCTTATTTTTCTAGTAAAGTTTACAAAACGTATTACGTTATATATTCTAACATGTTAAAGGTCACAAAGCCATAAAAAAATTAATACCAGTTAACAATATTTTTGAAACAAATCAAACACAAACCCTTAAATATCTCAATATAAGAAAAATGGACTTAAACCACTTTCAAAATAAACGACTCATATATGGTAGAAGCTAGAAGGTAGGCAGTAAAGGTAGACGGTATAATGTAAGAGGTAGGAGGATGAAGGTAGAAGCTATAAGGTGGAAGGTGGACTGTGAAAAATGAAAGGTGAAAGAAAGGAAAATGCGAGGTGAAATATATAAAGTAAGACATATGTATGTAACTAGAAGGTAGGATGTACAAGGTGTAAGGTACGGTACAAGTTTGTAGCTTAAATATAGTAAAATATAGAAGCCTGAAACATGAGGTAAAAAATAAAATATAGAATGTAAACTAAACGTGCGTGAAGAAACAATTTTAACGAATTTTTGGTTTTACTACTATTTTATTTTTATTTTGTCTGCAATGCACCACTGTACAATACAACAATGATAAATTGTTAATGTTCAATTTGTAACTGATTTAAAACTAAAAAAAACTCGTTTAACTTATATCTTAATTACATCTTTTCATAACTTAACTAAATAGACGCCGCAACTATTGCTTGCATTATAGCATTTTTATCAACCGAATCTGTTTCAAATCCCCTTTTACGACTTAAATTTAAGTGCTTACCTTTTTCTGCTCACCGCAAATGTCAATTTTGTTTCTTAAATAAACATTACACCATTTTGCGCCACTTGGCATTAAGTGCTGTAATAATTGTGCGCTTAAAAAGTCACCCAAAATTTGCTCACACAGCAAATTAATGTCGAATTTCTGGGTACCATAAGTTGCAGTTAAAGTGCTTGTAATAAGATCAACCCACACAGTCACACATAACACACACACACAAACACACAGCACTTGAGCATAGTTGAAAATTTAAATTAATTTCGCCCAACAGCAGCCGTCGCCGCTCGGTGAAAATAAACTTTTCGCCATATGCCGCCAACGGGGCCGCACTGCTGCGCAGCTGCACGCGAATCCGAAATGTGTCAATTGAAAAGTTTCGCACACATTATCAGCATTTGCATAAACGCTGATTAAACATTTTGACATGGATTTCATTTTATTTCGGACTTCGACGCCGACACGCTGCACTTCGGCAATTATCAGACCTTCACTACTCGCTTCGTAGTCTCTCCAACTTCAAGCCTCGCGTTGCAGCCGTTTCGCGCATTTCGTAGCATCGGCTCAACGCAACTTAGCTCGACTCAACGATGCGCCAATTCTGTTGCTGGCAACGCTTTTCGCACAGTGTGGCAACATCAACACACTTACACCTATAAAAGTCAATGTATCAATGCATTTGTTGCCGCCATTGCTGCCGGTGCCGTTTTAACCGTCGCTCTTTGCGCCTCTTTGTCGCCCACCATGTCACTTCGAATTGCAACTTATCCCCCTTAGCGCCTCTGTTGCCATCTGTCGTATTGTTCACTTCGTTTGCAAATTTTTTCGTTTTGTTATTTTTTTCACGCTTTTTTTGCTGCCATCTTCCGCCGCTGTTACTTTTCTGCTCGTTTTCGCATGTGAAACTTTTCAAATTAAACATGCGGCAAATCTGTGTACTTTTAGCAGTTCATCTCGAAATAATGTCACCAGCAATTCAATTGCAACTACAGCCGGCTTCGGCTGCAGCTGCAACACGCACATTTACATTTCAAGTTTCGCAACAAATTTGCAACTTTGCCAAACGACGACGACGACACAATTTAACGGAGAAAAGTGCGGCAAAAAATATGGCAAGAGCGAGAAAAAAATCACCGAATGCGCCTGCAAGGAGTGCAAGGAGAAGCGACAGCAGCAACGCACGCAAATTGTGCACATGGCTTGTGATGTGTTGGGAAGTGAGGGTGAGGGAAATTGGGAGAGGTTGGTGCACATATATAACAAAATTGCACTCGGCACACTCGCTTTTAATGCGTAGTTACTTTAAATTTCGCCCGCATTTTCTGGCTACTACTTTTTTCTGTCGTTGCGTTGTAACTTCCGGCTTGCACTTTTGAAATTTTGGGAATTGCATTTGTCGTTGCGTGGGTGGTTGTGTGTGTATGTGTGTGTGAAACTGTTCGCATATTTCTTGCACACAAATGTCAGCCTGTCACATTGAATGTGCATTCATTTGGCCATGGACCATAACATTTCCACTTTTTCCGTTCTATTGCACGTCAATTATTTTCAGCTTGAAAATACAGACTTGCATTTTTTGAAAAATGTTCAAAATGAAAATGTAATTTTCATTAAAACAATTTCAGTGAACTATCAATAATACAATGCATTGCAAAAGTAATGAAATGGAAAGGTTTTAAAATGTAATTTACAGCTGAATCGAAAGTATTTTGGTTTTATTTCAGGGAAATAATTAAACAGAAGCAAAAAACTATAAGCGACTTTCTCTGGCACTGCATGGCTGTCTCTTGACGATGATGAATATCTCTATGCTCTCTCTCTTCTTGGACTACTTCAGATCAGTCCATATCAGAGATTTGCTGGTGTTTATCCACTCTCCGACTCGCAGAAACACAGATCACTTATTTCCTGTGGCTTCAGGTTGGGCTCCTTTTGTAGCCATTTGAACCTAACCTAACCTAACTTAAGGTAATAATTTTAACAAATTACAATAATTGAATTAATTTAAAATGGAAAAAAACCAATTGAAATTTTTTTGTAACCCGATAAAAACATTCCCATTCAGACATTCGTTTATTTTATTAAAAAGTCACAACATTTTCTATATTAAGTTTCAGTGAATGCACCGTGCGACAAAAATTTAAAAAAATTTTCACACCGGAAAAAATCTATATGGGCATGAAACTAGAGACTTAGAGACTTACTTACTTTTGAAGAAAATTCTATATAAATTTTCAAGGATATAAAGGATTACAATTTTTAAACGACCTTTTTCATGTCCGTTTTTTACAAATAGATAAAACATTAATTTTATTTCAATTCTTGAGCTTTTCCTCTTTCATTGGATATACATATCGCCATATTTCAACGAGGTGAAGAATTTTTTTTTTTTTTTTTACTTTTTATCCCCTTCAAAATTTTAAAGTCCTTTTAAAAGGACAAAGGATATAGAAATGAAAAACTGAGTACGCAGTATTTCTATATTTGGTCTCTAGTTTCACGGACATATGGATTTTTCCCGGTGTGAAAATGCTGTCGCACGGTGATATATTTCAAAGAACTATACAAATTATAAATTATAAATTCTAATTTATTTATCTGAAATATTAAAGAAACAAATAATTTTAAAAATTCGTTTAAAATTTTCGCACTGATGAGTTTGTAAGCCTGCAAAGGTATTTCGCATTTTTTCCCATCTACTATCGATTTAAAATCTTCTCGCAGAAAATTGCCAACAACAATGCCTGCGACCATTGATGGCAATGTCCGGCATTGTATGTTAGTGTGAACAAACAAAAGTAGGAGAAAATCATCAGCAACAGCAGCCAAAGAGTTCAAACCATTTTCAGCATGGATACGTTTCGTTGTCTGTCAAACGTTTGATCCTCGCACAGATTGAACAATCAATTTGCCAGGATGGAGGTCATTCGTGCAGGCCAGGAACACGTAGCGTCACCAGCAGCAGCAACAACCGAACGCCAGCACCAACACCAACAACAACAACAACAGTCACCTGACAGCGCTCAACCGAGGCAGCAGTGTAGGGTTAGCAACGAAAACGGAAACGGAAGCGCACCGATGTTTCTATATTCCGGCATGAATATGGCGCGTGTGTGTATATAAGTGTTTCAGTGTCTGCGGTGCGGTGAAGGTGTGCCAAAATGTGTATGTGTGTGTGTGTGTGCTGCATTAGCAAAACCAGCCAGCACCCAACACACCGCATGCCGCGCCATCACACCAACCATTACACGCCGAAAGTTCCACCTGAGCGCCTTCGTGCGTTTCCAGTTGCTGTCGCAAGTCCTAGCTGACGCAACAACAACGAAAGTAAAAAAATGCACCAAACAAAAATTGTACAAAAAAATGTTTGCTGCACTCATGCTGGGTGTCGAATTGATTTGACCTTAGTTTGTGCCACATGTGGTGGCAACACCGGCACGTTCGCACATACATATGTAAATGTCTAAATGTGTGCGTGTGTGTGTGTGTGTATGGCAATTGCGCGCTTGTTGCTGCATTTGGCATTTTTAAGTGGCACGTTTGGCATTTTATTTTATTTTTTTTTACTGCTCGCAAGCGACTTTGCCGCATTTTGTTGCAAGTTGCAAGCACTTTTGCTGCTCTAGTCAAGTTTGCTGCCGTTGCTTTTTTACAATTGCGCTTACATATGCTGCCGCTCGACGTCGATTTTGTTGTTGTTTTTATTGTTGTTGGTTTTGGTTTTGTTTTTGTTTTTGCTATTGCTGCACATTCATCTGAAATTCGGAACATTCGCACGTCACAGTGAAATGCACTTTTCCGGCACATAAGCGCCTCAGCTGCATTTACATATGTATGCAGAAATGTTAAGGGTGACCAGATAAGAATGATAAGAAGAGACATTAAAACAAAATAACAACAATTGTTATCAGACATCACATAGAATCTGGCCCTATTTTGAAGTTAAATTTATGGTAGCTGACAGTGTTTCAAGCCATCGATGGAATTTTTGATAACATGGTCCATAACTCCAGCGATAACACCGTGTGACAAAAATTAAAAAAATTGTTCACACCGGAAAAAATCTATATGGGCGTGAAACTAGAGACCAAACATAGTAATACTGCGTAGTCAGTTTTTCATTTCTACATCCTCAGTCCTTTTAAAAGGACTTTAAAATTTTGAAGGGCATAAAAAATTAAAAAAAAAAAAAAAATACTTGACCTTGTTAGATTATGGCTATATGTATATCAAATGAAAGAGAAAAGGCTCAAGAATTGAAATAAAATGAATGTTTTATCTATTTGTGAAAAAAGGATATGAAAAAGGTCCTTTGAAAATTTTAATCCTTGGTATCCTTGAAAATTTACATCGAATTTTCTTGAAAAGTAAGTATGTTAAAACCCCAAATCTCCTTGATCACGTGTCAAAATTTCATTATTCTCGCTTCATTGATTTTGTATCTTTGTATTATTTAAAATACTGATACTCAAATAAATTAAAATTTTTGTACTTAATTAGAATTGCAGCTTTTTTTTAATAACTTTTGAACCAATAAAGTTAGAGTAATGAAATTTTGACACGTGATCAAGGAGATTTTTGGTTTTAACGTAGTTACTTTTCAAGAAAATTCTATATAAATTTTGAAGGATATAAAGGATTAAAATTTTCAAAGGACCTTTTTCATATTCCTTTTTTACAAATGGATAAAAAATAAATTTTATTTAAATTTTTGAGCCTTTCCTCTTTCATTTGATATACATATCGCCATATTTTAATTAGGGTAAGTATTTTATATATATTTTTTTTATTTTTTATCCCCTTCAAAATTTTGAAGTCCTTTTAAAACGACAAAAGATGTAGAAATGAAAAACTGAGTACGCAGTATTACTATATTTGGTCTCTAGTTTCACGCACATATGGATTTTCCCAGTGTGCAAAATGCTGTCGCACGGTGTAATAATTGTCCAGAGATAATAATTGTGACGACCAACTAAACTCTCAAACAATTTTCTTCAGAGCAAGGAGCCAACGAAGGTTACGTTGCTATTTATTATTTTTATTTTTTAATTATTTAATTGTGATTTTTTAATAATTTCCGCACTTCCATCAAGCTGATTGATGAAGATGATTGATGAAATAGCAAATTACACTAAATATTTTCACATTTCAACGCCATTGTTATATTTGACAGTTGCTGAGACATTCCTATTGGAAAAACTATCACTGCTATCTGGTCACCCTTTATATTCTCTGTTTGAGTGTGTGTGTGTGTGTGATTGCTACAAATGCAAATTTGTCGTTGTCGCTGCTGCGGTGGCAAATGTTGAGTGTGTTCGAATTATTTATAAGCGTGAAATTGTTTAGAACAAAAGCAGCGCAAAATCTGTATGAAAACTCAGTGAATGGTTAGTGTAAGCGGCAAATTTAACACAAATAAAGATTGATTCGACATTTCTCAATTTCAGTAAATGTCGAACTTAAGTTTGCAAAATCCCAGTACATGTTGAAAACTGCTTCTTGCAATTACGCTTTCAAATCGTGTCGCAATCCACTTGAGTGATTGGCAAAGTTTGCTTCTTTTTTTCTTTTCTTTTTTTTTCTTCATTGCACATTTCGTATTCCTACGTAATTATTTTTAAAACCACACATGCTGAAAATTATTATTTTCAATGCCCACAAGCGGCAATCACGCCACAGGTAGTCAGTCGTGTGCCAAGCATTACTTGTGACCGGCAGCCGAAAAAGCACTCAACCCAAATCCATTTGAAGGATTAAGACTGGACAACAAACAGCCACAGCGACAAAGTGAGAAAGATTACATTTTTGCAGAGCAACGCACGCAATTTCATTTGAAGTAACCACAGGCGCCAGAAAACAAGTGACGGAGTTGCCATCCTTTCCCACAAAAAAACCAACACCGAACAAGTGAGAGCGCAGGCGCGCTTTGATCACGCGTCGAAAGGAAAAAACATAACGCAGCCGAAGTGCCGCAGGGCAGGCGCACCCCAACGCTTACAAACACACACACACACAAACATAAAAAACAAACACTCTGGCAAATAAGTGTACCTACATATTTAGCTGCGTACGGTGAAGAGTGAGAATTTATTGTAGCAATGAAGAAAAAATAATCAAAGGCAATGTCGCTGCAGGTTGATGAAAACTGAAGTATTTATGTAGCAAACATATTTGTGGCAAGAGAAAAAGTTGGAAAAAAATTAATTGAAAACCAAAAAAAAAATTAAGTGAAATGAAATGAAAGAAGGTTTAAATGCTTTTGGGGCATTTTAATTTTGTGTTGCTTTGCAAAGTTTTTGTCATATATATTTTTCCCTTTTTTTTTTGCACTGTGCTTTCGTTGCTTTTTGAACTATTTTTTGTTGTTTACAACAATATACAGTAGTAGAGAATTTATTTGTAATTTTTTTCACTAATAAAACCTGCAAATATTTAATGCATGCAACAAGAAACAGCAAATAAAAATAATGTCGTTGTTTATCAAAGGAAAACGAAACATTGGAAAGACGCTGATGCACAGCGGCAGCACAAACGAACGGCAAAAGCACAACAAAATCATGAAAGTCACACAAGAAACTACACTCAATGCATAAAAAGTGCTTTGTTTAATAAAAAATGCACTCAAGCCAAGACAAATACAATGCATTCGACTGACTGCCAACAGCAGCAGCCACAGTCGCAGTCGCAGTGGCAGCGCAACGATAGAAACACCGCAAGCAGCAAATGCAATCGTCATGCAGCGCAGCAGCGACGAACGCCCTGTGCGCTGCCGCCATCTGCACCACGACATTTCCAAAATATATTACACTTTAATGGTTTATTCAGTTCCTCCTTCCATTCAAACCGAAGAAAAACAAAACAAGAAATAAAACGAAAGAGCGCCGAAAAAACGACATGGCAAATCCAACTGTAGTCGAGCATAAGAAAAACATGAGCTGAACCGCAAGCATTTGCGAGCGGCACGAAGTGCATCACTGCGCCCATGTATGCATAGTTCGAACGCCCAGTGGGCGGCACAGCGGCAGCTGCATGTAACAGTGCAGAAAGCCAACCTAAGTTAAGCGAACGCTGCGGCAGCGGCAATGCAATCAACATAAAATGTTACAAAACGTAGCATACTTTCGAGCGCATGGCAGTGTGTGAGTTGTGCTCAACGGCAACGCCCAAATATGAAAATAATATTGCTTATATTTAATAAAATACGAGCGCATAAAACTGTACATGCGAGTACGCGTCGAAAATGCGTTCGGATGCAAAGAACCCCAACTCATCCCAACTTCAACTCAAAACCCGCCTGTCACTTTGCACAGTGATTCGTTCCATAGACAAAATTCAAAAAATTTTATTATCTCATAATTTAACGATTTTCATGTCATTTGAAAGGTAAAACTCCAACTAAGGAAACCCAAAAAAAATCTGTGCAAAAAAATAATTAGTGTCTGTTCAAAAGCGGCTTCAAGTTGACACTATTTAAAAAAAAATGTAAACACATATTTTCTGTTTTTTCGTCTATTGAGTAAAATTTTAAAAATACATAGTTACCAAGAAGTTGCTTAAACTTTCAATATAGATTAAGAAATAATGTGGCCATTTTTTTTTACTTCACTTTTAATTTAAAATATGTTATATGTAAATTCAAAATCTAAAAATTGGCAAAACTTAGAGGAAAATATCTTAAAAGTATGTGAAAGTATGCTCCTGGATTTTTTTAATTTTAAGAATCATTCTTTCTTTGTCGGATAATGTAATTACATCCTCCGATATCTTCCGATTTGAGAAAATAATTCAATTTTAAATGTGGTCTAAACACCTCTTTTTCGTCAAGATTTATTTTATTTATCCCTAAACGTATGCAATCAGCATGAAAAAATTGAAACAACTTCACAAATGCAAAACATACATCTATTACACTGCACAACAAAATCAAATTTTTTTAAAAATAACAAGGTTCTGACAACGGATTCTGGTAGAGGGGACCAAACAAAAATACATTGTGACCGAAAAGTTTCCGGAAATTCTCATTTAAAATTCGCGTGCTGTATATTTTTCGATATTTTAAGTTTCTGTAGGTTGGTAGCACTGTCCTTAATTACTATGCCAAAAATGTGCGAGATCTGTCAGACAGTTTGTTTACGGCAGCTGTTGAAACCAGTTCCCTCAGTAGTGCGTTGCGAAAAAACAATGGGAAAAAATTGGGAAATTTCGTGTGCAGAATCGTTGCGAATGCTACAAAAGGCTTATGGGGAATCAGTTTTATCGAAAACTCAAATTTATGAGTGGTACAAAGCCTTTCAGGACGAAGACGTGCCGCGTTCTGGACGACCTTCGACTTCTACCACCGACGAAAACATTGAAAAGGCAAAGGAAATCGTGCTCCCAAATCGTCATGTGAGTGTTAGAGAGATAGCACGAGAGCTAGGCATCGGTCGTGAGATGGCTCGTTTGATTTTGGTGTACAATTTGTGTATGCGACGCGTCAACGCTCGGCTTGTTCCGATTCACCTCAATTTGTTCCAAAAACACCATCGTGAACAGGTCTCGTTAGACATGATTTTAAGGCCAAACATTCAATAAATACCATCGAACAGCCACCGTATTCACCTGATCTTGCACCGTGTGACTTTTTCCTGTTTCCCAAACTCAAATTACCACTCAGAGGAACGCGTTTTGAATCCATAGAAGACGTAAAACAGAATTCGCAGACGGAACTCAAAGCCATACCGGAAAGCGCCTATAAAAAATGTTTTGATGATTGGAAGAAACATTGGCATATGTGTATCGCTTCTAATGGAGCATATTTTGAAGGAGATAAAATAATAATAAATAATATAAATAAATAATACATAAATAATAATTTTTTTAGGGTGGGTCAAAGATTTCCCCCTTTTGCACGTTCTTATGGTGAATCGGCATACGAAAACCATGTAACCTTACATTTTAGGTATATGATGGGTTCAGCAATTTGATGTAAAACACAACGCAGAATATTTTTGTGGAGCATTTTAACCCTGTAGCTACTATTTTAATGGGTCAATTTGCCCCTTTTTTTCTAAAATGACAAAAATGTCCTGTAAAACAGGACTATTTAAGGAAAAAATGTACCACGAAAATATTCGCCATAAAATTTTACTATAGGTCTCTGAATACACCAAAGCTCAGAAATTAACTTGAACGCCAGAATTACGCCAAAACTGAAAATGTGTTTCAGTGTTTATTTCGTACTTAATCAAAATTGGTACCTTCTAATTTAGTCCCGCGGTTGTATGGAGTCGAATCACTGTGCTTTGTGGTTAAGAAATAAGTCCGGAAAGTGCTTTGTCGTTGCACTGTGTGTTGCATTGTGTGTATCGAATATATCTATTTATGATATATGCACATCTTTAGGTTAGTGTTGTAGTAATGTTTCCGAGTTGAATTATTCACTGTTGAAAATATAAGCAACTGAAAAACACTATAACAATGTCCCTATGGAGTATAAATCGATTTGAACACTTCAAGTCTCTAAATGCAACTAATGCAGCTAATAAAAGTTTAACAGAACTTTGACAATTTATGTATCGAGTAAGGAGGATTTGTTTCGAGGATTTGTTTTCAGAAAGTTTATTTTACACATATTTATTACACATTGTATCGGCAAATGTAGAAAGTGACTCAAGTGATTTTTGAAATTTGCCTGTTTTCGCCAGAAATCTCTTCATACACAGACAGTTCAAGGATGGACTGTGTAATTGGAGCGGGGATCTACTTCAGAGATTTGATACTAGAAAAAGCCTTTCACCTACCAGATCTCTTTAGTATTTTTCAAGCTGAAGGAAAGCCTGCAAGATTGTTAGGTAGGGAGCCATCAAAGCAGTCACCAAGCCTATAGTAAAAATCAAATTAGTTAGAGACTGTAAGGAATTGCTGCGATTGATGAGTTACCGAGTGGACCTCACCATCTTCTGAATACCCGTTTAGGCGGGAAGCCTCGGGAATGAGTCGGCTGATGTGCTGGTCAGAGTGGGCTCTGCTAACTCTGCTGACTTGGAATATAAACTTGTATAGTCATAAATGGATTGTAGGTTTTTCTCTAAATAATATTTCGTTAAAATTGTGCTCCTCTGAAAAATATACCAACAAACACAGTACATTTTTTTTAATAAACGTTTTATCAGATCCAAACTGCTATGTACTGTCTTGGAAAATATAACTTTAAAGTTATAGTCGCAGTTTTCTATCAATCCATACAAAGACGATGAATTTTTTATTATTAAAATCTAAAAACTTACAGTTACAAGGAAATATTTATATGTACAACCATTCAAAATATACTTAAAGTTACTTATCATTAGAGAGAATGTTGCCAAAATCTTTTTAAGCATAGCAAAAACAATATCCGAAACATTTGATAGTACGACGGTGGTCTGAAAAGTTTCCAACCTAACAAAGCTACAAGACATGTTTTCTTTAAATTTATTTTTAATGCCTACGTAGCCTCTTTGTAAGTCTATACAATTCATCCAGCGATGCTGCCATCTCTTTAACCCATCTAAATAAAACGTTAAACGTTGCTTGGAAAATATTTTTGATCTAATGTGAGTAAACGCGACACCCAACGTGCGCACAGCTTTCTCAGTTTGTATTTAAAATTTGGCAAACATGTTCTTTGGACATACATATTAATAGCCTCTCTTTTTTTCTCTCACTTTCATTCGACGGTTATCCAACATGATTTGATGAAGTCTAGTACAGACGCAATAATCGTCTCCCAAACTGTTACAACCACGTTTGGTCAAAATTTTACAGCGGTAAATGATGGTACAGGGTTCTTGGACACAGTGGCCAACTCGTCCTTTCTTTGCGTAGGCGTATTGCTTTTTAAAACCAAATGTTAAATTCAATATTCAATCTATTTTCACAAAAACATATAGACTGACTCAAACCATTATCAGACAAGAGCTGTGCTTTCAAAATGGTTAAAATTATGGTAAATACCTTTTAAAAGAGCCACAAACAGGTTTCCTATCTTTGATTGACAAGTGCTGACATCATCACGTTTAGGTCGGGAACTTTTCAGACTACCCACACTACGTATGTATGTTAAATTTAGTTATAACTCTTGTAATAAGAGCATTTATAGCATAGTTGGGTTTGTTAGGACAATCAATATAAAGAGATCTGACTGGAATATTGAAATTTTTTTGTTTCATAGTTAGACGGGCAGTCAATACAAATTTTAATGAAGGATACAATCTTCTACTATAAAAAGATGTTGAGTTCAAACGCTGACAACGAGGGACATAGAAGAGAATAGGTTTGGCAAAATTCATGGAGCGAACAAACACATTCTGAACTCGTTCAAGTCTACTCAGACCAGAGACATTAAAAGGTCTCAACAGAGCGGAATTCCAAAATAATGAGGCGAATGGTTTCCGGTTTGGCGGTGCGCTTTATTTCGCTACTAAGACACGAATGAAAATTTGTAATGGGTGGAACATATGTACTGAGGGGAACTGGAAGGGACGGGCCATTGGAATTGTGCAGGATCCACAGAACACTGAACAATGCATTTAGCCAATATGAAAGCAGCATAGTCCAGTCTGGAGCTACCAACACGGAGCAAAGCAACTATAGATCTGAGAAAGAAGAATAGTTGCAATAAACAAAAACTAATATGGAGTACGAGTTGGAAATTTCAATATAAAATAAATGCTTCAAATCATTGCAATAGAATTAATTATTTCATTAAAATTAACTGCACTTTGTTTTTATGATCCTTTAATATTGTTTAAGCCAAAACCAAATCGCTTATAATTACTAAAACGCTTTACTTACACATTTCTCAGTCATTATCACAAAAATATTTTTAAAAAATAATAATAAAATGCTACAAATTAAACCAAGTAAGATCAATTAAAATTGCAATCAATGCTTTGACGCCAATGGAAAAAATCTGCAATTACCTATTTAAACAATTAGAAACCAATTCAAAAAGTAAGGCAACCTCACACATGCATTGCACACACACGCATTCACACTCCCTATAGCAGCCTGAAAGTATGCTGCCGACCACAAAGCGCTGCAACGCTCTCCCGTTCAAATATTGCACACTGTGTGCGGCGCCAACAGGCAAACATCGAAGAACTGCACAACAAGCGGGCGTGCCGAACGCAGCTGCGGCGTGTGTGTGCGTACGAGTATTTGCCCACGGCCGAGTGTGTGTGTGGCACACAACTTTTGAAAATATTGCAAAGCCTACACACACGCTCGCACACACAACACGCGCAGTAGCAGCGCATTGCATACACACAGGCGGCCGACAGCCGATTTCGCAGCGCTGCGCTTCTCTGCTTTTGCATGTATTGCAAAGTGATTGCAAACTTATTTAGTGTATCGGCTACCGCTACTGCGGCTGCGGCTGCAGTGAAAACAAAAATATATAAAAATAAAAAAAAAATTCCACTGCTCTCTGTACTAAGAGGCTGCGTGCAGTAGTCGACACCGCGCGCAGCCGCTTGCATCGGCGGCTCTTCATACGCCATTTGCACGCAATCAATCAAATAAAGCAGATAAAGCAAATATTTGACAAGAGCGCCGGCTACATTTTATCTACAAAGCGCAATAAGCACGCAACACTGCACACGACGCATCAGCGCGTAAGGGGAACGAGGGGCGTTTATTTCCCATATGCGCTGATGCACTGTGCGCTGTTGTTACAAAGGCAAAAGCTTTTACTTTTTTCCTAACAGCAACAGAGAATCCACGCAAGGCTTTAGGGTTTTCTTTGTGGTTTTGCGTATGCAAAAACACTCTCGAAAAGGACGGAAAATAAATCAAGGGGAGGAAGTGCAGAAGTATAAGAAGTTGCAATTGGCTACGAGCAGTGGGATTTCTAAAAAGAATCGAAGTAAAATGTCAAGTTGTGCTTTTACTACTAAAACAGCCTAAAAGTATGCCACAAAAAAGACTTTATGACCTTAACCAATTTTGTACCAAAGCGCAGTGATTCGTTCCATAGGCAAAATTCAAAAAATGTATAGTTTCCGAATTTTACGATTTTGATGTCATTTGAAAGGTAAAACATCAAGTAAGAAAATCCCAAAAAATCTGTGCAAAAAATTAATTAGTTTCTGTGCAAAAGCGGCTCAAAGTTTAAACTTTTTTCACAAAAAAATTTAAACACATATTTTCTGTTTCTTAGTCTATTGAGTAAAAAAATTTTAAAAATACATGGTTACCAAGAAGTTACTAAAACTTTCAATTCAGATTAAGAAATGATGTGGTCATTTTCACTTTTAATGTTTTCTCAAAATTTGCAAAGCTGAGGCTTTTACTTCACTTTTAATTCAAAATATTTGTCTAAGTTAAAAATCTGAAAATTGGCAAAACTTAGAGGAAAATATCTAAAAAGTATGTAAAAGTATGTCCCTGAATTTTTTTTAATTTTAAGAAGCATTTCTTTGTCGGATAATACAGCACAACAAAAAAAACTTGTTTTCTGTTGCATGGAGTTTTTCTACTGTTTCTTACTAATTTGGGTGCCCTGATTTCGAATTTATCCTCAAATTTTTTTCTAGCAGCTCTAGTTAGTGAGATATAGGTACCGTGTCATTTTTTCAGTTTTTTTTCTACTTTTTCCATATTTTTGATCGTAATTTCTAAACCAAATAACCGATTGACATGATTTTTACCTTATCGCATTAACAACACCGCACGGCTTCTTTTCCGATGCAACTTATTTTTATAAGCTTTAAAATGCCGCGGTAATTGGACCTCAAAGTCGGAAAATATGGAATTTTAAAGCGTTTTCTTTGATAGTCAAAAAGATACACAATTTTCGTAAATCAATTAACGAGTTAGGTGTATACTGAAAGCCGACACATCAAGCAATACAACACAGCCAAATTATTTGGCGGAATACACATCGAAATAATAGCAAAAATATACCATAGTCATTTTCATTATTTTTCATACTTTTTCCTCAAAAATTAGGAGCCTAAAAATATGCAACATTTTTATTTTGTTTTGTTCCGAGCAATTCAACATTTTTTTGTTTTTTGCTTGTATTTCAGACTATAAATGGAACATATAAAAGAGCATATTTTGAGGCCCCTAATTTTTTAAGGAAAAAGTATGAAAAGGAAAAAGTATGAAATGGCTATGGTATATTTTTGCTATTATTTTGATGCGAATGTGTATTCCGCCAAATAATTTGGCTATGTTGTATTGCTTGATGTTTCTTCTTAAGATATTCATATACATCGTAACTTGATTTATGAAACATCTGTACAATTTTCGCCATCAGAAAAAACGCCTTGAAATTCAATATTTTCCTACTTTGAAACCTTATTACAACGCCAATTTAGAACGCATACAATTGATTAATGCCAGAAAAGATGGAGATGTTGTTAGTGCCACTATATAGCGTGGAAAAACGATTCAGATTCATGTAAAAAACTCCATGCAACAGATATGCTGTTGTGCAGTGTAATGTATGGTAATGGCAAAAAAATATCTCATTAGAAAGCCAATAGATCTAAGTATAATACAAAAAAGCTTAAAATTGCATAGGTTTATTGTAATAAAAAAAAATTCAAAAATTACTCATTTCTATGATTCGTTAACGAAATACGTTAACAGATTTCAATGAATTTTATGTTAACACAAAATTTGTGTGTCATTTTTTCCAATCGATCTGCGTCGGTTTCGTACAAATCTGATTTTTTTATTTAAAGAATATATGAGGTTTTTCTCAATGAATTTTATTTTCAAAAATATTTCATTAGAATGCCAATAGATCTAAGTATAATATAAAAAACATAAACTTTAGATAACACAAGTTCATGGTAATAAAAAAAACATTACTAATTTCTATTAGTCGTTAACGAACCAAAGTTACGAAATGAGTTAAGGCCATGCATCGGCTTTCAGGTATAGGTATATATTTAGATAAACTTGTTTTAATTACAAAACTTCTAGACCATCAGATAACTTGTCTGAAATGTTTTGGAAAAATAAAAACAACCAGCGAAAGGCATAAATCACACTTTAACCCATCAATGACATTTCTAAAACCGGCCAACAAGAAAATTGCGTATTCGTAATGAATATGAAAATAAAATGTATGCGTCAGTTGCGCTCAGCGACACGAAAAAAAAATCTCCCACGGAAAACACATGTAGCCATAAAAATGTCATACGATGTGAAAAATGAAAATTTAAATAATTCAACGCATACGCTCGAATATTTCACAATATTTGCTATATTTTTTGGTCTTTGTGCACCTAATGTTTTTTGTTGTTGTTTTTGTATTTTGTGTATGGTGCCTTTAAGTTTTTTTTTTTTTTTTTTTGATAATGTAGCATACTGGGAGGCGCGCAAACAGCGATTCAGTCTAAACAGAGCCAATTTTGCGCGCGTTGCGACTGCAGCAATAAAAAGCCTGTCACACATGCAGCCACTCACACACACACATACACAAGCATAGGCATGCGCACACATACAAGAGCCCACACATACGCACACATACACGAATGTATGTATATGAAATCGTACGCGCTTTTCGGCCATTCAACGCTAATCTAAACGCAAATCGTGCCGTGCCGCGTAATCACGTCGCAAAAATGCTGACAAACGGCAAATGCCGTAACACAATTTCGATAATTCGCTAGCGAAAAAGCAACAATGAAAATCGTGAACAAAATAAAACACCAAAATTGAAGAAATCATAAAAAAATACTTACAAAAATACAAAAACACAAAAACAGCAAACGGCAGAAAAAAGCGCTTATTTTGACAACAACAAAAAACCATACAATTGCAAGCACCAAGCGCCACACAGCACATGTATGTATGTATGTGTAAGTGTATTTATGCTCGACACATACAAATGTACATTGGCTGGCCGTAGTTTGTATCATTTTAAATTTAAGACTTTTGCCGTTTGCTGCGCATTTTCTCTTTTTCATTTTTATTTCTTTAATTTTTTTTGTTGTTGTTGATGTTGTGCCCTGTCGCGGCCCCTAACCGCCGCTGCTGTATCTTACCCTTGACATAGATTTGTATTTTGTTTTTTCGCTGGCTGTCATAAATTCTTCGGCACCGTTAGCGACGCTGCCAACGCCACTGCGCTGACACATTTTCGCTTGAGTTGGGTACCGACCGCGGCGGCACCGCCTCGACTAAGCCCCGAAAAACGCGACTCGAATTACTTGTCGTAGGACCGCTGCAAAAAACAAAATTATATGAATACCTGCAAATGGCAACACTGGCCGTAGTTGCCGAATTAGGCGCGTTAACCTACACGCAGGCATGTGTGCATGTATGTGTGTGTGTGCATGTACGAGTAGATGTGTTTGTGTTTGGCATATTTAAATTCGCATTATTCTGCGCCCCCCTGCTGCCTCACTCGCCACACGTAACCCAACACTCAGCCACACACATTCTTACACACACATGCATACATGTGTGTGCATCAGTATGTATGCGCACCTAAGTCTTTTTGATTTATGATAGCATTTTACTCAAGGAAAGCACAAGAAAAATGGCAAAAATATTGCCAAAGTTTTACTCTCCCTCATGCAAGCCAGAATTCTACAATTTATGCACACAAAAAATGTCAGCTACATGCAAATGAAATGTTTGTACCTTTCATTTTAATATACATAAATAAATAAATGTTTGCTTGTTATTCAATGAATGTTTCATTAAAGTGATGTCTGACAACTTTTAATACATAGTAGAACTCTATGGAAATATTTATTTGAAAAAAAACCGCCTCAAACCTCAGCTTTCGGAGCTTCTGGTGAGTCACCATCGATGTGTGACGAACTACCGCTGGCCATTTCTGGGCCTTGATTGATTTCCTTAGACAATCCAATTGTTGACGGTACAGATCCGAAAGACAATTGCGGTCATTTTGACGGTTTTTCAATTTTAAATATCTGTATTTTCTGTAGTATGTCTATCGACTTTTGCTTTGCTGACTTTTATTTTATGTTATTATCGTGAAGAATTTTCTATTTTTTTAAAACTTATTTTATGAAAAGTTAGCCAAATCGGATGTGTACTTTTCCAAATTTCAGCCTGTGTAGATATGGAAAACTTGCGGTCTTTCTAGTGTTAAGAGTTTTACTGTTGGAGAGCAGCTCGTAGTAGATGATTCCCTACCAATCCCACCTAACATACAGCAAAACCTTCCTGGCCAGCAACTCTGGCTCAATCTGGCGATTCGAACTCGACCGTTTTCGCTTGACGTTTTAGTAAGAAATCCACTCTTCAGCATTAGCCACCATACGCTTCAAAAATGTAGCAGATGAAACTTCGGTCCGTGACGTTTTTTGCCTTAACTCGTACGACCCTCATACAAAGAGCTTCTTTTCGTATCCAGCCTTGTTCAAGTGGTTCCAAACCATATTTTTTGCAATGTTTAGCCTTTGGACAATCGAAACATTGCTTACCTGACGGTCGAACTCGACGGTTTTCATGATTTTATTGACATTTTTGACAATTGACCTTCCACAGCGTGGAACATACTTGACATCAAAAGTACAGGAACGGAATCGATGAAATCATATTTGGTGGACATCTTTGACGCACGCTCAAACAAATCTGAGTCAATCAATGTCAAAACTGTCTAAAAAGTTGTTTCAGTACGAAATCTTATCTTTGCAAAGCCATCTAATGTAACTCGATTGAACTTCTACAACGCGAGATACATATTACTGAAGCAAGGACTTAACTATTTTAAGTTTTTTAAGAAAATAATTGCAATGTAACTATTAAAATGTAAGATAATTTTTTTTGTTGATTACACCGTGCGACAAAAATTAAAAAAATGTTTCACATCGGGAAAAATCCATATGTACGTGAAACTAGAGGCCAAATACAGTAATACTGCGTACTCAGTTTTTCATTTCTACATCCTTTGTCCTTTTAAAAGGATTTCAAAATTTTGAAGGGCATAAAAAATAAACTAAATATAAAAAATACTTTAGCTCGTTAAAATATGGCGGTATGTATATTAAATAAAAGACGAAAGGCTCAAGAATTTAAATAAAATTGATTTGATATCTATTTGTAAGAAAAGGATATGAAAAAGGTCCTTTGAAAATTTTAATCCTTTATATCCTTGAAAATTTGCATAGAATTTTCTTGAAAAGTAAGTATATTAAAACCCCAAATCTCCTTGATCGCGTGTCAAAATTTCATTACTCTAACTTTATTCGTTCGAAAGTTATTAAAAAAAAAGGCGGAAGCTGCAAAAATTCTAATTTATTTGAGTATCGGTATTTTAAATAATAAAAAGACACAAAATCAATGGGCCTAATGAATAAACTATAAGCAATTGCTTTTTCTTAAGATTTCTGGCCTTTTACTTAAATTTGTATGAATAAAAATTTAAGCAATTGCTTTTTCTGTAAGCAATTGCTTAAATTTGCAGTAAATGCTAAATTTGTCTAGTAATTGCTAATTTTTGTAAGCAATTGCTTAATTTAGAATGAATAAAACAAGCGATTGCTTTTTCTAGGTAGCAATTGCTTACGATTTTTTAAGTCTGCTGAACCCCATGCTAACTTTTGCTGAAATTAGTCTCTGTTCGGTTTTCTTTGCTCTCGCATGTAGCAATGTCGCAGTTTTTGACGATTCGCAAGAAAAAGCACTATAATGGGCGAAAGGAATGCAAAACTGAAGACTTCCGAAAGCTACTTGTAATGAAAAAGAAGTATTTACAAGTGTGGATTGCCAGTGGCCGGGCTCCGTGCATCACAGTCGAATTTTAAAAAATTCGGACATTTATCATGTACTTCAAAACTCTTCAGAAAACGTGTTACTCCTTGGATATGATGGTTATGGTATATCGCCCTTTTTGATGACATCGTGGAGAAATCCAATAACACTTGAGCAGCAACATTACAACAAAGTATTTTGCAGCGAACGAGTTGTAATTGAACGATGTTTCGGACAGTTCAAAACCAGGTTTCCGATATTACAATATAAAGTTCGCAGCAAAATTGAAAAAATACCATCAATTATAATATGGTGTGTTGTTTTACACAAAATTGCAAAATTTTTAAAAGACGAACCCTTTGAATTGCCGGAAGTCCAGTGTTACTTCAAACAACTGTAACTGATTTGCAAATTTATAATCAAAGCAACCACTGATACATACTCGTATGTGTTGCCTAGCAACGATCTAGCAAAAGCTTAAACTGGATAGCAAGAGCAGCAATGACTTAAATTGTTATTCATAAAAAAATAAGCAATTGCTTTTTGGTTCAAGCAATTGCTTTCTAAGCAATTGCTCTTGCTAGTCAGCAATTGCTTACTAGCAATTGCTTCATTTTTATTCATTAGGCCCAATGAAGCGAGAATAATGAAATTTTGACACGTGATCAAGGAGATTTTGGGTTTTAACATACTTACTTTTCAAGAAAATGCGATGTAAATTTTCAAGGATATAAAGGATTAAAATTTTCAAAGGACCTTTTTCATATCCTTTTTTTACAAATAGATAAAAAATCAATTTTATTTAAATTCTTTGTAAATCCGTGTAACGCTTTCACTCACTCGATTTGCCTTTTTTGTGAGCTATCACATCTGTCAGCAATATTATTTCAATAACACTAACACATAGAATGCGAAGCGTAAAATGAAATATTCAAAGAAAGCAAACTGGAACCATTTCTTCTATTGCATCATCTCTGATTGGTTGTCATAGGCACAAAAGAACGTTGGTTATCAAAACTATGAAAGAGGATACAATAAGCCGAATGCTACCAGTTCGCACTCCTCTGAGCAAAAGTGCCAAATATCTTCGGGTTTGTTTCTTGTCTCTTACAACCGCCCACTCTTTGACATTGCATGGAAATATGCCCTAAGGTTTGATTTTTTCAACGAAAAAACTACACTTTTTTATACTTGACTAACTCAACCAAGTGCAGACTCTGTGTTTTGTATTGCACTCGGTTTAATTTTAATTGATTTAAAATTAAACGCAGTTCAATGCAAATCAAGAGATCCTTCATGATGCCAAGGTAGCAAGAAACTATGCACATTGCTTCTTCGTATTGTCTACTAATAGTTATATCCAATTTGCAATGCCCTGGTATGATGCTAACTGTTTTTCTTAGAGTTCTATTTATAGCAAAGCTTATTCCAAGGGCTGGAATAATTTTCCAAGAGTTAGCAATATTTTTCTAGCATACCTTCTAACGTTATATCACACCTTCAGGTGGTTTCTGCGAAGAGTAAAGCGAAGACAACATTTACAAAAATCAGTGTTGCCAGATCAGGAGATTTTCTCCTAGATTTAGGAGATTCTTGGCCTTTCAGGAGAATTTTTAGGAGGGAGAATTGTTTAGGAGATTTATATTTCATGTTAGGGGATTTTTCTGATCCTTACTGGATTTTTAGGAAATTTTTGGATAAGGAAGTATGATGTATTGGGAAGACTGGCAATAAAACAATTTTATTCAACTATTGTAATAGTCAAGCATCCTATTTTGTTTAAAATTTGTAAGCTTATAAAATATAAGCTCGTTCTATCTCGTTCTCATTATTTCTGATACAATGAAATCCCGCCAAAAATTGCACTTTTTATTAAATTCATTTGTTATATGTTTTGTTTTTGTTAAGTTTTTGTTGTTAAGCTGAAGATGAATAAAAAAAAGGCTGCATTAACCCTTTCAGTCACAATGTCCAATATATTGGACTACCGCCCATACAATTCATACAGAACGGGTTTCTTTTCATGTCGGAAAGGGTTAAAAAAATTATATTTATATATTTATTTCTTTTATGAGAAGTTTTATTTATAAAATAAAAACTTTATTTAATTAAAAAAAAATTTTAGGGAATTTTTTTAACTTTTGGGAGGTAATTTCGGTATTTTTTTAAGATTTTTGGAGAAAGTCATTTCAGGTCTCTGGCAACACTGACTCAAATTAAGCTGGAGATGAATAAAAAAAGGCTGCATCAAAAAAAATATATTTTTATATTTGTATTTCTTATGAGAATAAAATAAAAAATTTATTTAATTACACAAAAATTTAAGGTTATTTTTTTAACTTTTGGGAGGTAATTTCGGTATTTTTTTAAGATTTTGGAGAAAGTCGTTTCAGGTCTCTGGCAACACTGAGTAAAATTAAGCTGAAGATGAATAAAAAAGGCTGCATTAAAAAAATTATATTTATATATTTGTATTTTTTATAAGAATTAAACAAAAAATGTATTTAATTATAAAAAAATTTTAGGGTATTTTTTTTAACTTTTGGGAGGAAATTTTTGTATTTTTTTAACTTTTGGGAGGAAATTTTTGTATTTTTTTAAGATTTTGGAGAAAGTCATTTCAGGTATCTGGCAACACTGACTACAATCAAACGTCAGCCATATTTAAATTTTTCACTGTCTCCTGCAGACCAAATCGTCAACACGGAACACAAAGGACTTTATGCGTACATTGCAGACGAGTACATACATATAAACATATCTGTTGCCAAAAGCAATAATCGCTCATAAGTATTTATAGGTTCATACGTATTATTTTTAGCAGCATTTAGCATTTTTTTAAAGTCGACTTCTTAAATTGACTCACAACTTATTGTTGTTGTCGACAGACATATGTAGCCGTAATCGATTGACAAGACCGTCACAATATTTACGAAAACAAAATCATTTCAACACTAAATCAATATTTATTTACATTTACTTATAACATACCTACAGCTTAAGTTCACATATAACAAAAACAACAATCAGTTACTTCATCCTTATAACTCAGCAACTTATTGTGACTGGGCTTTCTTTTCAATCCACGTCGTCCGGTCACTACAAAAGAAAACCGGTAAAAAACTTGCCTGGCAAACATTTTTTACAATGTTATTTATTTGTTTGCTTTACTTTGAAATGCAACTTTGCCCTCTAAGTAGCAACAAAAGCGATGCGGCGACTTTTATTGTATTTTCTGTTGTATTTTTTTTTGCTCTGCAGTTCTTACAGTTTTACTTGTAAGGATTTTTTGCACATTGTTTTTATGGCTGCATTATTGTTTGCGGCAACAATGTCAGCCACAATTACACTCGCCGCACAACGCACAAACGGTCAAATACTCACACTCACACTTATCCCTCAGCCGGCCGAGAAAGGCGCACAGCACAACTTCGCTCAATGCAATTTAAGTGAAAACCCGCAAGTTATGGCCGGCGAGTTAAAAGGCGGCGAAAGCTAAAATATTGCATAGTTTTTCTTAGTCGTGCGCCATGTTGCAGCAAAAGTTACCGAAACAGCCCAGCACACAATACAATAGCAACGACAACACCACCAACAAGAACAACAACGGCGCACAGTGGCTGATTCTGCCGACGCAGGTTTAAAAAATTAATTTTGTCATGTTCGATTTGGGGGAAAACTGTTATACTTGTCCGATAGATAAATGCTTGGACCTAAGAAATCAGAAAACCTTAACTAAATTGGACAAATAGTTTTGCTTGTAGAGCCCGTCAAAGTTGAGCAATTTTTAGAGTGTGAAATAATATCAGCAATTTGCACTTTTTCGGCAAAGCTGAAGTTTTAAAATACGGAAAGGAGCAAATTAATTGAAATTTTTTGCACCAGCATCGTAAAAGAAGGCATTTGTAGTAAATAATTAAATATAGAAAAAAAAGTTTATTGTTGTTGTTGTCTTTTCATAGACACTCACTTGAAGCACTGTTTTTATCACACTTTTTGAACTTTCGATAGACTTTAAAAGGCCATA
Source organism: Melieria crassipennis (assembly GCA_963668005.1). Lineage (NCBI taxonomy): Eukaryota > Metazoa > Arthropoda > Insecta > Diptera > Ulidiidae > Melieria > Melieria crassipennis. The sequence goes on along the minus strand of OY764962.1, from coordinate 113,658,222 downwards.
CTTGTTAGAGTTCCGTCTTTGGGGAAAATTGTTCACTAGTTTTCTGTGAGTACTGCGCTGAAGAAGCACAAAGATGATTTTGAAAAACTCGAAGCTGTTTGAAATATTTACTATTTCGAAGACAAAGGAGAAGTTCGTTGTGACTGTCACTAAAGAAATTGGTTACGTCGAAGGAAGTTTGCATGCAGCCAACATATCTACGACTAAAGAGAAGATATAGAGGACTTATTGCACTACAAAGTTGAAATGGATTGCGGCAAACCGTACCAAATTCAATTTTGTCCAGAATAATGAGGAGTGGTTGGAAAAAACAATTTACTTCGATGCAGGAGATGCATGTAGCATAAGCGATGACCAACCATCGACATCAAAGGCGGCAAAAGGAAGGTCAAAAAGTCAACAGGACTGTGCGTCATTCACTAAAAAAAGAAGCTTATGGAGGCAACGGAAACAATAACTACCACCCACCTGCCAGAAGCTTTGATCATAAAATAAAATAAGGATCAGGAGAAAATGAAAGGCATTATAGTGAAACCAGTTTCACTAGCAAGCCCGAACCGAGTTAAAAGAATAAAGGACAGTATTCCCAGCCCACCCAATATGGTACCAACCAAATATAGTCCTAATGAAGCTTTAGCATTGGTTTTCAACTCAGGATTGTCCAAAGAAAAATTGACTTTTTACGTAAATTTTTCGAATTCTGGTTTTCATTTTGAAAGCAAAATTTATGAATTTGTATCTTTAACCCATTAAAACCTAACCCCAGAAAGGCTTGTGCGATTTCCCTAAAATTTTACACAATCTTATTAATTGACCTAATCAAGAAAAAAAATCAAGCAAAAAATTCATACCATGTTTTTTTTTGTCATGTTTTTCGCAAACATTACACAAATAAACAAAGTCAAACATTTGCGGAAAATAAAATGTGCCAATAAAATATCAGCTGCTTGGATTTTTACATTTTCACGCGTTGCGTTGTATGAAAATTGGCAGTGTTTAGGCCCAACGTTGCATTCGCGCAACACTAAACTTAAAGCATATTTGTTGTTTAAAAAAATCAAAAAAAAAATGTTCAAAACTTATTTTTAAATAGTTTAGCATTGCAAAATGCAGCCCACTAAGGGATTTTGATAGGTTTGAAGAATAAGTATTTTTGATTGAATTTCAAAAATTCCCCAAAAAAACCTTTGACTTTGGATAGAAAAAACACGAATGAATATTTAAATAATTTTGAAATTTGAGTATGGCAGAATCTAAAACGATCAATTCTAATCCAATTCTTCCCATTTTCAAGTCTTATGTCTTTATGAATTGCTTAATATAGCGAAATTCCCAAACGTTGCGCAAACGCAACGCTCAGGGCTTAATGGGTTAAATTTGACTCTTTCAGCTTATTTCTTAAAATTCTTATTACTTTTCATCTTTTTTAATAAATTTTCATTAATTTTGCAACTATGGTAAAACTTAAAATTGTTGCTCTCATTATTCTTATTTACAGTAAGTCGAAATTTGACAAAGTATTACGTAGCAGCCTGTATCTCGATTGAATTTATTTTTTGGAATACAATAGCGTGATGAATTTTTAGTCAACAACAAAAAAAAATTTCCAATTATCTTTATTCGTTCAGAAGTTATCATTTTCGCACCCCAAAATGCCAAATTGAGCCACTGTGCGGCGCTAACAATGCGTCGTCTGTCGTCCGAGATGGAGTCAGCGTGAAAGACAGATACGACAGACCGTATTGTTTTACAGTTTATCCGATGTGAATGCTGATAATAATGATAATAGAATAGTTGAGCACTACGACAACAACAACAACAACAACAACAGCAACAAGCTGCCATAAGAACTGCAACTATTGTATAAACACACACACACACACATACAAACACGTGCACACTCACGCATACAATGACAATGGCTGAATTGCCATAAAATGAAATGGTCATATTTTTTTATTCTTTTTCGCTTTCTCTCTCTCTCTCTCTCTCGTTCTCGTTCTCTGCTAGCTGACGGCAATTGTTGCAGCGCGCTGCGTATTTTAGTCGGTCGCCAGACTGCGGCCGTTGCCACTCTGCCATTGCCAACGTCATCAGCAGCGGCAACATTATTATTGTCAGCGACTTCATTGCGACGCACAGAGGTCGTGCAACGTCGCTTTGCATTTCCATTCAAACGGCAGCGGGACTTGGCTGCTTCATTGCTGCTTCTTTGTCTTTGTGCGCGTTTGCAATATTCGTGCCGGTTGTTATGGCGTCGCGCCATGCAAATGAAAATGAAAACTACAAACAAAACATTTTTTTGCACAGATTAAATCAAGCACAGCGGCAGCAACGACATCAAGAACATTGCAGACAATATACAAAAATGCAGGAAATTATAAGCAAATTGTTTTGCCAAGACAGATAAGCGGACGTCGTCGCACCAAAGGCACAAAGTCAACGACAACTTTGCTGCCAACTATCAAAAAAAAAAAATACAATAAGCGCCTAAGGCGGCGGGATAAGCGCCTAAAAGCCGACAATGGCTATATGCAAAGTTTGTAGCAAGTTGGCGCAAATTAGCGTCTGAATTTTTTATTTCCAAGCACTCTCATGTGTACAATTGTTAATTTGACAATGACAATGACAACAGCCAACCGTTTTGTAAAGTTGTAAACACGCACACAGGCACACAAACACAAACACGAACACGCATCCGAATGAGCATATAGCATTTGTGTTTACATGGCGAACACACACACATACTACGAAATAATTAGGGGAATTGCTCCTTGCGGAAATGTTGCCGGCTGCTAGGCGGCAAATTGGGGTAAGAAACATTTTTGTAGCGATGCTTCAGATTTGAAAGTTGTCAGAGTGCGTTGTCATGCTTAATGTTTTAGCGTTGCGTACCTTTGCTGAAATCAAATTTTATAAAGCTGCTCATTGGCTCATTGGATTTTACAATTTCAAGTTGAGTTGTTATGTAGCAAAGAATGTTGCTTAGCTGGTTAGTGACATGGACTGCAAGTCTGTAGCAAATGAAGTACAGTAAAATTCCTCATAACCGGACACTGACCGTCGCAGTGTTTTTATGAAAATATAATATTTAATTAATATTGTAGCGATGAGGCACTGTGGCACTGAATGCTTTTTTATGCACGAGTGCTTTTCCAAGCATACTTTTAGGCATGCACTTTGAAGTACGGCAAATGTGGTATAATTCGCTTGTTATAGTCCGATATGGCAAGGATGGTTCCCGAAGGAATGGGCTGTGCGAGAATGGTCGTGCGGTTTCCAATTGGAAGTTGCAAGAAACTTCGGCGCGATAAGAAAACTGGTATAAAAGCAGCAGTGTGCTGCGCAGGGAGTCGAGTCTGTGTTGAGCAAGCAAAGGGGAAACATGCAATAGTACGAGTAAAGTAGTAGTAAAGTAGTAACAAGTGTAAAATTGTAAATAAAGTGATTGTTGATGTTTGACTGTGTTTGTGCTAAATAAATGAAGTAGTTTTATTTTCAAGCACAATCAGATACGAACAGCTTAGAGAAGTCATATTCGTAACAATATTGCTCCGATAAGGCACTCTGTGCCGTACTGTACTATGCCTGAATGCTTTTCCAAGCATACTTTTAGGCATGCACTTTGGAGTACGGCCAGTTGGCTGTTATTCCGATATGGCAGGGATCGTTCGCGAAAGGTGATGGACTTTGCTAGAACAATCGAGATAGAGACCACAACTAGAATGTGCAAAGCAGCGATATAAAAGCAGCAGTGTGCAGCGCAGAGAGTGGAGTCTTGGTTGAATAAGCAAAGTAGCAACAAGTGATCTACACAAGCAAAGTGTAAATCTGTAAATAAAGTGATTGTTGGTTTTTGACTGCGTTTGGCGCTGAGTAATTGAAGTAGTTTTATTTTCAAACACAATCCAAACGAACCTTGGAAAACTCATATTCGTAACAATATTTACACGTATTACATGTATAGGCAAAGTACATACATTGTACAAGTCGTTTGGACAACTTAATGAAATTTGTATGTAAAACTTAATGAAATTGCTGTGTCTACGAAATTTGTTCGGTAATAAGGGCTGTCCGGTTATAAGGACTATCCGTAATGAGGAATTTCACTGTTTATAAAAAAGTGTTTCTTTCGACAGGATAGCAAATGCAGTTCAGTGTCGGCGTTTAGGGTCGGTTGCGGGAGCTAAAATTTAGTTTCGTCTCATATTTAACACTAGAATGCTTCTGCAAGTCAAAAAGACTAAATTGAGGTATTTTATTGAATTACTTTCTAAGAAACAAAACCCGATTTCAAGATTTTTACTATTTTTCTAGTGAAATTAAATAAAAAAAATTAAAAATATTGTTAAAAAAAAATTGTTTCTATGTTGTAACATAGTTTCATATGGGCATTTAAGGAAGGTTGGATAGGCTGGATGGTGTTAAAGAGATGTTAAAATGTTCACATTAACCGTTTCGCTATTTTGTTGCCATATGGCAACATGCTACTTTGTGGACGTTTGTATCCTCTATGGTTTCAAGAATACATTTTTTGTTGGTCCTTAGAATAGTTTAAAGTTTTAGGAAAAATACGAAATTAATAAACTGAATATTAAAGTTTAAAGAAGAGAAGTATACACTTTTTTAATGGTATATCTTGACATAGTAAAGGAAGAAGAAGCAGACAAATTAGAGAACTTTTTATTTTGACGTTTTCCTTCAATTTAGACACTTTCTTTCTTTTAATTTTTACTGAAATAAATTAAGAAATATTCAAATTTTCGTTATGCGTATAAAGTTTTATGTTTAAGTAATTATTACAGCCACAACAATGTGGTTGCTTTCATAGAAAAACACTCTAAAATACAGGGTCCGAGTATAAAAATTAAAAAATGTCTTATGGAATGTTGCTACTATAACTACATAGAAGCCTAAAACGTAAAATTTAAAATTTTAACTTTCCCCAGTAAAAATCTGTAGCGAAAAAGTTAATTAACCTACAAATTTACCAGAAATCACTAGTACTAAAATATGCATAGTGATTAGTACCAAAGGTGCAAATTTTTGCTTTCGCAATTTGCGCCAATTAATAATTAAAATAAATCAAATAAGTAATTAATTTTGCTCATTAATCTCATTGTCAACTCTGATATTGATAGTTGACTGTTGGCATCGGCGAAATGTTGCATCCGTTACAGAGAGCATACATAACCTTAAAACTAATAGCTTTCTACCTACTAAGTACACATACTATCAATACAAAAATACGTCATGTTTTTCTTTGGTCTTTTAGCCGAAATTACCGTAGAATGCCTGTCAAAATTCTAACCAGTCTTTACAATTTTCCCAAACATATGAGTAGCATTGTTTTATTGGCTGACAGGTTGTGTCCATTGTGCCTGAAAGACAAAGACACATCTGAGCACTTTCCAGACAATGTTTGCAACTTTTGCAAAGCTCTGACTTCAGAAGCAAATTGATTTTATGGAAACTTCTATCTATCATTGCTCCAATACTTCACTTTGTCAAAAGGCATGAAAGATTTCAGTAAAGCAAAGTAGAGTTTCACCATCAACCACAACAAACCATTATTGAAGCGCCTAGTTTAACTTTTATATATAAGAACATAAAAACCTTAAAAATATATTGTTACGAAAATGACTTCTCTAAGTTCGTTTTGGATTGTGCTTGAAAATAAAACAACTTCATTTATTCAGCGCAAACGCATTAAAAAATCAACAATCACTTTAGTTACAAATTTACACTTGTTACTACTTTACACTACTACTATTGCATGTTTCCCCTTTGCTTGCTCAACACAGACTCGACTCTCTGCGCTGCCACTGCTGCTTTTTATACTTGTTTTCTTATCGCGCCGATGTTTCTTGCACATTTTAGTTGTACTCTCTATTGTTCTAGCACAGCCCATCACCTTCGCGAGCCATCCTTGCCATATCGGCATTATAACCAACCGGCCGTACTCCAAAGTGCATGCCTAAAAGTATGCTTGGAAAAGCATTCATGCACAGCACAGAGTGCCTCATCGTTGCAATATATACAAAGTGCTGAATCCGCAGCTTAAATATATTAATATCCATTGCAAGTCATTGCAACTTTCAAACCTAAAACTTCCTTATTATCGTTTAACTTCAAGTCTATAGGCAGCCAATGAGTTAAGTAAGTAGAGCTAAGTAATGAGTTAACTGTTTGAATGAATGTGAGAGGGAGCCAAGAAAATGGGCCTACGAAAAATGCATTCGTCAATCACTCAGGCTTAGTACTTGGTTCATTCTAGTTTTGGCGCAGGAAACAGGATGACAGCAGAGCGAAAAGCAGTAACCACTTAATTAGTACATAAACAAATTTTAGCATCCTAATGTCGACACTGCTTTAACAAACTACATATATTTCATTCATTTTCATTCAATACACATTTCATACAACAAATAATTATTGAAATTTCTTTAGGATCACCGCGACCGCAACACAACGACTGTCACACCATCGAATCACCAAAATGTCAATTAAATGTCACTTTGATGATTCGACTATTTTCGTCTGGTTGATTCGCATTAGGCGGCGTGCAGCAATTGTCAAACCAATCGCGCGCTGCCTCCCACCACCCATTCAGCCAACCAGCTGCCGTACGCTGCCACTTGGCTTCGTGCCACTTTATTAAGTTAAATTATTAAGTTGAGCTTAGAAGCTGTAAGCTACTTAACGGCGTTTCGACACTTCAACAGGTCCAACACCGGCACCGCATCGAAGCCGGAAATCAGTCGAACGGAAACAACTCAAACGCACAATTAAACCAACAGACGGAACAAGCGAAACAAAGAAAAGGCCGAAACAAACAAAAACCAACAACAACAACAACAAATAAATGTCGCGCCACAGTCAATTTGTTTGCTTATTTATCGATTTGATTTGTGTTTTGTCGCCAATTGAGCTGGTCGTCAGTGCGTTTGTTAGCAAGTATTGTTGTAACTGTTGTTGTTGCTGTAAATATAACAGCTAATTAAGTTGAGCGCTTAATGATGCCAGCTGAACAGCGAATGAACGGACGGACATACAGAGAGACAGACAGACAAGCCGACGGTCCGAATGACAGCAACGAAGGCAGAAGACAATAATGCAAACAACGAGCAGAACAAATGAAAATGGGGCCGCAGTCAGCTGATGTCGTGCGGGCGTAAGGAGAGCCGGGTGGGTGGGGGGGAGGGGGCGCTGGTAACGACAAGTGGTGCTGCAGCGCTATTCGTGCGTTGCGTTGTGTTAATTAATTATGTTGGCGATGATTTGTTTATTTTCGGTTTGGTGTTGTGTGCTTTGTAGAATTAGTGGTTGTTGTTATTGTTGTTGTTGTTGTTAATGATATTGATGGTGGTTGTGTGGATGATGATAAAACAATTGTTGGCACTCGACATTTATTTATTCATGATTAATATTTAGCGGTTTGGGATTATTGAGCATTATTTACATTTAAATAAATACAAATTGCTACTATTTGACTGAAAGAATTGAAATTTATTGGCTTAATAATGAAATAATGTAACAATTAAGCAAAGTTTATTTGATAAAATTTAACAAAATAAAATTTAAGTGAAATAAACTGAAATCAATTAAATTATCAATATTAAAAAATTAATACTTAGAAAATTAATTCAATAATTTTAGTAGTATAAGCATAGAGAAAACAATTAAGTGTTTAACTAATAGTTAGTTAAAGTTTACTGACTTAATAATAAAATAAGATAACAAAAAGCAACATTTATTTAAAAAATTAAACAAACTTCAATTAAAGTGGCATAAATTACTTCAAATTAAATAATCAAAATTAAAAAATGGAATACTTATGAAATGAATTCAATGATTAGTAGTTTAAGCATAGAGAAAACAATGAAGTGAATAGTTAATTAAAGTTAATAATAAATTAATATAACAAAAAAGCAAAATTTATTTAAAAATTAAACGAACTTCAATTAAAGTGGAATAAATTACTTCAAATTAAATAATCAAATTGAAAAAATGGAATACTTATAAAAATAATTCAATGATTTTAGTAGTTTAAGCAAAGAAAAAACAATGAAGTGAATAGTTAATTAAAGTTTATTGACTTAATAATAAATTAATATAACAAAAAAGCAAAATTTATTTAAAAAAATAAACGAACTTCAATTAAAGTGGAATAAATTACTTCAAATTAAATATGAAAAAAAAAATACTCATAAAAAGAATTCAATGCAAAAAGAAAACAATGAAGTGAATAGTTAATTAAAGTTTATTGACTTAATAAGAAATTAATATAACAAAAAAGCAAAATTTAAATTTTAAAAACTTGAATACTTAGAAAATTAATTCAATAATTTCAGTAGTTGAAGCATAGAAAAGTTAAAGTTTATTGGCTTAATAATAAATTAATATGACAAAAAAGCAAAATTTATTTAAAAATTAAACGAACTTCAATTAAAGTGACATAAATTACTTCAAATTAAATAATCAAAATTAAAAATGAAATACTTATAAAATGAATTCAATGATTTTAGTTGTTTAAGCAAAGAGAAAACAATTACTTAATAATAAATTAATATACCAAAATTTTTTTTTTTTTTATTTTAAAAATTTATTTAAAAAATTAAAAAAACTTCAATTAAAGTGGAATAAATTACAAATTAAATAAATTAAAATTAAATTAAAATAAAAAAATTAAATACTTATGAAATGAATTTAATGATTTTAGTAGTTTAATTCTTTCGGCACGAAGTTTAATTCTGAAAACCAAAATACTTTTGGTAGAAATGTTTCCATGCAATGAAAGTTAATTCTGAAATTCTGAAATCATCCTTTTATTCGGGCACATATAATAACTTTGGTCACATATAATTTATGTGGGCCACAAGAGCTGAATAATTGTTTTTAGGGGCTTTAAAAACTGAGTGGGACATATTATCCCAGTACTCTCGAAAGGGTAAAGAATAGAGAAAACAATGAAAATATAAGTAAAGTAATATTAATATATAAAAAATTATAAATTTTAAATCATAAATAATAAATTTAAGACAACTTGAAAATACCGGAAAAGAAAAAGCAGTCTTTAATATGCGGTTTCCTTTTACTCAAAACTTAGACAATTAAATAAAAAAGCAAACTCTTAGGCAGCGCACTACGGCCGCTCGCTCTTATGAGGAAAATCTAATTCCACGCCCCACTGGCAGTGGAAAAAGTAAACTCATTACGCTGATCTCCCGCTGAATCCAATTATGGCCGCGCACTGTCTGTAATGAGTGTTTCACATTCTTCGCATTTACCAAATGTATATTTTTTTCTATTTCTTCCGAATAAAACCGGAAGAAATTAAACTCCATTACCGGCTGAAGTGTAGAAGTCATTGCCTACCTGCAGGCGTATTTACTATTTCACTTTTTTATTGTCGAATAAATTTGATTGCCAGTTGCATTCATGGAACCAAATAACATGTTTTTGCTGAATCTACTAGAACACAATAACAACAACAACAATAACAATAGCAGCAGCAGCAGCAGCAACTTTACAACAAATAAGAAATAAATGCGAAAAGCCACCACCTCGAAATCGACAGCGAAAGCATGGAAAAACTGGCCATTAAATTTAAATTAGCTTTTTTACTCGAGCTCGCTGTGCTCTGTGCGCAGATCGGCAAAAGCACAACAAGGCGACATTTGATGATTTTGGCAACAATTGTTGTGGGGCGTAGGTGTCAGGGTGAGCGTGTACCGGTGACGCCTTTTCGCGCCATGTTCGCAACGCAAGCGGGTAAGTGACTGTTATGACGACGGAGGGGGGAGAGAGCGACAAAGGTAAACACGCTGGAGTTGGAGCGTCGAGCGTCCAACGCGAAACGCACACGGCGGATATCATTAGCATTCAGAGCATTTTTAAACAAATTTCCATATAAATGAACTCAAAGTTGACATTCGCGCATAAAAATGCGCCAACTCGTATCTGTGCGTGTGTGTGTGTGTGTTTATGTGAGTAAGTGTATGTCTGTCTTTTTCGCTGTTCTTGCATAGACCCAGGTATAAGTGTGTGTGTGTGTGTACTGCCAGTACAAGAACAACAACAACAACCGCCCACGCCGCTTGCACTCTCCTTGCTCCCAAACAGCAACCTACAGCAAGTACTCGTAATTTCCACTTTAAGTTGTTGCTGTTGCGTGTTGCTGTCATTGTTGTGCTCGATTTTCCACTTTGTTGCTGTTGTTATTGCTGTTATTGTTTGTGTTTTGCGTTTATTTTTTATTTTTTTGTGCCGTTTGTGTGCGTGCATCTGATAAATTTCTAACTGTGGCGCGTAAAAAATGACGCCGAGTGAAGACTGAAAAAGAGGAGCAGCTCAAGTGGTGCCGCTTAATTGTGGCATGAAATAAAAGGTGATTATTTTGTAAATTACACGATGCCGGTTAATTAATTCATTAGCATAACTTTTGCAGCATTTCCACCTCTTCGTCAGTGCGCATTCACGTATCTTTTGCTGTTGTTGAGGTTGTTGTTTTTTTTTCTATATAAATTTATTTAATTTTTCTTGCGTTCCTCTCACGTACTTGCATTTTCCATTTGCTGTTGTTTAGTCTTCAACATTGTTCGTTTGTGTGAGAGTTGTGCGCTTTTAGGTGCCAGTACCGAATGCTGACTGGGCAGACATTTTATTGCTGGCGCACTGCCTCGAACTTAATTAGACAAAATTGTATGCACAGTTTTATGTAGTCTCCACTGTTCTTATCTATGAAATGCCAATTGTTTAAAAGCCTGGCCAATTGTGTGGCATTCATTTAGGCAACGTTAAATTATTGAGCTAAACTTATTTCACGCTAACCGCATTTAAAGTTGCGGCATTTTCCTTACCTAATACGCAAAAATCGGTGCCGACTTTTAGGCTCATAAGCAAATCTCACAAAGCCCTGCTAACGACTGCGTGTATGTATGTGTGTTTGCGTGGGCTTGTACGTTGTCATGCCCCATGTAAGGCCCGATGTTACCACAAATACAACAAAATTAACCACAAAACGGTTGTGCGGTCTTGGAGCCAGACGCTCGCCGACTCGGAGCCCCTTTCGACCGCTGACCGCCTTCATTAATGACTGCAACTGGTATAAATGTATTGTAAGTGGGCTAGACTGTGCCTGTGTGTGTTTGTGTGTGTGTGTGTTTGTGTGTGGGTGTTGGTAAACAGCAACCCAAAGCAACTAAAAAATCATTAGATTCCCGCAAGAAGAAAACAACGAGCCAAAGCCACAAACAAATGAAAGCCCCTAAACGAACAGATGATTCCGGGAACGAGGCAAAAGTGTTTAACACAATTAACATTTACGAAAAAATCAACCATAACCTCTTAAAGGATTTGAAAATGAGGTCATGTGCCGAAATATGCACTGCTGCCGACTACAAATACACACTGCAGCCTTTTAGCTCCATTGAACTTAACATCAGCTGGCGAGTTGTTTGCTATACATCAGAGCAGACGCAGTGGTGGCCGGAGAGGTATTTGCAATTCAAGCGCCCAACTATCGCTGCTCGGCGTCATTGTGAGACAGTGAAGTGCCGCTGATGCTCGCTAAGAATGTGCCGTTTCAATTCAAGAATAAGAACACACAAGGACACACAACTTTAAACCGAACAACCATCAAACACTTCCGACTAAACGCACAACATTTACCAGTAAAATTGAGCATTTGAGGCGCTCAGTGTAGTTGAGATTAAAAGCTGAAAGGCCGTTCGAGCGGGTAACAGCTGCGCGCGGTAAGGGAAAGCAGCAGTTGCACAACCTTTGTCAGTCGAAACCCAACACCCTCGTCGGCCCGAGCGCCAACAGCCAAATCGGCAACAGCCCAACAGCTGCACTCGAATACCTCTGCGTCGTTCATGTGGCAGCAGTTGGTATTTTTGACACTGATATGTTCAGCAGTAAGACAACAACATTCTTGCATGTTTTTGTTTTACAAAACAAAAAGTCCCCAAAACCCATCAGCTCAGACCCGACCATCAGGCACTACAAACATCTTTCACAAATCGCACAAAGCATGTGTTTGTGTGTGCACAACGGCACATCCACACACACACACACACACACAACCCACAGAATTTTAGTTGTACATTGTGTGTAGTGGCTGGCAGCAGTTGCTCGCTGGCCAATGCTAAATACCGACACCGAGGACACATTGTCTGCCGTTGCATGGCCAGCGCACCCATCGAGCCGCACAGCCAACGACCCGACAAGTGTACCTGCCTGCGTGCGGGTGGTGTTGGTGGTGGTGGGGGGTGTGCGGCAGAGATATTATTACTCATGTTTCCTGAAAATCCCAGCAACATTTGTTTGTGCGCCGAATTCATTTAATACGGGCGATTTGTGGCAGTGCTGCGTTTAATTATGCTCCGAAAATTTTCCTAAGCATTACAACGCCACAGGCAGACAGACAGCTTAATGCTATTGGAAATTCGAAAGGGCTAACGGAGTTCGGATAGGATTTATGCCAAAAAAATATGTAATAGTTTTTGACAATTTTTAAGTTCTGCTGGAGATAATTGTAAGGACTGAATAGAAGGAAAAAAACAATGGTTTGCAATAAAATTTCAGGCTGAAGTGCAGAATAGCGTACCCTCGTGAAAAAAATTAATAAGTATGATTATACAAAGAGGTTTGGCTCCTGAGTCTAACAAACTAAAAGTTTTGTTGGGGAAACGCCTACAAAAGGCGTGGCATCGGGTCAAAGTTCAAAACTTTTATCAAAATAACTCAGTAAATTTTCAATGGATTTATACGATATGGGTATCAAACGAAAGGTCTTTATTTTGATACCTTTATTTTGATATACCACATTATATACTTTTTATGTACGAGTAAAAAATTATAACCAAACAATAATTTTTTTTTTATAAAATTTACAAAACCCGATTTTTTCTGTAAATAAATTAGTTACCATATATTCTCTACGAAATTCTCTTTACAATGAAATATAGAACATTTGAACTTTTTTTGTTTTTATATTTAAATTTATATTGAGTTAAAAGCATATAATATAATATAAAAGTTAAAAGCCTGCAATATTGAAATGGCGTTTATGAAAGTTATTGCTTAGGCGCGATATTTTCCAATCATAGGAATTGAATATAAAAATACTGTACGCTCCTTACTGAACCTGGTGCCGTAGTTACTCCCATGAGGGTTATTTTTCAAGCAGCCCGGCCGAAGGCCGGCCACACAAAAGGTACTTGAATGCAGAAATCCTTTAGGTCACGAAACCGAAGTTACGTTCCTAAATGTTATTGCGTACGAGATAGCCAACGTACTGGCAGGTACTTTGTACAACCCCCTTCAGCCTTCATTTCCTGAAAATGATGACGAAGGGGATTACGAAATTGTTTTGGACCAGGAGTTAGAAAAAAACAAAAATATATGTTTTTATATTTCATTGAAAAGAGAATTCCACACGCTATAATATAGTGTACATTTTTTGTACCTTAATAACGAGGTTTTTCGGGGAAAAAATCGGGTTTTGTAAATTTTATCAAAAAATAATAATTGTTTGCTTATAATTTTTTACTCGTACATATAAAGTAAATAATGTGGTACATCAATAAATGTATGAAAAAGACCTTTCGTTTGATACCCATATCGTATAAATCCATTCAAAATTGACTGAGCTATTTTGATAAAAGTTTTGAACTTTGACCCCGTGCCACGCCTTTGGTAGGCGTTTCCCCAACAAAATTTGTAGTTTGTTGCATTCACAAAAACAAGTTCTATATAGCCAAATTTTAATTTTTTGCACTGCACTTGTTCCAAATTTCAAGTTATATTAAAATGGTTATTTGAAATTTATTTGAACTAATTTTTATTTTATTTTAAATGCTAATTAATAAATATTTAAATAAATATATCTAATACGTAATTTAATAATTTCTTTTTTTTTTAATTAATAATTTCTCAATAAAATTGTGATTAGTTCAAGTCACTTCAGTTCAATTTAGAAAATTAGAAAACAAATACTTAGAGCAGAAATTCTCAACCGAGATGACATTCACAACTGATTTGACAGCGAGATAGTTACATTCGCGGCATTAAAAAGTAAAGATTATATTTATTCGATTATTTTCATTTTGAAAACTTTCTATTAAAGCGCTTAACATGTATAATTGCAAGAAACTAGGCCTTAGTCTCGAATTCGTGATGAAGTGGCAGCTATGTACTCGTATGTATGTATGTATTATTTGAAATATGTGACTACCTTTTGAAATAGGTTTGGTTAGGCCACACTGACCGGTCCACTCATAGACCCATCAGGGCCTTTGCAACAGCAACAAAATGTAGGTACAGAGACTTTTTATATCCGAGCTCTGTTGGTGAAATTTAGTAAAACGATGAGAGATAGTTCTGATACCTCCAGGTTTTAAAATAGATTTTATAGTATAAATTAAAAACAACACAACAATATTAAGGAAGCCACGGAAGCAAGCCCGTTTTTCTCCTTTTCTTTTTTCTGCATTTATACTCTCGTACAAAGATAACATTACTTAAAATCGTATCACGTATTCGGGAGCGCATTCAGAAAAAATTTTTGGGGGCTCGCAAAAAGTAACTCTTTAATATTTTTACAAACCATTAACAAAAAGCCTTTTAATTTGCTTGTAGTTTTAAAGTCAACCCTAATATTTCGGAGGCGTTTCAATCCCCAAAACTCCTCTTAATCCGCCACTCCCCTTAATCACTTAAATAAGTCTGTAATTCGTGTAAAACTTAACCAAAATTTCTTTACAGTGCACTTTATCCTACGACTTTGTCAATTCGAACACACCTCAGCGCACAGCTGACACTAACTAAACACAGCTCCCCATTTGACAACTACCCACAACAACAAAACGATTGGAAAACGTCTCGCCGCTGTTTATCTTCCACAGCTGCACAGAAATACTCGAATATATTTAAGAAATTTCTGCATTTCCTCAACAAAAATGGCAGCCAAAGTAGCAACAGGCAACAACAAAGTATTCCAAGCAGTAAGTACACTCAACTGATATGAAATAGCAAAATTTATTATTTTCATTTTAACCTCACTTCGAACGACGGTGAGCTATTAGTCAGCCAGACGTCCCGTGCAATTGGATTTATATATATATATTTTTTTTTGTCTCGACCCACTAGCAGGATGATGTGCACATCTCCTTCGAGGATCAGCAAAAAATTAATCGCTTCGCCAAACACAACGCCCGCATGGACGATCTAAAAATCGAGCTCGAAATGAAAAAGAACGATTTGAAGAGTGTAGAGGAGGCATTGGATGAAATAGAACTGTTCGATGAGGATGAGCAAATACCATTTCTGTTCGGCGAGGTCTTCCTCACGCACAAATTGACTAAGACACAGGTAAAGCAGTGGTCGACACACAAATTGTTCATTGATGTGCTAATGGGATTTTCGAGTTGCAGGAACTGCTGGCCGAAGTCAAGGAGGAAACGTTGAAGGAGATCGCCTGCATTGAAGCAAAAGCCAACGAAATCAGAACAGAGATGAACGAACTGAAAGCACATTTGTACCAGCGCTTCGGAAGCAATATATCGCTGGAAAACGATGACTAAACGCTAGACCCAAATTCCAGTTAACCGAATAAGAAAATAAAACCAAAACCCGTATAACCCAAAATCCAATAGCACAATTGTCAGTGGCAGCAAAATGTTTTGGCTGTTTACTCTACGGTTTTAAAAAATCGTATGCAGCATGTTGCAGCAACGACAGTGACAATTTATGAAACCAGCAAATTCTGACAATAGTTTGCATTTAGTTCTTCAAAACTGGGCCAATACTGCAAACCGAGAATTGCAATTGCGATGCGATATTGTATTTTGGCTTCAGCGGGTCTTTAAAACATGAAATTTGTAAACCAAAACGCAATTCCCGCGTTATACATAAAATAACAGAAATATTTAACAACTCCATTAAGTGCTCAGGTGAGCTCTGTTTGATTTGCAAAGACGTACAGCAGGTTTTCGCCCACATTTTCCAGGCAAGCTTCCTGAAAAATTCAAAAACGTTAGTTATGGTGTTTTAACACAAATGCCGGGCACAGTACCTTCAGAAAGTTAGGCTGAAATGGCGCCTTGTAATGCTCCCACTGCATCAATTTATTGATTTGCTTGCCCTCATTCGCAACGCTCGGCTGCTGCAAATTCTAAAAACGAGAATGAAAAATTTTCAATTGCAATACATACTACCAAAAAGTATGTACTATTACTTCTCCATTGCCCGAGCAATTGCAGCGGAGACTATCGTGCGTTTGGCAGGTAGAAAAATCCTGCTGCAGTGTGAACAAATCCAGCAACTCTTCAGCCGTAAATTTCATGGTATCGCCTGACGTTTTCGCTCCCGTCTGTAGCACACAGTCACCCAGTGACATTTTCGCCACCTGACGCTGAAAAATCTTTTCCTCTATGCAACCAGCAGTAACCAAGCGATAAATTTGCACATCTTTCGTCTGACCATCGCGCCAAATACGTGCCATGGCTTGTGCATCGGTGGCCGGATTCCAGTCGTTGTCGAAGAGTATCAGACGTGATGCGCCCACCAAATTCAAACCCACGCCGCCAGCCTTGGCGCTTAGCAGGAAAACCAAAGCCGCATTGTCGCTGTCGGCAGGCGCATTGAACAGCGTCACATTCGCATTGCGATCCGCGCTGGATGTGGCACCATCCAGCCGCAAACAGTGTATCCCCAAATAATCACAGAGTCCCTGTAGCATGTTCAGCGTTTTGGTGTGATTCGACACCAGCACACACTTTTCTCGCCGCGCCACCACAGTGGCGACGAGGAAATTCTGCACCAATTCCAGCTTGGCCGAGTCGAAGGGGCCCATATCGGCGCATTCGGGCAGAAAGCGCTCCAAATTGCGCGTGAACAAATTTGGGGTTCTGGTGCGCGCCACCAATGACGGATGATTGCAAATTTTTTTAAGCACAGTAATGATCTGAAGTGGGCTGAGGTCATGGAGAATGCTATCCTTGCGCTTGGCGTACAAGTCCAACGCCTTCTGCAGCATGAACTGCTGCAGCTCGGAGGGCCGCAAGAAGCAGATGTACTCACGCTTCCTGGGCAAGTACTGACGGTTCAGCGTCTGCAGGCGGCGCAGCAGAAACTTCTCTGAAATGAGGTTCAATTCTTGAGCACGCTCAGCAGCCAACTCTTTCACCTCCTGTGCTGCATCGGGGCTTTGGCTCTGCTGCAGCGGCACTTCGTAACGACGACGAAACTCCTGCGCACTGCCAAGAATGCCGGGATTCACGAAATCTGCCAAAGCAAAGAATTCCTGCAGGTCGTTTTGAACCGGCGTACCGGTCAGCACGATGCGTCGCTGTATATTTAGGTCGCACAAGGCAATGCAGATTTTGGTCGATTGATTTTTGAGACGATGTCCCTCGTCGCATATCAGCAGGTCGAACTTGAGTTGCTGGAACTCTGCCACGTGACCGAGCAGACTTTCGTACGACACAATGACGAAGGGCACATGATGCTGCCGTGAGTAGGTGGCAAGCGGACGCTTTCCGCCCACCACAAAGCCATACATTCGCTCACCCTTCAGCCACTTGTTGATCTCCGCCTCCCAATTGGCTGTCAGGCTGCTGGGCACTACTATTAACACGCGTTGCAGGACACGTTCCCCGCCGAAGGGTCCCGTGCGTAGCAAGGTATGCGCAACGACGAGACACTGAAGCGTCTTGCCCAAACCCATTTCATCTGCCAAAATGCAACCGAAGCAGCCGGCCTCTCGAAAACCTAGCAAGCAACTGTAGAGAAACGCCACGCCTTCACGCTGATGCGGTCGCAGATGTTGTGACAGCGCAGGCACGACCTGCACTGGCTGTACGCGGCCATGTCCGGCGTGCTGCTGGCAAAAATCCGCATCTGGCGAGGGCATAATGAAATTTTCGGTGTTTCCCTTTGGTTGCGAACGTGGTTTGCATTCAGTTTTTTGCAATGCTCTAGTTCTTTCCTGTTTGCCTGTTGAACAAGAAGCTGAGTCCTCACCCAAGCGTTCCAACACTTCGACTTCCTTATCACCCACTAACAGGTGTTTTCCTGCCACTATTTCATCTAGAGCAATTTTCTCAATGCTGCCCAGAACAGTGCCCTTTTCATCCTTTAACGTTGCATTGTTCATACTCAAATCCACTTCCAGGAAACCATCACCATGCCACGTTTTGTACTTCTTTGTACTCTGCTCGCGCCACACCACATTGAATACAGCTATTCCATCTCTTTGACTCTGCTCACGCCCAGCTTCTTGCGCTCCTCCTGTACCCCACCGCGAACTAACTGATGCAGCTACCGTAGTGCTTGATGGGCAACTCATAACCGCCGATGTGGGTTGATAAAAAGCAGAGAACTTGGGTTTCTTTGTTGCCGGCTCTTTAGCGGCCTCGGTCTCTTCGGTGCCCCAACCGCGGCTTGCTGCCTGCATTTTGCGCAGCATAAAGAACTCATCGCGATTGGTTATCTGCTCAAGTAGCTCAATCTCCTTTCCACCTATCGTCATCTGATATCCCTCCTGCAGATCCTCTACTTTGAACTTACTTTGACTGCCAAGAAACTTGCCATTGCTGTCTTTAAGCACTGCTCGTTGCGCCGCCAGTTGCACCTCTAGCATGCCATCGCCATCCCAGGTTTTGTGCTTCTTCTTGCTCATCTCACGCCACACCACATTGAAGACCAATTTCCCACTAAACGCATCCACGTTTTCTTTGGTTTCTTCTGCCTGCCAACGATGGAACTTACAGAAATTGCCTCATTAATGTCCAAATGCTGACTTGCCTGCCGTCCAGCGCTGCTTGGCGATGTGGTGGAGCTGATTTCGCTCTCACTGCCTGCCGATCCGAACAGCTTGTCGATCTGTAACCGCTTTTCCGCCGCCTTTGCTTGTCGCACAGAAGGCGCACAAGAGCGTCTCATAATTTACAATATCAATTATTTTACAAGTAAATCACAAACTTTGTTCAAAATTGGTTTCGAAATCTACGTTCAACCACGACGTAATTTCACCACAACCCCTTTTGACAGCTGTCATTCGGAAACCTTCACCACTTGATGGCGCTGTACGCTTGTTGTTCGCAGCATTTGTCATCGTCGCTTTTCTTTCCTTCTCTTTTCGCCTAAAGGCGACGTCGAAGATTTGCTACAGCCGTGTCAGCACGTTATTTTTGTGTGTAAAAACGCTATAAAATTGCTAGAAATATTGTGGAAATTCGCAAAATCACCGAAGCAAAATGGCACAGTTCGATTTAACAAGAATAAACTGTCTGTTCCTGGATCGGCATCTGACTTTTCCGCTGTTGGAATTTCTGTGCGGAAAGGAGGTTAGGAACGCGGTGCTCCACTCCGGCCGAACAATTCATTAAAAATTTCACTGCTTGCAGATTTACAACCAGCAAGAGCTGCTCGAGTATATTTTGGAGACGGTGAACAAGACGAACATGATTGATTACACCATGGACACGCGGAAGCGTCTCAACCTCAGCCAGGAGATGCCCGAAGAGCTAGTACAGCGCAAAGCGGAGGTGCTGGCCACGCTGAAGCAGTTGCAGAACGAGGTAGCGCCCATCATGAAGGCCACCGACATTTTAAAGAACGGCGAGAGCATGAAGGACTCGAAGACGTTTGTAAATGCACTGCAGAAGGACTACAACTTCAAGGTGGAGCATCTGGAGAGCGCATACAAGCTAGCCAAATACCTGTACGAATGTGGTAACTATCAGGAGTCGACTTCGTACTTGTACTTCTGTCTGATTGTGATGTCGCCAAACGATAAGGTAAATCCCCCCAAGTTGCTGGTTGTAAGTTTTTAATCTAACTCTTTTCGCTTGTAGAACTACTTGAACGTGCTTTGGGGCAAGCTGGCTGCCGAGATTCTCACCCTCAACTGGAATACTGCGCTCGAGGACTTGACGCGCCTGCGTGACTACATTGACAACGCTAACTTCACCACAATCCAGGCGCTGCAGCAGCGCACTTGGCTCATCCACTGGTCAGTGCTGGTTTTCTTCAACCATCCCAAGGGACGCGACCTCATCATCGAGATGTTCCTGTACAAGCCTTTATACTTGAACGCCATACAGACCATGTGCCCGCATATAATGCGCTATCTGGCCACGGCAGTCATCATCAATCGTACACGCCGAAATGCACTAAAGGACTTGATCAAGGTCATACAGCAAGAATCGTACACCTACCGCGATCCGATTACCGAATTCCTTGAGTGTCTCTATGTAAATTTTGACTTTGAAGGCGCTCGCCTGAAGTTGCACGAATGTCAAACGGTTATTCTGAATGATTTCTTCATCGTGGCCTGCTTGAATGAGTTCGTCGAAGATGCACGTCTGATGATCTTCGAGACGTTCTGCCGCATTCATCAGTGCATCACCATCAGCATGCTGGCCGACAAGCTGAACATGAAACCCAGCGAGGCGGAATGCTGGATTGTGAATCTAATACGCAATGCACGCTTGAATGCAAAAATTGATTCAAAGTTAGGGCACGTTGTCATGGGCACGCAGCCGCTTAGCCCCTACCAACAGCTGGTGGAAAAGATCGACTCGCTTTCTATGCGTTCGGAGCATCTGGCTGGTTTAATTGAGCGTAAAAGTAAGCAAAAGAATCAAGAGTCCATCGATTCATGGAAGTATTATTAAAATCCCGTACTGGTCGATGTATTAAACAACAATACAGTTAATATTTTATTAACTGCGCGCTTATTTCGCTTGCGGCTGCGTCTTTTGCTGCAGAGAAGTTGAAGTTTCAAGAATAGTCAATGAATTTTTATATAAAATTTGTAAAAACTAACACAGCTTGAATAAAACAACACCACTATTCAGCTGAGAAGCGCGTATCTTTTCTTACATCTTTTTTATGGAAAAGACTGCATGCGTATCTCTCACACATTTATTATATTCACTATTTCAGCCATAATGAAATAATAATTTTTCACTAAGCTTTTACCGTTTACCACTTTAAGCATTCCAAATGCAGTGAACGTGAAATTTGAACGTACATTTCCCCAAGTTTAATGGATATGACCATTCAGCTAGTCCGAATTATTTATGTTCAGTAAAACAAAATACTATTAAATGTTATTGCTTGTTAAACAAATTTTATTGTGAATTTTGCTTCCTTTCAATTAAAAAACGAAAACAAAATTTACACATTCAAATGCAAAAATACAGGCACATTAAAGAAAAAAACCTAACTAAAATTGGCTATTAAAAATGCTGCACACAAAAATGTCACGTGGAATTTATCAAAAGCTATACTCAATACAAACTCAATTTCAACACTAGCATGGAAAGTAAATTTTAGACAAGCTTAAAATTATTCTGCAACTATGTAGGCTCTGTATGTGCGTGTGTGGGTGTCTACAGCAAGCGTGGAATACTAAACGGCACAGCAGCTCCGCCTCAAATCGGCCACGATTCCTCGGACACAGCGTCACCCACAACCGATTCTCCGCTGTGCCCATCTCCCTCTACGTTGCCGTTTGTGTCGGCAACTAAGTGCTCCTGCTCCTGTCATACAATGAATTGCTATCTCTTCTTGCGCCCCTTGGTGGTGGTCACTACCCGCCACGAACGCGTGGGAAGGTTCTGCAGATAGTTGATCCACTTGCGTAGACACAATAGCCACACGATTCCGTACACAACGCAGATTATCGACTCGATGTAGTAGCCGTCGAAGACGATCTGGCACTCGCCGCCAGCAGCCTCGCACTCCTGTAATTACAATAAATTCAATCAATTACACATCTAAACCGTATCGAATCGTAACGTCCTAACAGTGAGGAGCACGCACCTGCTTCTGTTCCTTTGTAATGCAACTGTTCTGAGTGGCCACATCTTTCTCTGCATGCATGCACTCCTTCCAGGTCAGTACGTCGACCAACCACAGCACCACCGTGTTTGGCCAGTTGCCGCCCAAATTAGAGAGCGTGTTGAGGAAGGTCATGTACGTGCCGCCCACCGCCGGATCGGAGATTTTCGCGAAGAACGCCATCACTGCCACAAACATGCAGTACAAGAAAACTTGGTACAGTCCATAGTTCAGTATCAACAGTACGTAGTAGTAGATGGGCACATGGCCGTCAGCGATCAGGTAGGGCGTGAAGTAGGTGATGATGCCCGCCATCGAGGCAAACACGATGCGGTAGGGAATGGCCTTCACGTAGACCTCTAACGGGCGCGGGCCGTGTGTGTATCGACTGACGACCAGCGGTAGCAAAATTTGCAATGGAATGATGGGCACCACTAGCAGCGCCAACTTCTCCTTGGGCACGCCCGCGTCAATCAGCTTCAGCGAGGTGACCGCATCGCTGGCGGCAAACGTCACCTTCACCGTCAGCAGTATGAAGGCCAGTATCTGTATGGGCCGCATGCGCACCATGTCCAGTAGTATTTTGTAGCTCTCACGAATGTTGAGCTCGTGCTCGTCGGTATAGCGCGCCGCTGTGTGAGCGTCCTGCACATCGTTCTCCTTCTTAAAGATTGCCACCAACGTGGTGGCCACCAGGAAGCACACGCCCCAGAACCACAGAAACTCCGGCAGCGTAACTAGCCCCTGGTCCTGGGGCACGTTGCGCAGATACGTGTTGCAGAAATCTTTCGACTCCAACGCCATGAATACCACATAGCCTAAAAAGTAACCCGCCGTTTGACCGACGCTGTTGCATGTGGACGCATAGCCCACGTTGCAGCGCTTCAGCATGGTCAGTGCCCAGCCGTCAACCGCAATGTCCTGAGTGGCAGCCAGAAAGTTTAACAAGAAGAAGAGCACTGTTAACAGCGGCACATTTGGCTCAGAGCCGTTGCCGCCCAGCCACTGGTCCACTTGCCACGACAAGAATAGCATAAACGCGCCGATCAGGTACTGCGAAGGCACCAGCCACGACTTGCGGCGTCCGAAGCGCCGCACATACAACGAGTCCACGATGGGCGCCCACAGCAGTTTCATACTGAATGGCCAATAGGCAAATGAGAACTCGGCTTGCTGTTTGTAGCTGGCGCCACGGTTCTGCAGCAGCATCGGAATGGCCCCAATCAGACCCAGCGGTATGCCCTGCAAAATGTACAGGAAGAAGAGAATGGCAATGTTGGCGCGATCGCCGCGCACGTCCGTTTTCTCGTGCACCTCGTCCAGCACGGTGTGCGGTGCCTCAGAAGGCGGCATATCCAGCAATAGCTGCTTGTCGGCAACGTCCATGCCAACGCCGTTGGAATCCTGTCGCCGCCGCATCTTCATGATTGACCAATGTAACGAACTACGGCCAAATGCAAAGAAACGAGGTTAGAGCGCAGCCAAAAAACAACAACAACAACAACCAAACACCCTTGCCAACTTACGTTCATACAACTAAATGGGGATTTTCAAAACAGAAGCGACACGTCAGTTAACGAGACCCATTTGCAATCGGCCCCCACCACTTTGCACAGAAAATGTTTTATGTTTATAAGGCCAACACAGCTGGTTGATCCGCTCGGTTGACTTGAGAATTTCGATTTAGTTACATCTATCACTGGGTTACACTTGACTTGTCACGCTTCTTTAAGGAATTGTGAAAATTTTGAATCTCTTCACAGCCAAAACCGAAAAACGCAAATCCAATGTAGTCTGCAGCGTGAATGAAAAAGCAACGAATGCTGCTGTTTGTTGACGTTACAGCCAGTGTTTCTGTGGCGCAAAGTGCAGGTACAAAGCGGATAAAAATGCACACCTGCACACGGAAACAAAAACTGTTGTTGAAAATTTACGATATTACAATTTGGTTAAGACACGATTTCTATTGTCTGTTATAATTGTCATAATAGATAATTATGTATATGATTACATAAGAAAATTATATGATTACATAAGACGCCCTGCTCAGACATTTTAATTACTAACTGCATTCATTTATTTCGAAAAACAGCAATACCAAATGCAAAACAAAAAAAAAAACAGCAATGAGCAAATGCAAAATGCTCAACCGACATTAAGAACTTTAAAATCATTGCACTGTCTATCTTCATTTTTGAACCTAAGTAATGCCTGATGTCTCTAAATGCTATGAAGATCGTTCTATAGAAAAGGAAAAGTGTCTTCAGCAAGCCAAAAGAATAAATGCGACCTGTAAATTGTGTATAATAAAGATCGGGCATAATGTTTCTAGCTTGCAGAGGATGTGTTGGTATTTATTAGGTGGACTGAAATTAATTAATTTACTTTGCTTTAGGTGTGAGCACCTCACACATGACCGCTAAGTGCAAGTTTAACTTTAAATAACTTTTTCTACTTTAGTGAAAATTCTTACATTCTTTAAATATATTACGTTTCATAGACTTATAGTCGACTCGTGTAAGAACTCCAGGCATTGTATGTTGCGGGGTTTTCACAAGATTGCCATTTCATATCGGATTTCAATGGGTTAACAGCAGCCGAACTGCAACCAAATGCAAACAGCTGATCGGCTGCCGTCTGTGGGCATTCGGTTGGCCGTGCTGTGGTGAAATTCATTCGCATTCGTTAATTGGTCGGTGCGCGATGTTGTTGCCAAAATAAAGAACAACCAAATGTCGCGATAAAAAGTGTACATCCATTTGATATTAAACGCTTAATAACTTGAATGGTCGGACTGTCGACGCGGAGTGGCTCTTAAAGTACCCGCGCGCCGATAACGGCCTCTGCACGCACATACATACACAATTGCAGGCCGATAAAGAACAACGCGAATCCTCAGACAAGTGAATGGATTGTGCAGGGACGAGGACGGCGCAAGACGAAAGGTAGGTAGTGCGCTTGCTGCAAGCTGCAGCAGGCTTACTGCGCGTACACCAAGGTCAACCACCATTGTGCTGTCGCTGCTGCTACTGCGGGACGCGAAGCTCGTTGATGATTGCCGTTGCGCGAGGACGCTCGAAAAATGTTCAAAAAGCATGAGCGCAGACTGCTGCTGCCGGGGCATGTAAGTGGAGCCGGCGGCGGTAGCAGTCGTGCCAGTGCCGGCACTCTCTCGCCGCCATACTCTACGTCGTCCGGAACCGGCTCCGAGACGGACAGCGACGACGACGAAGCAATGACAATGCGTGAGGAAACCGTGGAGCGCGGCCGCGCCAAGCATAAATCAATGAAGATGCCGGGTGCTGTCAGCAAATTGCGGATATGCGATATTCTAAGACCGTCCAAGCGTCGTTGGCGTCTACGCAGCCTGTGTCGTGTGCTGCCTTGTATGCTGCTGGCTCCCATGCTCTTCCTGATGCTTTACATGCCGCTCTATCCGAACATGCAGACGCGACAAGGTAAGCGGCAACGATGCAAGCAATAACACTCTGAAATTAATGCGAATTGTCTGTTTGTAGTTGCGTTGGGCGACTGGGGCTACAATACGTCCAGAAATCTAGCGGATTACGTGCTTCCAGAGAACGAAACAACACTTTTAGAGCCGCGTAACGTATGCCGCGACAAGCTTTTCCTTCTTGTCATTGTGTGCTCCAGCATGCAGAACTTTGCCATAAGGTAGCATGAAATTTAGCCGAATACAAGATTGTTTGAACTATTTACTTAAAGTTTTGGACTTTTCTCTTGCAGACAAATAATACGCGAAACTTGGGGCAATACAACGCAATTTAACTACGGCATGTTTGCACAGTTGCACGGCCATTTGCGCGAGCAATATCTGGAGCCAACACAGGAGCGGCTGCAGTACTACAGCGAATACCTGAATCTACCGGCGAATGTGAGTATAAACCGAGCATTACATAACCGAACAAATTGTAATTACACATTGCAACAAATTTGGCATTCAGTAAGGCGATGTACAGATGTTGATAATTTGTAATCAACATATAAATGAGGCCTTGTTTTTATTTCCTTGTGTTCGTATTCGCTAGCACACAGTACAATAATGCAAATATGATTATATAATTATTTGTATAAGGTGCTTGTTTTTTTTGTTTTTAATAATTCTGTGTTTAATAAACTGTGTAGTGAAATTTGTGAATCTGTATACACAGCAGGACACGACTACTACCCCGTCCATGATACCGGTGCGCGTGCTCTTCCTGGTGGGTCGTGGCCAGAACGACTCGTCGCCCGCCAACGACACTTTGGTCCGCATTCGCAGCGAAGCGGCGCTCTACGATGACATCATACAGGAGAACTTCGTCGACACCTATAACAACCTGACACTGAAGTCTGTGATGGCGTTGAAGTGGCTGTCGCGTCGCTGTCAGCAGCGCGTTGCATTCTTCATGAAATGCGACGACGACACATTTCTGAACATGCCCAATTTATTGCACTATCTCCTTGGCGGCACCATACCACTCTACAACGACACAATCGACCTGTTCGACTTGCGCACATATCGTGTTTTGTCGGCGCGCAATCGCCTCAACAACACCGCCGACTATCTGGCCGGGCATCTGTTCTGCACGGCGCGTCCCGTGGCCACGCTGAGCAGCAAGTGGTACATGCCGTATTACATGTACCCGGGCGAGAGATATCCACGTTACCTCAGCGGCGCGGCCTACGTGATGTCCGGCGACGTGGTGCAGCGGCTGTACGAGACCGCGCTGAACACCACCTTCATATACATCGAGGATGTGTATTTGACGGGCATGTGCGCAGAACGAATGCACCTGCGTCGCCACCATCACCCACTTTTCGGCTACACTCGCGCCAAGGAATGGTGCAGCTTCCGAGGCAGCATAACGCAGCACGAAGTGAAAGACGACAGTCTGGTAGAAGCATACAACTTCGTCACGAATACCAGCCTGCACTGTGCGCCACCACCACGCTACACCAAGCGACCACGCAAACCCGGCAGTTGCGTCTAAGAGTGGTCTCCTGTTGGCGATCCGAACATTTTAGGCGCTACGAGCATATATTCTACAGACGTTTACATTTAGCGAAACAGAAAGACTTTTGCCTTTACATATTATTTTATAACTCAATAATTTTTTTTTTATACTTTACAATTTCAATCGAAATTAGTTTTAAGCTTCAAGTAGCACGATTACGATTTATTAGCGAGCAATTTTTTTAGCGTTTCTAGAACAAAATTATGAATTTCTTGAGTTATCTCAAGAGGCCTTTTGGTATAATTGATTGCAGCTGATATGTGGCTAATGATAAGCCACGTTGCTCTCGAAACAGCGAGTGCTAGTTCTCCCTAAAGTGATGTTTTGTTGTTGCTTTTTTTTAAGAATATAAATTGTATTTTCCTTATGGCATTTGAGTGATTATCCTAAAACAGAACGCACATCAACTAAGCGACCGCGCCTCGCAAACATAAATTGTAGAAGCGACATCCGTCCATTATTCAACTTATTCATCATATCTTCAAAATTATGTACACTATTTGACACACTTTTAACAATTTGTTTTTAAATTTAAATTGCCATTTAACAATTTGCAGTTTAGAGTCCAAGTTGGTTCAGATTATTGTTGTTTGTTTGATGGAAAAGCAATGAGTCAATGCAAAGGCTCTTTAACACCAATTATGACATGAGAAGCTATGTGAATACGCACGTCATTTAGAATCGGCGTATAACCATAGATCGCTTTGATTCGTGAAAGAAAATCCCCTACAAGGTTGTCGTGCCAACAGTAAAGTCTAAAATATTATAGTGCAGAATTGCCATAGTGATATTGTTTGTTTATTAGAGCTATAAAATTGAACAGTGTTGAACAGTGTAACATCACTCAGTACAATTTGCTGCATATTTTTGACGAAATTAACTCACTTTACCATATGAGCCATACACAAAGTTTTCAACTTATCAAGACTTGCATTGTTTGCTTGTCAGGCGCCACTACGCACTCATTTCTCAATCGGAAAAAATGTCCATGCCCAAAATAACGCAATATTTATTCATTTTTAGCGCAACCGAAATCAATCTCCATCCCCAAATTAGCGAAAACATATCAAACGGCACATCAAATGGTCGAATGCGCACTAATCCGAAGCACATCAGTTTTGTAATTGTAATGCTCGCATAATTGACAAAAGAATGTTTCATCATTGGCAACAACTTTTACTTCATATCTTTATCCTAACGTGTTTTTGATAACTATGTATAATTACGTTTACCTAATCGAATTCGATTCGCTGATGCAAAGTGATTTGAAGGGACGTTTGGTACGAGCGGCAGCAGTAGACAGTTTTTCGTCGCCAGTTGCATGAAGAGTATTCTAAAAACTTGTAGGATATGCAAATTTTGCATGTGTGCGTGTGTGTGTGTTTGTGTGTTTATCAATAAAAACTAATTTGTAGGACTAGAATGGGCGCCAGCGCCATTGCTGTCACTGAAACCTTCTGGTGCGAACGAAGGTACTGAAAGTTTTATAATTAAGCGTGCCAAGCAACGGAGTAGCATACGATTATGCATTAACTGTTTAAGTCAGCGCTAAGTTAGACTTATGCACAAGTACTATAAGAGATGCCGGCGAAAAAATAACCACATTGCACACCGGCCCAGCAGCCACAGGCGGCTCACACTTGATGCGTACCATATAATCAATAACAGAATAATGCTTTCAATACAATAGAATAGAATGAACTTAAGATACAATTTCCCCTCAAGTAGTTATATTCAATAGCTTAAGTGATAAACCTAGTTACTGATGGTAAGAATAAATTCAAATTGCTTGTACGCGCGCATACGCGGCGACATGCCCTTCAACCCACTTTAGAACGCTTGTCTTTAATTTGGAGTCCGTGCTGATATTTATTTCATTTGCGGTTATGTTAAGCAATTAGAATGTGAGTATAACAATGGTTTCACTAAATGGATTTGAATACGCAATAAATTGAACAGAATCAAATTTTAGATGCAAAACTCAAAATTGCATGGAAAAGTTTCGCATTGGATTTTCAAAGTTGCGCTTTAATTCTACATTTTACATATAAACCATACAAAAACTATCAACTGTTAGTGCTGGCTAAATCGCGTGGTAACTGCCACCTTTTAAGACGATTTCACCGAGGCCGGCACTTTGGGCAAACCGAATTCATCCGTTTCGATTGTGTTCTGCAACGAAAACAATATTAGAAGAAAATTCAAAAAATTGTATGCACAATATAAGTTGTTTTACTTAAACGCTACAAGTAAAAAAATACTGAAGTCGCAGCTCAGTTTTCACAGGTTTTTTAGGTTTTTCGTTAATGTCAATGACACCAAATGTATGATACTACCCCCTTTTCCCAATCTTTTACAAAAAATGCATAGGACTGATGTTTCAAGCAACATTGCTGCACATAAAAACTACACAATACCTTTCCGCCAGGCACAATACTGTCAGCGCCCGGTTCCTTGTCCGGTGCGGAGGGCGCCTTCACGACATCATCCAAATAGCTGGTGTCATCGTCCAGTGCTATTTCATCGCCCAAAGCATCCAGCTCTGCCTCCAGCTCTTCATCGTCCACATCAGGCATGCTGTAGGTACGCCCCATTGCCTCTTGCACTTCGTCCGCCTGCTCCAGCATATCGGCCAAGTCGTCTTGCATGTCCTGTTTGCAAAAAATAAAAGCGTGAAAGCTTAATTTCGCTCCTAACATGCTTTAAATCCACCTACTTGTGCGGCCTATTACCTCAATGTGATCGATGTTGACTTTTTTGAACTCTTTTTGCATTTGCTTGACGCCATCTTTCATGGCCGTCACTGTGGTCTGTGTGTCCTTGAGCGATTGCGCGGCATAGTTGGCCTGCTCCATATTGAATGACTGATTGCGCAGCGACTCCACTTGCTGCTCATACCTGAGATTATTTACAAATAAGACAAAAGAGAGGACTCATGGATGGCAAGATAGCAGACATACGCTTTCTTTTGTTTCAATACACGCATAGCGCGTTGCTTGATCGAGTTCTTGGCAGGGCCATCGCGCATCTTGGACATCTGCTCGCGATACTTGCGCAGCTCATTTTCCAGCTTGGTGACCTTCTCCTCGATGGCGTTGGCACGTGCATCAACCTACGTAATGAAAGTGAATCAGTTATTGCCACTCCTGCCGCAAATCCTATAATTGCCTCACCCCAGAAATGCAGTCATTGAGATTCGGCCCTGGTTCTGTTGGTTTTCCTCTACCGAACAAGCGATTCATTTTCTATCACTGCTGACCTTACACTTTTAAACAATTGTATCAAATATAATTAAGACGAAATTACTTTTTCAGCTGTTTTTGTAAAGATTCGAGTAAATTGCGTTTTTTTGCCCCATGAAAATTCGCAGATGACTAATTTTTTGTATTTGTTATGACAGTTCCAAATATATTAGTGCTTCTAAAACTGCGATACATATTACTTTGTTTCGCTTACAGTTTGAAAGGCAATGCGTTCAAGATTATTTTGTTTCAAAACAAAACTAAATTTATTTTGATCTTAAAGTGATTTCTCTTCACATAATTGTAGATGGCGATTTAAGTCCGTGGACGGACTAAGTAATTTCCATTGCACAGGCATTACTGGCCATCCTCAAGAGGCAACGTTAAACCAAAAAAAAGAGAGTAAATGTTTGAAATATTTATTCAGAAGTGCTTAATTTATGGTACGATTTACCAAGCCAACAATGTTGCCATAATAACAGGTTTATTTTGAACCACGAGCATAGCAGCTCTGCCAAAGTGTATTAATAATAATTAACATTAATTTGCCTTGAGCTTTGCTTTTCATAGTTTTGATCAAAATGTGTGCTGCACTATCAGCTGATAGTGAATAGAATTTGTTTGCATTGTTCACCTCATGAAGTTCAACTTGGAAAATAAACAACACTAGCCACTCTATTTACCACTCGGTCGAGCATACAGATTTCACCACACCAGCTGATTTGATATTAGCCAACGCTGCTTACACAGAAATTCATTGGTTTCTTTGCTTTCTTCGTGTACTTTTCCGTATATGTGCGCAGCTGGTTAAAAAAGAAAAATACGTATTAAAAAATCCGTATCTAATATAGAAATTTCGTTTAAGGTGTTACTAAGCGCAAAAAAGAAAAGCAATACCAAAATCGCTTCGACAATTTAGAATTGTAAATTTTTACCGACGCAAAAACCGAGCGCGACAATAAAAAACGGCCGGACGGAACAGCGGCTGTTCGAACGCCGCAAGGTCACAACATATTAAAAATCGGTGTTGAGTTTTAATTTTTTTGTGCGAATTGGGAGCATTTTTAGGTTAAAAAATTTACAAAAATTAATTGAGCCAAGAAAGGAATCGTCGCACTTATCGGTGTCACAGGGCGTGTGACGGCCCATTCGACGCCAATTATGCAGTCGCCGCATTAGTACAACAAGCGTTTTATTGCCCAACGCAGGGCGAAAATTCGGCTGAAAAATTGCATTTGTACAGAAATAAAGGGCAAAGAGCAAACAATGGATAGTTCAATGGTTTTGGGTAATTTGCGCAACGCCGCCGCTGAGACCGTCGACATGGACATGGACGATGTGTTCCAAAGTTCAACAGTGGCAACGACGGCGGCAGCCACCGCGACGACAGTAGCGCCAGATCATGATCCGGTCGTCTCCATGGATAACTTTTATCCAGCGCTGGTGCAGTGCTTTGGCATCATCATCTGTGGGTGAGTGCAAACACTAAGGCGGGGCAGTGCAATGGCATTTGCTTCACTTTTTTGTTGATAACATTGTAAGGCGGAAACGTAGGTGTTGTACATATGTACGTATGTATGCTACTGATGTAAATGGCAGGCGTAGGTGTCATGACACAGCCTGGCCGCACTCTGACGCTTGCTGGAAAACTGCAATCGGAACCAATCGCTCAATGGAAATAAAAAATTGAATCCTGTGATTTATAATTTCTGAGATGTATGTAAGGGGTCGTGAGGTAGTGTTTTATTAAATTTGTAAGTCTGGAATTGCACTCAAAAACTTACTACTAGTTACTCCCTACTCATTCTAATCGTCCCTAACCTCCCGGTTAGTCTACAATCAACACATTTGTCAAACTGTCAGTTGGGATTACAAATAAAAGTTTCCTCCGTCGATAAGTGTAAAGCGATGAGATAAAAAAGACCACTAAGAAAATAAAAGAACATTGCATTAAAAATTGAAAGAATAACCAAAAACTAATTCATTACAAGAAATACGTTCATTACAGAATATTCACTCTATGAATCAATATGAGTCCAAGTTCTTTCAATGCTAATACTGAGTGCCAATAATTATTTTTTTCTGTGCATAACTTGACGGATGCTTATTGTAGGCGTAGGCATCATGACGCAACTGGGTACACACAAACGCAGGCGGCACGCAGTTGTCGCCCACAATGATTCCTGCCAAATCGATTGGAAACTCTTTGTTGTTATCTCACGCAATCACTGCAATCAGCGTATGTGATGATAAAGGAAGCCAAAGCGTGAACAAACAACACACTTAGCTAAAGTATTATTGGGTCGGATATGTGGAATGTGCGACAGTTAACCCTTCAATTACTTAACGCTCGCAGGCTTAAGTTTGTATTAACAGGTTTTTACTGGGAAAAGTTAAAATTTTACGTCTTAAGCTTCTATGTAGTTATATTAGCAACATTCCTTAAGCAATTTTTTAATTTTTATACTCGGACCCTGTATTTTAGAGTGTTTTTCTATGAGAGCATCCACATCGTTGTGGCTGTAAAAATTACTGAAACATAAAACTTTTTACGCATAACGAAAATTTGAATATTTCTTCATTTACTTAAGCCAAAATTAAAAAAAAAAGGTATCTAAATTAAAAGAAAACGTCAAATTAAAAAGTTCTCTAATTTTTGTCTGCTTCTTCTTCCTTTACTATGTCAAGATATATCATTAAAAAACGTGTATACTTCTCTTCTTTAAACTTAAATATTCAGTTTATTAATTTCGTATTTTTCCTAAAACTTCAAACTATTCTAAAGACCAACAAAAAATGTATTCTTGCAACCATAGAAGATGCAGACGTCCACAAAATAGCATGTTGCCATATGGCAACAAAATAGCGAAAGAATTAAGGGAATTTCTAGAATTTGAAACCAAGTGGGCTTTCATTATCTTGAAATAAATTAAAAAATAAATAATTAATTAATTAATTAAATCGCTACTGTGAATTGGCATTAAATGCAGTTTACCACACACCCACCGATCCAAATGCACCTCCTATGTTACGGCAATTGACATTTCCCGCATATTTGTAGCCAGTTTTAATAATTTGCCCTTAGCAAGTAAATCGAATAGCAACCAACTAAGCAGCTTAGTTCATTATTGCATATTTGCAAAGTACTAGCAAACAAATAAATATTTATACGAAATAGCAGACAGCTATACAGGCCGTAAACTTATATGACAAATTAATGCATTTTAAATGCATTCAGTGGCAATTTTCCCGCATAAACAACGCCATTCATCCTACATGGTACCAATGCGACAGCGCCATTAACAGTCAGGTGAGAAAATTACACAGCAAAATAAATCGGAATTGATCAACAACAATGAACTTTAGCCCTTTGGCGCTGCTAGTGGCACGCTGTCGACTTTCATTTTCGAAGCGATAATTACTGCAATCAATTGTGTCATCCACAATAAAACTGACTGATTGGCGCCGTCTAATGACCGCATCGATGTGTGCGCACTGCTAGCGGCTTCTATGTAGATGCTGGTGTTATGGGACAACTATTTCATCGACAGTTGCTGTTTAGATGCGGCTAATTTGTCAATTGAATACGCAAATACAACGTTTGGTCGCATAAGCGTGGCCAGTGATCCAATCCCACTCATGTGCAATTAAAACACTGCACTTAATTTTAATACGATGGCGTGACAATTTGCTTTTTCGTCAGTTTTATATAACAATTTATATAATTCCAAACAAAATCATCAATTATCTTAATTCATTGTGCGAATTGGTTGCAGCCTGTGTGTCGAGATTTGATAAAAAAAGGGTTACGCCACACTGATTTTCGGTTGACTTTGATGATGCGCCATTTTTCGTACTTAATTGTAGAAAAGTATAATATATGTATTTAATTGCAATTACCACGGGGGCAGCAGTGGCAATTGTATGTTGCTAAGGCTATAATTGTTGGTGTATGCTTCTAAAATTAGTTTGTTTTCAATCATCATATCATAGAATATTGAAAGATTTTATTTAATCCTTCTTGTTTTCGTTTGTTATCTTATCACATTTTATTATGTTAGTGTTTTATATTGTTTTGTTTTTATTCTGGCAATAAACAATTTCAGTTAGCGTTTTTTTCAAGTTTTCAAGTGTATAAACCCGAGTTAAAGCCTTTAGCATTATTGATAAATTGAATTAATTTCGCTTTTTGCGATTAGCTTTTATGATTGAATTTGGTTAAATATTATAAGTCGTGCTCCATTTGTCATGTTATGTTATCTTATCTATTATTCTTTTTTATTTATTTTATTTCATTATACTTTATTTTATATTATATTAGCTGGGCCCCGCGGCTTCGCACGCAAACTCTCTTGTTTCCCCCGATATAAATTCTGAACCCATTGTTGACCCCGTCAGATTTTGATTTAAAAATAAACATATGTCTATTATCTGTGATGTCAAGTGTTTCCAAAAATTTTGAAGTCAAAAGGCCCTTTAGATCATGCGTCGATTTTGAAAATAATTAGAAACACGTGTCCAATTTGTTTATTTCAAGTATGTAGCCTATTTTTGAAGTCAATAGGCCTATCAGTTTATGGTTTTCTCGAGTCTTCCCGTAAATAAATCTTAACCCATTGTTGGTTCAGTTAAATTTTGATTTTCGAGAAATTATAAAATACGTCTCGAATAAGTTTTGATCAAGAATATTTTCAGGAAGTTCAAATTCAATATGTTTATTCAGTCACGTTTCTTCATACAACACTTTAACCCATGTTTTGCCTTTTTAGACCCCGAATTTAAAAAAATCCCGTCTTGGCGAAGGTTCATTCTTCAAGAAGTACCCAGTTCATGATGATGAGTCAATCAATCAATCAATCAGTCAGTCCATATAAAAGATTTGAGTTGTATGGGCGGAGCCACGCCCTCTTGTTAAATACCCGCCTCATTCCCTCTGCCGAAGGATATGACTAAATGGTAGGTTCATACCAAGTTTCATTGATGTAGGACTTAGAGTTCTGCTGAAATATTAGGTCATAAAAAATGTGCCACGCCCCTTATCCAACGCCCATCAAATTTTAACAGTAAAATGACACTTCTGCAATTCCGAACCTATTCCATTTAAAAGATTTGAGTTGTATGGGCGGTTTTTCAATACCCACCCCATTCCTTCTATCGAAGGACGTGACTAAATAGTAAGTTCGTACCAAATTTAATTGATGTGTGACTTATGGTTCCAAAGTTACTGTCTAAAAATGTATTCTTGTGGTGCCATGCCCCGTTTTCCCGACTTTTCTGTTTTCCTAAACCTTCACGTAACAATTTCAAACAAACCCGCCGAAGGAAGTATCCAAGTTGGTCCAGTCGTTTTCAAGTTTTAAGCAGCCGAACGAACCACGATTCATTTTTATATATATAGATTATATTATTATATATATTATATATGATGCCATTTTTTATACAATACTTTTATTTTTTGTTTTTAATTTTGATAACAAACATTCTAGTTAAGATCTTTCTATGATGTAAAATATCTAAGTGTTAGAACCTTTAACATTATTGATACTTTTTAATTTCACTTTTTGTAATAAGCTTTTGTCAGGGGCATAGCCAAGAGGGAGAGTTTGAGTGTTAAACCCCCCCATACGAACTTACTTAACTGGCCATAACAACCCGTTACCGGATTACGGCTTGCCGTAAAAGTTCTCTTCAGGCCTCTCTGCTTGGCTCTAGCTGGGCACACCAAGAGATGATAGGGCGTCCTTAACTTGGTCCTTCCATTGAAGACAATTTGCCTTCGACCTCCAACTACCACATCGAATACCTCTTTCGTCGGAACGGAAGACATGGCCAAGCCAGTATATCCGCTGAGTGTTGATTAGCTGTGCTAAGTCAATGATTTTAAACAGCTCATACAGCTCATTGTTCGTTCGTCGAAGATTTTGCGAAGCACCTTTCTCTCGAACAGCCCAAGAGCTACTACGTCGTTCCACAACAATGACCATGCTTCTAAAGGAACACGGACAGAATGAGCGTCGTAGAGGCAGAGTGTTGTTGGTCGAATGAGGTTTCTGCTACTCAGTTGCCTATCGAGACCATAGTAGCATTTATTGGCAAGAGTGATCCTTTGCTTTGTCTCCAGGCTGACATCATTGCTACTGTTTATGACAGTACCAGGGAAGACAAATTCCTTGACAACTTCATACTACCATAAAGGTATTTTCACATTTAAACTGAATTGAATTGTTGTAGTAGAGGAGCCAGAATTAGGCTACATATATGTAATATCCCCCGGGATGTAATGCTGGAAGGCGGTTCCGCAGGAGTAGATAGCGGAGATGGTTTTTGGTCGGCAGGAATAACGGATGCTGACGGACAGAAAAAAACCTTTAAACTGTTTAAAATGCGTAGCATACTTCAAACATTAGAAATTTTATTCCGTTGCGCTTTCGACAGTCCACTTTTTGATCCAAGTTTTATGTATTTTACCAGTGACTACAGCAACAAATTACAGAAATTTAAAATTCTGGCTGGTTCCTGGCTTTTGTGACTGATTTTTGTTCAATATTTTAAATTCAGTTAAACTAGAAATGCTTTTAGTATATATCGTAACGATCCAAAATCTTTATTAAAGGTTATAACTCCAAATGGAGTAAAGAGTAAAGTCTTCGTCAGACTTAGGAATAACCAGCTTAGACAAATCACCGGTATCCTAACTGGGTTAGAAGAGGTTAACGCGTGTAGACTCTGCGGAATAGGAGAGGAGACTCCTGAACACTTCATACTGCACGGTAATGCGGCATGTCGTAGCAAGATGCGTGTCCTTTGATTGGGGAAGAGAATATCAGGCCCGTGCGTTACTAAGCTTCATTAGGTCGGTGGGTATAGGGGATGTTCTCTAACAACTTGTGGGGGCAAAATAGATCAATTATGGTCGCAATGCAACAAACCCCATTAAATTCTATTCTACCTTAACGATTCCGAGGTATTTTCGAATTTGATCAAATTATTTTCAATAAAATTTACTTCAACTCTCTCAGTTTTTAGAACTTTATCAAATGTTTAACCCATTAAAGCCGGGTACCAGTTCCGCCCATACGATTTTGATAAAATTTCATACACGACCTGGAATTGACCCAAAATGATCAGAAACAAAATTTCAGCTTTCTATCTCTGCACGTTGCTGAGATATTCATTGGGTATTTTTGACCCATTAGGCAGCAATGGTAGCTTTTATGCATACTTTTTGAAGTGATCAGCTAAACACATGAACAAAAGTTGTATTGTTTACAGGTGAGTTAGGAGGCAAATTTTTGTGAAGTTTTAAGGCCACTACGTTTCGCCACATTTCCCACCTCTGGAAAATTCACAATTTTTGGAGTCTGGTAACTCTAGCTACATGGCGGAATTTTAGGGTGACCTCCACTAGACTAAGGTAGTTCCTTCTTTACCCCAACCATCCCTATCAATGATTTTGAGATATCTCTACCACGAACTTTTCTATGATTTTTTTAAAGTCAATTTTCATGAGTAAATTTTTACCCATTAGGCAGCAATGGGTTAAAGCTGATTTTGTTGCCCTCACAACATATCTGCAACTGTTACATGACGTAAAAATATATATAAAAATGTCTTCATATATATTTAGTGAAAAATGTCATGTGATGATTTTTTCATAAATTATAAATCTATTTTTCCAAGCATGCAACGTTGCAAATAATGCCCCCAGATTCGAGAACAATTTAATCGCTGCAACCGGCCGAAAAATCAATGAAGTTGTGTGCAATACATTTTGAATTGTTTTGTCTTGTCATTGCATCGTCTATTGTTTGATTTTTGTATACTGACATCAATAAAATTGCTCACGTTTTATTGTCGCACAAAAGCGTTGCTACGTACCTATTATTACGGTTACAGCTGATACATTAAACGGGCACAAATGATTTTCATCCCAGCTGTTTGACATTGATCCTTTCAAAAAGCATTATTCTACATAGGCAGTTAAAAATAGATTCCCATACTTCCCTTCCACTCAGCTTGCACCACAACTGCGGAAAAGTTTGCAAAATTAAAGGTGCCGCTTGTGAACTCAGCGTAGTTCAGCCAAATACGAGCACAAGTAGCTTTTTTTGTATGTGCATACATACATATATACATATATCACTGACGGCAAAGATCGACCGCAAGTCTGTAGCGTGTAATTTCGTGGTCGAGCGTTTCATTTTCACGCCGATTTCTAAATGGTCAATTAAGTAACTTGTGGTTTCAATTGCTTAACGCAGAGCGCCACCAATACAACTGCACGCATTTGCGATAAGAAACTGAAAGTGAAATTACAACAACACTATCTTCCTGCCGGCATTCAGCAGTGTAAAACATTCGGCTTATTGGCATCTGCATGCTTTTGAATGCTGCAATAATTGCTTTGGTTTTGAGATTTAGCCGAATTTTAAAGCAACAGTTTGCATTGCAGCTGCCCATGGACCTACCTTGACATCAATTATTTTAATAAGCAACAGCAATGAATTTCAATGTTCTACTCAATGCTGCTTCAAGTAAAACTTCTTGAGTTGTGCGCTGCATTTTATCCGCTAATGAGCCGCACACATTGCATGTGAGGCGCCGTTTGGCGCTGCGCTTTCACCAGAACACCTACTTGACAATTACTATCGCATTCTGTCAAGCGTGGCGCATTCGTAATTTGCTCGTTGCCATAAACCTGTTCCTTGGCTGCGCATTTTGCATGCCATCAGCGTCACAGCGTCCTGTCATCGGTGAACAATTGGCTTGTCTTGCCGTTACGAATATCAACGATGACCGCAGCACATGTGATGTTCACATAATTATTTTCGTATAGTCATTGATGCTTAGATTGTGCTAAGAATTTTTGCCGAAGCAACAAGCTGTCGTTGTCGCTGCTAATTGAGTTGTTGTTGGGGTTTCAAGTCAATATTGCATAATGCACTCGAACAAAAATGTATGCAATTTAACTTGCATAAGAATGGGTTATGCTTGCTAAAATTAAATTTAAAAAAAAACGCAAAATTTAAAAATACAACCCTTCAAAATACTCTCCTCCTGCGTCAATACATTTATGGCAACTTTTGATCCAATCTTCCATACATTTTGTATAAGCCGCCAAAGGTATGGCCTTCAGCTCACGCAGCTAATTCTATTTTATGGCATCCACGTTCTCAAAACGCGTTCCACGCAATGGCAATTTGCGTTTGGGAAGTAGAAAAAAGTCACACGGGGCCATGTCTGGTGCTTGGCTGATGACATTGGTCGAATTTTTGCCAACAATTCCGAAATAATCAAGGCCGTATGAGATTTCGCATTATTGTGGTGTAAAATCCATGAATTGTTCTTCCAAAAAACGGGCCTTTTTTTGCGAATGGCTTCACGCAAACGACGCACAATGCCCAAATAGTATTCTTTATTGACCTTTTGGGCCTCCGGAAGGCATTCGTAGTGCACCACACCACGAATATCGAAGAAAACCGTCAGCAAAACTTTGATTTTGGACCGATTTTGGCGCTCTCTCTTCGGGTTTGGCTCATTTTCGAAGCACCATTCGAACGATTGTTGTTTGGTCGACATATCAAATTCATAAACCCATGTTTCGTCACCAGTAATGATGCGTTCGATGAATTTTGGGTAGCTGTCTGCGTTGGAAATCATCTCTTTGGTCACATCAAAAACCGCCACACAACAATTTTTCGACTTCTTCGTATCGCCAATCGAATACTAATCTGACGATATGCGTAAAAATGTTACAGAACACCAATAAAAGTATTGCCAACGTAAAAAAATAAAAATTTTCCGATTGGATAAGAGCAATTCAAAAATCAAAATTCCCGTTCTGTTTTAATCATAAGGTAGGATGGCATGAGCACTTTTTGGGTATTAAGGCCGACTTCATACTAGACTTCTAGTTCAGCTATTCGAAAGTCGGCCGTAATTGGGTAGTTTCCTCCTATAAGGTACGCATACGTTATCTCGAGCAGTCCATAGACCATCCTATTCTTCGGATAAGTGTGCCAGTATGCGAAATTTTGTGCTCCCCCATTCCGGACACTAACACACTATGTGTACCTCGTCCTCTAAGCACAGTTTATACGTAACTTGCTCAGCAAGGTTGGGTCCTGTTAGGGTTTTCCTGAAGCTTCCATACTGAGAAATCAATCTCAGAGTCTCCTCTTGGCTTCACTGCCTAATACCTTATTTAATATTTAAACAAAAACCCATAACAACTTGTTTACTATAGTTTTTTAATTTATCTAAGTCAAGAGATGCAAATCTATGCGAGAAAATGTACAAATTGACAATTTTTTATTTTTAGCAGTTTTTTTATAATCCCGCAAAAGCAATTTTCATGGTACGATGTGAATACCAGAAAAATTGTTTTATTGTAATTGTTTTTCAAATTCTTTTTTGAATTTGGTCTTCAAATTTAGACACTAATTTCATTCTGGAAACGCAGTTGAACATGTTAGAAATATTTACATTTCGTAGCAATTATTTTTACAGTGTGCATACTAATAGTACGATTTAGAAAGCACATGTAATAATAATAGTAGATGCACCTTATACAACTTTATTGTGACAAGATGGCACGCGAAGTTTGTTTGTGTGGCTGGCTAGGTGATCTAAAAGTGTAATAAGCTGATATTTAATTATTGCTAGTTATAATGCAAGTGAAACGACGAACTTTTCCGTCGCAAGTGGGCATCGCATGTAGTGTGATAAGTGATTTATTAAAAAATTAATTGCAATACTTAAAAAATATGAAAATCAAATAGGGAGAAATACAATAATTAGTAATGTTGTTGAATTTGTTGCAATCTAATCTCCACTTGTATTTCTATCTAATCTAAATCTTTATAGAAATTATAAATATCGAAAGCACCCAGTCTAAACGTGACGATATGATGATGTTGATAATTCATTTATACTTAGTATGTATGACGTATTTTGGAATCCACAATACTTTATGTGGTGATGATTAAGAAAATATAGGCATTTCCTTAGTTATGATCAGGTCTACAAAATGTTCTTATTACACCGTGCCACAAAAATTAAAAACAATGTTCACACCGGAAAAAATCCATATGGGCGTGAAACTAGAGACCAAACATAGTAATACTGCGTATTCAGTTTTTTATTTCTACGTCCTTTGTCCTTTTAAAAGGACTTCAACATTTTGGAGGATTTTTGGATTTGAAAAAATTAAAAAAATATACAAAATACTTAACCTCGTTAGAATATGGCGATATGTGTATCAAATGAAAGAGGAAAGGTTCAAGAATTTAAATAAAATTAATTTTTGTATCTATTTGTAAAAAACGGATATGAAAAAGAGCCTTTGAAAATTTTAATCCTTTATATTCTGGGAAATTTACATCGCATTTTCTTGAAAAGTAAGTATGTTAAAACCCAAAATCTCCTTGATCACGTGTCGAAATTTCATTATTCTCGCTTCATAGATTTTGTATCTTTTTATTATTTAAAATACTGATACTCAAATAAATTAGAATTTTTGTACTTCATTAGAATTGCAGCTTCCGCCTTTTTTTTAATAACTTTCGAACTAAAAAAGTCAGAGTATTTTTTTATTTTTTTTTTATTTTTTAGGACTAAGGATGTAGAAATGAAAAACTGAGTACGCAGTATTACTATATTTTATCTCTAGTTTCACGCACATATGAATTTTTCCGGTGTGAAAAATGCTGTCGCACGGTTTTATAGAAAGCGTTCGCTGA
Source organism: Melieria crassipennis (assembly GCA_963668005.1). NCBI lineage: Eukaryota > Metazoa > Arthropoda > Insecta > Diptera > Ulidiidae > Melieria > Melieria crassipennis. The sequence goes on along the minus strand of OY764962.1, from coordinate 113,616,363 downwards.
TCGGAAATTAAAAGTATTGCTTACGCAAAATACATCCAAAGCTTAAATGTTAGGTTAGTTAGAGGAGCTGGAGTACAGAAGACCATTTTACTACTGATAAAATTACCGAAGCTATTATATATTAAGGCGATTGAGATTAAATTGCGAGGTCGGAGTCATAACCGCCAAGAACGATTTATTGATCCTCTTTTTATTGGCTAACAAACAATACTTCGCCTTAATAAAGTTTAGATCCCTATGTGGGTGCATGATGACTTTTTATTCTACTACAGCCCAAAATGGGTCAGACATCTCCGTCTACTGCGGCACAGCGACAAAGTGAAAGTTAATGTGATGAAAAAACTCATCCATTTCTTAGTCTAACTAGTCCTTTTTAATACCTATGTATACACTTTTTTATCACATTGAAAAGCTTTAGCTTAACATTATTTTCTGTTTGACTTAATTGTTTATAAACTAAACTAAACTAAGCTAAACATTATGAAAATTTAATTATTGAAACTAGTGTCGTCGTGTATTTGAAATTCGACAAGCAAATTCGAACTTATCGATGCTAAGTATTTATATGGGAACAAGTGGATGTTGACACGTTATTATTATTTACCTATATTTCTAACCGAATAAAAACTTTTTATAAATCTGCACAACTATTAGGTAGTTTTTCTACCAACTAAAAAAATATTTCAAATCGGTTTGGATATGGACTCATTAAAGGGAATATATACATTTCTCCTTCTAATACATTGAGGAAGGAGTAAGAAAAGGTGATAGACCGCAACACCCAAAATATATGTTTGTTAAAAATTGTGGGTGTCAAATGTTATTTCAAAGTGGTGTACAAAACCCTGTCAAAAGGAAATCTTGTGCACGCCACTGGCCCGTAATGATCCTAATAGCAATATGTGTCATGCATGCTTACGGCATGAAGCGTCAACATCCCTTTGTGCGAACTCTAATTGCTTGATTCAACTCGATTGCAGAGGCGCTTCATGAACTACTTTGATTATTTTCAATTCAAAACATACTTTACTGGTCATAACAATCCGTTACCGGGTTACGGTTTGCCGCAAAAGTTTTCTCCAGGCGCCTCTGCTTGGCTCGTCCTTCTCCAGTTGGTCACACCAAGGATAATAGGGCATCCTCAACTTTTGCCTTTGACATGGTCTCCCTCTTCGCCGGCGAGCTCCAACTATATTTTCTTGCTTTTGAAAACAAAACAATGTTTAATAAGTCATAATAGTCTCCCATAAGAAAATTTTATGAAAAGTTTCGCTTGCTTCAAGTTTTTATTACGTAGTTACTTTGTTGTAGTATTGTCTTTCATCATACCTGCACTATACTATAAAAAGTTCCAAGCCGACTAAACTTCTATCGTTTAAATTGGTTCTATAAATATATGTTATGCATATCTTGCCTTAGTTTAACATTAAATTATACAAATTAATTGATTGAATATGCACATAATATTGATTATACAATCTTTTCGCACCAACATAATTTTCATTTGAATAATTCTGCGCTCAGGATTTCATTAACACATCCATCAGCACGAGCTTGCATGTAATTTTGAATCGTGAATTCCAACGTCTCCAGCTTAAGTCGATGTGCTTAAGTCAAACCCACATATGTATGTACACACCTCGCACATCTTAATTGTAGCTTTGGTACTAAATCTCATTCGTTGAAAAACTCAAGCAAACGTTAGGGCAGCATTTTTAACTTATGTATGTATAAATCTAAAACCGTAGACATGGGCTCAAGCTTTGAAAGAAGCGTATATGAATGCATATATAATGTTCAGTTTTTTACGTAGCGTACGTAGTAGTTTATATTAGTTTCTAAGTCGTATATAATTTAGCGAACTTTGCCTTTGCCTGTTCACTTAACTATGTATTATACTTTTCACACCTTCGCCAGCGCTTCTTCGTTTGTCTGTCACGCTGCCTGCAGTTTTTATGATTCAATTTGTGACGTCACATTGTGGCACTCAATTGCATTTGCGTGTCTGTGGGTTATTCCACCTATTTCTCTCTACCGGTTTTTATCGGTTTTTGTTATTGTTTTCGCTACGAACTGAAAAAATGTCGAGTCAAGTTGCTTGGAAACGTGCGGAATGAGAAATTTGTGCGAGGAGCAATGCTAAATAGTAAAAAAAATTAAACAAACGGTATTCGCTGAAATTTATTATTTGTTTGGCGTAAATGAATTTGTACTGACTTAAGAGAGTGTTCCCGTCTAGAATGCCGATTTTAGGCTGTTTTTTATTTTGGAGCTACAAGGCAACATGCAATATTCTGGTTTTTTGCTTGTTGTTCCTTATTATTTGGAGAACAGAAACTCATATTTGTGTCAAAAAATTTTATTTTCTAAGTACACATTTTCAGTGGTCAATGTGACCTTGTTTTCACTGCTGGCCGATAAGAAATTTCGGGAACCAGTAATCTGAAACAGAAATGGGTATGCAATTATTAATCTGCAATAAATTCCGCGGATGCTAAACCACAGTTTTAGTCAAAATGTTGATTAGAAACAAAATGGCGGCCATATGAAAAAAAATTGTCCAGTTTTGCCACCTTTTTTTACCTTTAGAGTGCTTGAAAATATATTTAACAATAATTTTTTGATGAAAACTTTGGTTTAGCATCCAATGAAAACTATCTAGAACATTTTCCCAAAATTTCAAGTCGATACCTCTCATAGTTGCTGAGAAAAGTTATCGGCCAGTACAAAAAATGTGGTTTCGAGAAAAACGCGTTTAAAGTTTCGACATGACATCAGTTTCGACATGAAAGTCAGTTTTCGGCGAGCTGAGATTACTTCAATTAACATGCAAAAAAGTGGGTACTGAGTTTGCGAATTGAAAAACGACTTTGGGGGGTGATAGTATATAGTATAAGGTACAATAAAACGCCAAAAAAAAAAATCGATTTTTTCAAACTTCTACCCGGGAACACCCCCTTAAGCATTGATTTTATTTTGGTTGCTTGCTATTTATTGCAAAGCATTATGCGTACACCATCTACTGAATTCCAAGAAAATGTTAAAATTCAAGCGGCAATTATTTTTGTGGTGGTTTTGCATAAATTGTCTGCTTCTGAAGTTGCTTTGCTTTGCAACGTTAATTTTTTGTTGCCAATAACTTTGTTTACACCTCAAAACCAGTTGTCAGCTCAATGATAAATGTCGTACGAGTCACGTGCTTGCCGCCAATACGCTGGTCAGCTGCACCGACTGGCAACAGGAAAATGTCGACTTTCTAAAACTGCTTCAGGGAATTTTTGTCGCAGTACAACAAAAAGACTCCGATCTATGGATATGGATAAAATTAAGTGTGTAAATTCTGTATAAAAATAGCTGTAAATTTTTATGTTATACAGTTTTTATATCGGCAAATTTTTTATTGCAACTTAATAGCATTTTACTGTTGTTGCCAAGTGAAATTTAAACGCCATCTGTTCAAGTTTATTGACATTAGTTGTTGTTGTTGTTGATCATATTAATATATTTGACTGGCGCTTTTTAATAAAAACTCACCGAATACCATCGATCAAACACCAATCGACATGTTGCTGGTCTCATGTAAAAATATAAATAACCGAGACAATGGAGTTTGTAATTGTAAACTGTCCAGCGCTGACACGCAGACATGCAAAGTTTCTGGGGAAACAATGATGAGGCAAACATTGCAGAAAGGTTTGACTCAATACTTGAGTGCATAAAAAACAAGATGATCTGTGTGGGTCAAAAAACCTTTCAGGTTGCAGTGTGCAAGGGTCTCGACCCGAGCCGCAGTCATTACATTTCATTATGAATCCATGAGCTGACATACTGCAACCTTGGAATCGTCTTTGGGTTGCTGGACTTAGTTGATCAATAAAATTTATATACAGATTTTAAGGTTCTAACTTTAAATTTGCTAAATTTTTGTCATAAACAGTTTTATTATCAGCCATTTGCCGTTTCCTGATGAGAGCAGCTGCTGAAAAAAAGACGTTATTACGTTTTCCTGTATTTTGGATTTAGCTATCGCAGGAGCTGGAACCTGAAGTGGAGCCTTGTTTCTAACGTACTTGCCACTTCGCCACCAAATTCGCTTAAATCAACTAATAGCAGAATCAATCACTGGTATAGTTGTAAGACACTCGAGGTGTGCTGTAAATTAATTCTTTGGTTTTTTTTTTTTAATTTTAATTCCAACTACTTTTACATACATACAAACATACTTATTAGTGCGACCAGCCAACAGACATCGCTCAATTGCATTTATTACACCGTGAGTCAAATATAAAAAAAAAATTTCACACCGGAAAAAATCCATATGGGCGTGAAACTAGAGGGGATAAAAATGAAGGGGATAAAAAATTAAATAATATAAAAAATACTTACCATCGTTAGAATATGGCGATATGTATATCAAATGATATATACGATATGTATATCTACTGTATTTGTAAAAAAAGGATATGAAAAAGGTGCTTTGAAAATTTTAATCCTTTATATCCTTGAAATTGTATGTAGAATTTTCTTTAAAATTTTGAAGTCCTTTGAAAAGGACAAAGGATGTAGAAATGAAAAACTGAGTACGCAGTATTACTATATTTGGTATCTAATTTAACTCCCATATGGATTTTTCCCGGTGTGAAAAATGCTGTCGCACGGTGTACTACTTATTAAAAATGTATACTTATACGGTGTATACTTATTAAAAATTTCATAATTTTTATAAAATGCTGCTGCTGTAATAGCCACTGCCTGATACAATGATTGCATAATTGATTTAATATAATCGCACATATGTAAGAAATCAGAAACTGCAAGAGCTACACTGTCACTGCCTTGTCTACAGTATTCAAGTGCGCCACAGTCGAACGCTTTGCTGGCTGCAAATCGATTGCATTTTTTTCACAGCCTCGCCAACCAGCTGTGGCCGAGCTGATAAGGAAATGCTGCTGCACGTAATCGGCAAGTAATGACATCGAGCTTAGCGCTATTTCACTGCCAAGCGCGCTTTATCGGCGAGCTAGCAACGAGAAGAAGAAGAATCTCACCCTTCCCACACCCTTTTAGCTGTCGCTTTGTTTACAACTAATTGCTTTTGTATGCTTCTGAACAAATGTGTAGCATATTTGTGCTATTAACATAGCTTGGCTGCATTCGAATAGTCTCGATAATTGTATGTATGTACAAACACAATTACACATTCAACCATGTCAGCCAATCACAATGCAACACAAGTGGGTGCATGCATTGCGAATTACTGGTCGCAGCTATGGGCCGGTTTTAATGTAGGTACTATTTATAAGTGATTTTATTTTTCGTTTTCCGTCACAAACACAAAACAATGTGAAATAGTGTTTAAAATGTCTTTCGTGGAATTTTTAAGAAATACGATTTTTTGTACAGTTAAGTTGTAGGCTTAAGCTTTGTTAATACCCACGTTAATGGTTTAGCTTTGTTAAAGTCCATGTTTAAAGGTTTGGCTTTGTTGAGATTTTCTGTTTGTTTAGTCGCAGTTAATGAGAATTTTGTTAAAAAGGCAAAGAGTTAGGTTAATATTGAATGAGATTCATTGCTAAGGAAAACAATCAGTTTTATACTCGTAATAAACGAAATTATGTAGCAATACAGTATACAACTTGTTTTTAAAATTTTTTTTTGCAAGTAGTAGAGTGGTACTTTTCGGTCTAAAGGATTATTTTATAAAAATATTTTTGAAATGATAGTAATACGAGTTAGAAAATCCTTTTGCACATACTGCAGGTATCAGAATACAGTCCGTTTAGTATGTAAAAGATGTGTATACACCTAATTCTGTTGTTACACGGTAGAATGGTTCAAGGAAAAGCCGTGTAAAAAAACGTGTAAAAAACGACATTGTTCGTATGCAAAAATAGGTGATTGGTTCCTTATCTCTAAAACTTTGAAAAGCAAGGATTTTTAAAAGGATAAATTGGATAAGGATAAATTTGTGAAAAGCAAGGATTTTTTAAGAACAAGTACTTATTCATGTTTATTTTATTAAATCACATATATAATGTGTATTTACACAAGCATAGTTATTAAAGAAAAAAAATATATGCACTTTAAGCTTAAAAGTAATGTAAATTAAATGTATGACAAGTTCAGGAACTAACTACTAAAAATTATGTAAAACAGCTATGTTGTTAACAAAGAGAATAGGTTATTAAATTTTTAGGGTAAACAAAAATTTAAAAAAATTAAAATGATAATCATAAATACAGGAACATAAATCTAATTGCTGTCATGATCAGTTACTCGCAATCGCTTGCTTCGAATGCGTATAAAATCACTACAGTGTTGCCAGATACCTGAAATGACTTTCTCCTAAATCTTAAAAAATTACTGATATTTCCTCCCAAAAGTTAAAAAAATCTCCTAAATATTTTTTAATAATTTGCGCCATTTTAAAGGAATTAAACTTCTGATAAAAATATAAACATTTATACATATAATTTTTTTTTAATACAGCCTTTTTTTATTCATCTTCAGCTTAACAACAAAAACTTAACAAAAACAAAGCATATAACAACTGAATTAAATAAAATAAAAAGTGCAATTTTTGGCGCGATTTCATTGTGACAGCAATAAGTGAGAACGAGATAGAACGAGCTTACATTTTGTAAGTTTACAAATTTTTAACACTATAGGGTGCTTTCACTATTAAAATAGTTGCCAAAATATGTTTTGTTCCCAGTGTGCCCAATACCTCATACTTCTTTATCCAAAAATTCACTAAGGAAAATCCACGAAAAATCCCCTGACATAAAATATAAATCTCCTAAACAATCTTTCCTCCGAAAAATTCTCCTAAAAGACCAAGAATCTCCTAAATCTAGGAGAAAATTTCCTGATCTGGCAACACTGAATCACTATCATCGCTGGAATTATTTTGAACTGGAATTGCTCTGACAAGTAAATTTGCTTGTATCCACAAAAAGGGAATTTCCCAAAATTTGTGATATGAGCGTATTTCGCAAAAATGAAATTTGACAAAAAAAATTTAAGCCCAAAAGATTTTGAATCGTGCTAAATTGAATAAAATCGTGTAAAAAAATTTAAAATTTCCTTATTTTCAAACCGTGTTAAATCAAAACCGTGTAAAAACAGAATTAGGTGTATATTTGTAAGAGGTTATTTCCACTGAAATTGAAAATGACACGCCCCTGAACAAGTTTGCGTCATATAGAAGTACTGAGTTTATGTATGAGATAAGATCTTGAACGTTACTTACTCATATCCGTTTACATTCTTAATTACACAGCGAAAATGCATTGAGCAAGCTAGACGAAATATTCGTGATAATTGTTACAATGCGTCAGTTCTTTTACAAAAGCCTTTGGAATTTCAGTAAATTGACTCACAACGTAAACATAACATATCCTATTCTATATATACTACTAGTATACTATACAAGCAAGCCACAATTTTCAGTTGAAAAATTCATTTAACAAATTTGAAAATATTCTTCTGGCGATAAGATGCTATCGGCTTTAGTGCCTTTAAAGTTTAAACTAAATTAAGTTATTTTATTTCATTAATTTTTGCTGCCGATTCCAGAGCAAACCTAAGTTTCTCTTTGTGCGCGCTCTCTCCGTCTAATCGCTCGACACTGTACTGTGCGGTGTTGAAAGTACAAACGTTAGTCAACGTGCACTCAATTAGGCATTTGTAAGTAATGGGCCAGTTACCCGAGACGTAGAACTTAAACTTAAACGTAACCGTAAACTTGGAAATTTGAGCGGTTACTCAAAACTTAGTTTCCGTAAACACAAACTTTGAAATCAGCTGATTTTCCTTGTTGATAGAGAGAAAGATATTAGGTCTGTCCAGAGTAAACAAACAGGAATTTGTAAGAATTTGCAAGTTTTAACTCTTGATTACACCAGTGGGACTCACAATACACAGGAAAAAGGGTGTAAACAGGGTTAAAGAAAAAAACATCTGATCTAAAAGCTTCGTTTGAGGTTTGAAGCGGTAGAGAAACAAACATTTAATGCAAAAGGCAAATGGTTCGTTTTGCTCAATCTGCGACTTTTCCCTTTCAGCTGCAGCAGAAAAAGCTGAGCAAGACGGTTGTGGGTCAGCAGACTTGCGAACGCACAATTTCTTTGCTGGTTCCATTTGCCTCCAAATGTTTGCAAAAATTATTTGTCCTTGCAGTCGATCATATGGCAGCCAGTCATATGTTTTTGTTGATCTTCTTCTTACTGGACAAAATTTCTCCAGTAAAAACTGGCAAGTTCTCACGAAATGAACTGTCTCATTTAACGCTCTCCGTTTCTCTCTCGTTGCAAGAGATTTGGCGTACACAAACAGGATCCCGTAAAAATTTGTACAAATTCGTGCAAAATTATCCGTACCCAAACAGACCTATTGCCACTCAATTTCTATCCATCTGGTGCACAAGAAAATTAAGTCTTTTCGCGAAATTTTTTTACTTAACCCTTTCGACCTCGAATTTTACCCTGCGTCTCGATATTACTGTTTGGTATTTAAATCATGAAACATTTGCCTAAGAAGTGTGTACACAACATTTGAAGTCGCCACGCCTCATTGTTAGAGATCTAGAGCTAGTTTACTTTTGAACAATTTTAACTTAAAACGGGTTAAATAAATTCAATGTATCAATCTTTTTTAATTACAAAAAATTTATTTAATATTTATGGAAAAATACAAAATTATCACTTTTTGATTTTATTTAACCATTATTAAAGAAACAGGGTTTTGATCAAACGCGCCCAATTCGTAGATTTCAATTAGAACACAAACTTTCCCTGATATCGCTGCAAATTATTGGAAATTATTTTGGGGATAACAGTAAAATTTTTGTAATGTGCTTTGAATTCACTTCTAAAAATATTACTTTGTTGGTGCCTACTTAAACTAAACCCATAAATCAATCGTACCTTTTGCTATAAGATGACAAATAGGTGAAGTTGCTCTCAGGCAACTTTGGGGTCGAAAGGGGTAATATTTTTGAATGTATGAGCATCAAACGACTTGAAATATTAATATATTGTATTTACAAAAATATTAAGAATTTCATGCAAATTTGTATATTTAACAATTTCTGGTAATTTTTTTCATTTTCCAATTCATGCAGAGCAGAGTGGCAACATTTCCCTGAGCAAAACTATCCGCTGATTGCGTTTTCCGTGAACGTAAACTTATAAACCAAAACGAAGTAGATTTCTAAGTTTACGGTCAAGTTCTAAGTTTACGTTCTACGTCTTTGGATCCAGTTGTACAGCTTTCGGGTATGGCAGGTCGTGTCAGCTGACACGTCAAACTAAGTTAAGTCTCGCGTAACTGGTCCATAAGTCAGCGCAGGTTGTGTGTGTTTTCTGTACTTGTTAAACGAGGGCGTGTGGAAAAAAGTCACCACACCAGCGTGTTCAGTGCAAATGAACTGAAAAATTGCACAGCACATGCAGTTGAGGCACTTGGACTTCTTTACTTCACTTCACTTTCAAACGTAGTGAATGTGTGTTGAAGCTGCGCAGATACTTTAAATTCTGCCGCACTCAATCAAGAGCGGAAATACGTTTGTTCCCCCTGGTTCCAATTTTTCTGTTTTCGTCTTTTCAGTGCGAATGTTTTAGATTTAAGTGGAATGTTTTGCGCAGCGTCAAATGTTTTCGCATTAATGTTGTTCGCTTAATTATAGCTCGAGCGTTGCATCCAGCTTTGGTCGCAGCAACAATAATCGAGTATAATAAAAATACTAAAAGCGGCGACATTTATAACTACAAACATCGAGCATGTCTGAGGTCAAGCAACTTGTATTTTGCGCACCAGTCGAGACTGTTCGCCGCATTCGGTTGAAGAGCAGTTCAAGTTGTTTGGGGCGTGTTGCTGCCGCACGCCGCATTTGACGACTTTGAAGCACAACAACAACAACAACAACATACCATACAAAAAAGGCGCGCTTGAAATCAATTTTGGAATAAAATAGAATGGAAGAAACAACAAACACATACACAATGATTTGCATACAATTCGCTGTTGCCAGACACAAACACAGTCTTGTTATTTTATTTTATTTCATTTTTTTTAAATTTTATTTTATGTGTTGATTTGTTGTTGTGTTGCTGTTGTTTACAATTCGCAATCTATTTCAGTATTATTAATGAATGGGGCGACCAAAGAAATTACGCTTAAATTGGCTGCCGTTTGCCGGTTGCTGTCGGCGTCGTTTAGCGCGCACTGATAATAAATTCAAATCGATTTGTTGGCAGAGCTATTGGTCACCGTTAAAGGGGTGTGTGCCGCTCAGGGCAACAGGTGCGTGCGAAAAATAGGCATTTCACATTAATGCTTCCAATAAAAGCGTCGCACTGCAACTCACTCGATTTGTGCTTATTCATCATAATTTCTGTAAACGCACAATTTCCGCACTGCTGTTGCAATTTGCATTTTAATTGAAAAAGTAAAAGTTTGTAATTGGTCTTGTTTGCAAAATGTGTTGGAGTTGATGAATTGGTTGTTGAGAGCAGCGGAAGCGTGAGAACTTCACACCTACTTGTGCAATAATTATGGACTAAAATAATTTTATCGGCCTTGTGATTTACAACATGTAATTGTTTAGCAAGGAGTTGCAAATATGAACACAAATGTTCTTTAGTTGATGTTTTCATCATTTATTTAAACTTTATTTAATGTAAATTTCCTTCTTCTTCTTCTTGTTGCAGTTACATTGCCGGACGCTTCAAGATCATCTCAAATGCAGAAACGAAGGGCTTAAGCACTTTCGTTGGCACATTTGCGCTGCCATCGCTCATCTTTCTGTCGCTGGTGGAGCTCAACTGGAGCGCAGTGAATTGGGCCTTTCTGCTGGCCATGCTCATCTCCAAAGCGATTGTGTTCTTTGCGGTGCTGATTATTTCGCTACTCGTTGCCCGTCCGCTCAATTTTGCGCGCGCCGGCCTGCTGGGCATCTTCTGCACGCAGAGCAATGACTTTGCTATTGGCTATCCCATTGGTAGGTTCGCTGACAATCGCTTGATTTTTTCAGTTCTTCAACATTTGCATTTGCTTGTAGTGATGGCACTTTACAAGGATGTGCATCCGGAGTACGCGTCCTACTTATATTTGATGGCGCCCATATCGCTAGCCATACTCAATCCCATCGGCTTAGTGTTGCTGGAGATATCCAAAATCTTGAAAAACAAAAATGAAGTGGTATGTGTGTTGTGCGTTTACCCTCTATCCATGCATTCAAATTCACACTTTTGTTTCTCTGCAGGCACAGTCTCCTATTTGTCCCGATACTTGCCCTGCCGAACAGATGACCAAGCGCGCTCGCTGCTTGAGCGAACGTCAGCTGCTGGTGTTGCACACCATCAAGTCGCTCTTCTTCAACCCGCTTCTGCTGATGACACTGCTCGGTGTGGGAGGCGCTTTTGTCTTTCCCCATGGCTTGCCCGAAATTATGGCCAGCGTGTTGCGCGTTTTTGGCCAATCCTTCTCGGCCACGGCGCTCTTTCTGCTGGGCTTGAAGATCGTGGGACAGGGCAGCACGTTGCGTGGCTCTGGTTTTTTGCTGCCCGGCATACTGATCTTAGTTAAAATGTAAGTATTGTATATGCCAGCATACTTTTAGGCACACAATTAATTGTGTACTGCGCTTTCATACTTGCAGTCTGGTTTTGCCGCTGGTGAGTCGTCAGACCGTGAACATCATGCAAGCGGGCAGCGATTTCAACGACACCACTGAACTGAGCACATTCGGTTTTCTGTATGGCACCTTTCCGGCCGCTCCTGGTGCTTTTGTCATTGCCACGCAATACAACGTTGAAGTGGATTTGGTAAGCTTTCAATTTCGGCCCCCCACTGTTCACATTTACTTTCATTTTCTGCGCTTTTATTATATCTATAGATTGCCAAAAGTATGGTGCTGTGCACGTTTATGTCGGCGCCGCTAATGTTCATCTCCGCCAAGATGATTTCGCTAACCAATTTAAATCCGGTCGATTATTTGCACGAACTGGACGTGTTTTCGTTTGACATTAGCGTGGCTGGTTTGGCGGCCTGCGTGTGGATGCTGCTGTTGCTGATTGCAACGAAGCGATGCAGCCGCATGCCGCAGCGCATCACGTTGTGTCTCGTACTGTCGCAGGTGAGTGTCAAATGTCGAAATTTTCGTAAATTAATTGATTAAAATAATCATTTGGCGCGTTGACAGTTAATGTGCTGCGTGGGTGTGATACTCTGGTCGAAGCTGGAACACGTTGAGGGGTGGGTGCAGTATGTGCAGTTCTTCCTTTTCAACATTGGCACGTACAGCAGCCGCTTGTGGACTGGCATTTTAGCAATTACATTGCTATTTCTTCAGTGTCGCAGTCTGTGCTTCGTGCTTAAATTATGGCCGTACATGGTAAGTGCTATTAAGGGTCAGTTAAGACTTCACCAGTATGTGAAACCCGATTCTCTTGATGTCATTTCAGATTGCGTTTGCTTGGGGTGCGCCGACGCTAATTTCTGGACTGCTGGTGCTGTTCGATAGCGATGTGCTGGCTGGTGGCAAACACAACCCCAGCTTTCAATACGGCACTGCACAGGCGGCCATTACGGTTTTCATGCTTGTGATGTGCTTCATTGGTGTGTATGACAAATTTTAGATAGCAAAAGCAATGCCCATTTATTAAATGATGAGCAACAACGATAATTGAAAAGTTAAAACAGGCGCGTGCAATACAATGTCGCTTTTCAAACTACTCAAATGTTTAATTTACCAACGACTTGTAGTGCAAGTTAAGCATTCTTAAGTCTGGTTGTATTTTAGACTTGTTTTTGAAAATTACGTTGCTATTACTTGGCACCTTGCAGTGATGTTTCAAAGTTTTCAATCTGAAAATTATTATCTACTACATTGTACGATATGTGCGCTTAACATTGTTATTATAGTTTTGTGAATTTTTTTTTGCAGTTACTGTTGGCTGTTTGGTGATGCATCAACGCTACAAAAAACGCTATGAAAAATACTTGACTTATGCGCGTGAACTGTCGAATCCAGAATCAGGTACTAATTGCTATAATACTACTCACTGAAATCCGATATTAAATTGTATTGTTATACAACGCTCACGCCAGAACAATCAGATTTGCAGTCAACGATTTCCACAGCCAACTTACTGTCGAATGCCGAAGGCGCCCGTCTGTCTAATGGCAACGCTCATCACAGCACATCACGTAGCCGACATGCCTCGTACTCTTCCTCCGACGATGACGACATTATTTCAACAGCGGCCGCAAATGACACTACCGCAACCGGTGGCTGCGGCGGCGCTAATTGTTGCTCGACCCCCACAACTAGTCTCTCAACTACTACAGTTGTTGTGGATATTGAAGATTTGCTTGGCCGAAGACAAGCGGCCAGACAGACAAGTGACGAAACCACACCATCCACCGACCAGTTTGAGAATGAGTAAGCAAAATTGTTTATTACTAAGTTTTTAGCGTAATATGTGCGCATATTAAAATGTTTGCTATTTTGTTATAGCACACTTGGCATACGGCCCAGCTTGTGCAGCGCGTCGTTCAACTGCGGCGCGAGCACATCGCGTCAAAATTGTCAAAATGTCATTGAACGTTACGAGGAGCAGACGCGACGCGGACTGGAGCCGCTGGAGTATCCCAGCGATGCAGATGAACATCAAACACTCAGGCATACGGTGTTGCTTATTATTCTGCTGTGCTCCATGTTTGTGGTAAGCTGGTCTAATACAATTCATTTTTTCAAACAACACTCATTTTACGTTTGCTTTTAGGGTTTAGCGGTTGCCATATGGACGCTGGTCATGGAGGGCATGTCTGGCATTTACTTGGAATTGAGTTTCTTGGATGCTTTCTTGAATTTCGGTCAAAGTTTAATTGTGCTTGCGGTCTTCATAACAGATACGAGTGAGCTGCTAATGCCGCTAGTTAAATTGTGGCGCAAGTTGTGGTGAGTGTGAGAAGCATCAGGTGCAGCAAAATTGTATGCTAATTTGTGTGTGTGTGTGTATGTTGTTTGTGAGCAGGTATGGAGCAAATGTACTCACCTTGCCGCATTGGTCCAGTCTCAGTCCGGAGACAAAGCACATCTGCGAGCAGTTTCGCAATCATCATTTGGAGAGTTGCAAAAAGGCCATTGCCAAAGACAAAAGGTATGATTACTTTTTATAAAAACGATTTTTGTTTATTTTGGGGTTGGTTTTATAGTATTGAATTGAACGTGTGTTTAAATTTTAGTGTATTTTATGCTTCAATGATGTATGACATTAATTCCTTTTAATTTTTTCATAGAATGCTTTTTAATATTTAATTTTTGTCAAAACATTTTTTAGTTAATTTTTGCTTTTGTAAGATGCAGTTGAGTTTAGTTAACTTACTTTTTCTTTTAGTATATTTTTGTTTTGTGTTTTATTTGACTAACTTGATCTCGAACTTTATGTTTATTTTTATAATTTTAATTACACTCGAACTTTATGTTTATTTTTATATTTTTTCTTGTAATTTTAAATTACACTTTTAATCAATCATACTCTAATTTGTTGTACTTTATTGCAGGTGGCGCATCAAAGTTTACCGCAAGGTATTCTATGGTAGCGATTTTGTGGATTGGTTAATCGAGGTCGGTCTGGCCAAGGATCGCCTGGAGGCTGTGCACTATGCCAAGCACTTAGTGGATGGACGTGTGCTGCGTCACATAAACAGTGTTTATCACTTTGAGGATAAACAGCTGCTGTATAGTTTCTGCACGCGACTGTAAAAAGGCACAGTTGCAACGTTGGAACGTAAAGCGCGTGGCAGTCTTTTGTGAAGCCAACGCTGAAGTGCATGCTTCAGCTTCTGTGGTGCTGTGATGTGAAAACATGTTAGTTTATTTGTTTTGATTTTGTCAAGTTACTGGCGTAAGCAGCCATTTACGTGATTAACTGAAATGACCTCTTCCTTTTTTTGCCAAAAAATATAAAAAATTATTATGTTTTCGAACATAGTAAAATGTTAGTAAATGGTTTGATGCTATTGATGAATATGTCACAAATATTATGTTAGTTTATGTATACATATGTATGTGCAGCTTTTTCGTTCAATTATAATTTCGCACAGTAACAGTGAATTACATTGTTGACTAGTGTAACTAGCGAAAATTGCTGTTCATTTTTATTGTGCACGTTTAAATGCAATTTTGTCACAAAGAGTTTATAGCTTTCATTTAGTTGTGCAACTTTATAGTATTTTCGTAGTTTAGTTCGTAGTTATTGTACAATAATAAAATAACAAAGATTGAACGCGCTGAATGTGCCAATTGACAAATTCGACAACTATCCAATAAGTAGGGATTTTACAAAAGCGGACCACATACAACTCAATAATGCATATTGTAATTATTAGTAGAGCAGCTAAAGCTGCTTGTTTAAGATGAATGTGATTTTAAACACGTGTAAGCCTAATAGCGTAGTGTGAAGTGTGAATAACACAGAAATGATGCTTGTAAATGAATGTTAAGTGGCGTATTTTGTAAATTATTATACTTATACCTCTTCATAAATAAAATCAAGCATAATTACGGTCACAAAGATGCTTAAAATAAATATATAGTCTTTTGTCTCTATGTATGTGGGAGAATGTGGCTTAGAATTTCAACACTTTCTGCAATGTGCGAGTGTCAAATTTGCCTATTCGAATGCGTGCTCAGTGCGTGCTCGTGGCTATAACATCAATCAGGTACAGCAATAACACTTATTACCGGCCATAAGGAATCCCCCAAAATGGACAGAGTCCAAAATTCTTAATTTGCACAAGAACAACAATAAAGAAAACGAAATTAAATTCACACAGCAGCAACAATAAAACTAGTGATTTTAATAGCTACGGCCAATGTGCGATTATGCAAATAATTTCATAAATAATACGAAATGGCGAAAACCAATGGAATCTCAATTATTTGTGTGAACGTGTTTGAAATTTCAAAAATATTTCGAAGCGTTTCTTAGTAGTGTTTTTGTTTCACATGCGTCTTTTATCGGCGATTTATGTTCTGTGCATTTAAGATTATTTTCAAATGCAAATAATTTATTGTGAGGCGTTGCAAACAATGGCAAGAAAGCAGCGGTGCAGTGAGGGGATGGCAATTTTCGCGAATCAAAACAAAACCAAAAATACACACAATCAAAACAATACACAACGCAACACACTTTAATTGAATTTTGAATGGCCGGAATATTTTGAAAATAATTTTGCATTTTAGAACAACAGCGCTATGGCCATTGGCTGTGCGTGTGTGTATGTGACGTATGCGAATTCTCGTATGTACTATAGGCGTTGGTGTGAATGTGCGCTGGTGCGTGCGACGGCCTTATTGAGCATGCAAATTCCACAGGCAGCGTTAAGGCGCGGAGCATTGCACAAGATCGTCGATATTTAGAGTAAACGGCTGGACATTATGCATGCCAAGTCGGCTAACTGATCGCTCAGCCAGATGACAATTTCATTTGACAGTCGCAGTTAAATGGGACAGAAATGCATTTGAACTCAACAAATGAGCAGCCGTTGTGCAATTGATTCGATTTCGCTAAGGCATTGCAGCTATGCAAGCGAACAGATTTTTTTTAGTTTTGTCGGAGAATGATTTTTTATTTGTATCTGATTGAAGGCAGATTTTGCGGTGACCAGCTGAACGCAATGGCACACACTACGCCAATACGTCACTATTAAAGTAGTAGTATTACAATATTTGGGGATTTAATTTTTGTGAAATTTTTTAGTAATTTGTTTTGGCATTGTAGGGTTATTCAAAGAGCAGAAATCATGTAAATCGGCAGCTATCATGACTCAGTGATCAGTGCATTGCACAGTGATTCGTTCCATAGACAAAATTCAAAAAAGTTATAGTCTCAGAATTTAACGATTTTGATGTCATTTGAAATGTAAAACTCCAACTAAGAAAACCCAAAAAAATCTGTGCAAAAAATTAATTAGTGCCTGTGCAAAAACGGCTCGAAGTTGAAACTTTTTTTACAAAAAAATTTAAACTCATATATTCTGTTTTTTAGTCTATTGAGTAAAAAAAATTTTAAAAATACATGGCTACCAAGAAGTTGCTAAAACTTTCAATACGGATTAAGAAATAATGTGGTAATTTTCGCTTTTAATGTTTTCTCAAAATTTGCAAAGCTTTTACATTACTTTTAATTCAAAATGTTTTTCTAAATTAAAAATCTGAAAATTGGCAAAACTTAGACGAAAATATCTAAAAAGTATGTGAAAGTATGTTCCTGGATTTTTTTTTATTTTAAGAAGCATTCTTTCTTTCTCCGATAATGTAATTATATCCTCCGATATCTTCCGATTTGAGAAAATAATTCAATTTGAAAAGTGGTCTAAACACGTATTTTTCGACAAAATTTATTTTATTTATGCCTAAAAGTATGCAATTAGCACGAAAAATGATAAAATCTGCAAAAATGCAAAACATACATCTATTATTATCGTTTTTATTGCAAAACCAGAGGGTCCGAAGACAATTTGTGTTACTCTTTGGAATAATCAATGTTGACGTTACCGACCAACACATTTGGTGCTATAGCTTTCCAAAAATGACGAAATTTGCCAAACTACAACAGTTTAAGAAAAAACCAAATGGAGATTTCAATTCAGCAGACCATGATTAACTAGTATACCAAATTGTATGAAGATCGGACCACTCCTTCTAATTTTGTCCCGCGGTTGTATGGAGTCGAATCACTGTGCATTGGGCCGAGTTCCGATTCAGGCAATATAAAATACAGACAAAAATCGTTTGACCTCGGCGCCTGCTCTGAAAACAAAAACTACATGTATAATAGCCAATTGAAAAACTCCCAATTTGCCATCGGCTTAAGATTAAAGGTCCCTTCTATCCCTGTAAAAATGTATAACCGGGTACTCTGTAGACGAACATTCATAAGACAGTCATTCATGTCATTTATTGAAATTTAAATTCACTTACACAATTTGTGTGAAGCTATGTGTATGTGTGAGTTTTTACCTTTAGTCCCTTTCGCTGTTTTCCTTATATTTATGTCATTTTGGTTAACGCATAAAAGTACCTAAAGTATTTAATGCCTTTTCCTTTTAAGCATCTATCATAAAATGGTGCAAAATAATATAAATTCTCCGTAATAACGAGTCGAGCGTTCAAGGCGCAAAGTTCAACAACCCTTTTGTCCTTGTCCTTGTCTTTTCATTTGCATGTATAAAGTATTGGGTTTTACTATCTCCTCATTTGCATAAGCAGTCATTTTACTACACATAAAAACATCGAATTTACGCCAGCAATATTAACTTTCAGTTAAGCACCACAGCCAAGTAGTCCGTCTTAAAAATGTTTGAGCTGCAAAGGATACAATCGAAAGTATGTCACCACGTACACGCACACAGTGGGCTGCCAATAAAGCATCACAAGTCTTAACAAAAGCGCCCAATTACTTAATTAAATATGTTCTTATTCAATTGAAAAGGGATTAGCAGTCTATGACAGCTCGGCTGACTTTGGCTGCGCACCCAAATTAGTTTAATGAGCGTGCCAGTGCCAGTCAGTGGGTGTGCTCGCGCACACAACCGCAAGTCCAAATGAGGAAGTGATCATTGCAGGGGCGTAGCCAGAACTTGGTCATGGGGGGGTTTTAAATATTTTGTTTGCCAATTTAGTATTACATGTTTTTTAAAGTAAAGTGCACTTTCCAAATAGGGCATTTTGTTGTGACTTATGGGACTTAATGCATTAAAAACTAAATTTTTTCCCTGATTTTTAGTAAAAATTTCATGAAATTTGGTGGACTGAAAGCGAAGTTATTGCATCTGAAGTGGAAGTATATTTCTGTAATCGTACAAAAATGTGCATCGAACAAAGATCCAATATTAACTATTGTTTTAAAAATGTTTAAACTTTAACCGAAGCATTAAAATTTATTTAGTCAGAACATAAATGATGACCAAAGTGTTAGTCAACTGAATCCGCGATCACCGTAGACCAAAACTGGGCGGTAATTCATAAAAGATAAGCTCACGATCAATTTTTTTTTGCGTACATTATGTTTTCAATAAACCCACTGGAAAGAAATCTTCTAATATTTTCCATAGTCTCAAAATAAATCATTAAAGTTAGGCCTTCTTTCGAAATACGAACTATCGCCAGAGGAAGATACTAAATACTGAAGTATGAAAAAAATGTATAAATTACACTGTGCAAGTCGAAAGTTCAGACATGGGGGGGGGGGGCTACAGAGCGACTTTCTACAGGTATACTGAGTTGAGATCCACCAGCCGTTTGGCTGGATTGGCTCTAGTTTAAGAGAAATCCGACTTTGAAGTTTGCTCATTTTAGTCGAGTTCGTCGCTTAAGTCTTGGAACGTTTAATGCTAATAGGTCCTAAATCGTTCCGAATACCGCTTTACTGTCTTCGGCAAGTTTGTAGATATTTTAACGACCAACAAATTTGCTCTTAAGCAAATTTGGATTTGTTGTTGTTACCAATCCAAAAAAAATACATTTAAACTATGTAATTGCGATATGTCCATTTTTTTGCGCAGCGCAACGTGGCGTATGAGTGTCATTTAATTATAATTAATTGACATTAACATTGACATCTCAATAGCATAAATTTATTGCATTTTAACTGAACATTTGGCTATCGAAGGATGCCATCCCATCTATTGACACTTGTTTTGACTTTTTTTTTTTGTTTTCATCTTTTCAAACAATGCATTTGCCGATGAAAAAAGCGTTTTGAGAACGTAGAAACCATTCAAAAGGCTTGTACCTACATCCTGAAGGAAATTCCGGTCGACGAACTAAACTACTCTTTAGACATGTTTTTAGAACATGCAAATCGCTGCATTAAGCCTGAACGTGACTCTTAAAAAAACAAATTAGTTTCGATAAAAAAAGGGTTTTGTTAATATTCTTTTAAATATTTAAAGATGAAAAGACCTTTTTGCTAATGTGGGAACGTACATACGATGCATAGTGATTGAAAATGTTGACAAATTATAGGCTATGGGGGTTCTGACACCCTAAACCCCCCTTGGCTACGCCCCTGGATCATAGCAATAGAGCGACAACACGACTGGGCTAAAAATATAAATTATTGCGTCCCACAAATGTAAACATAAACAAAATGCAGAAAGCAACAAACAACACACACAAAATAGCTGAAAGTGAAATATTTCAACATTGGCTGCACGAAATGAACGAAGAGTCAAAGTGTATGAAGGTAATTGACCTCTTTGCAAAAAAACAAAACTTAAACGAAAGAAAATACAAAAAAGTGCAATAAAACGCAGGCGGCAAAGGCAAAAACTTAAACGGAAATAAAAATAAAAATAAAAATAAAGCAAATAAGCAGAAAATTATCGAACAGCCACGTATGTAAGTATGTTACATACATATTTATGTATGTACTAGCTGCACGAGGCGCCAGCAGGCAGGGTTTGATATTGTTTTTGTTGTTCGTTTTTGCACATGCTTTGGCTATTTTCATACTCATTTCTTCGATTGTTTTGTTAGTGTCGCCAAACAACGTCGACGGGCCTAATGTCATACGGCCAGCGAAATAATGAAATAATGAGCTGAAGGCGGCCGGTGAGGCGCGTGCTGCCTGTCGGTTAGTGCGCCATTCGCACATTTAATGCAACACAAATGTTTACTACAATTAGCACAAGTAGCTGGTATACGTGTGAGTGTATGTGTGAGTGCGTGTGTGTGGGCTGTCCTAGCGCTGTGTGCTACTTAAATTTCAATAAACTTTCCGCTAACATCTGCCCTTCGGCCGAATAATGGTCACATAAAAACTTTGCTTACTTACAACGTTCTGTCGCATGTTATGACAGCCGCAGAATGTTATGCTCTGTCACATCAGCCACGTGTCGCTGAAGGGGTTAATTTACGTATGGAAACTGCGATGTTTGCAATTTGACGTTTGGCCAACAAATAAATGGCCGGAATTTTACTGTAGGTTATTTTTTTTTCTTGTCGCTACTGTTGTTGATATTTTATGTTGCTCGCCTTGTTCGTGTTTGCTGCCGCCATAGTCCTGGACGCTGTGTGCGCATCAATTAGACGAATCATGTCTCATTGCCCTTTTACTTTGTTGTGTACGTATACGTTGTAGTTGTACGTACATATGTGTAGTATTGTTTTTTTTTGCCAACATTGACGTCAATGGTTTTTATTTGAGTTTTATTAGAGCCAAGGTAATTCAACTACCATTACTTGCTGCCATTTTTTTCGCATAATTCACGTACTGCAGAATTTCTTGAAAAACGTTCAAGGACTATGAAAACACACAATTCGAAAAGGCTGGATAGACAAATAATTTTTGTAACCAAGTAGAAGTATCAATTTGTATTTAAATAACGTCTTCAAGTGTGGTAGCAGCAATTTAAAACTCGTTAAAAAGAGGCTAAAACTTTTAAAATCGTTTACACAATCTTGATAAAAATTCACTTAAGCACTAAACACAGCCTTGTTGTTGTTGATGGGGAAGGAGGCGCTATTGTGCCCCCTTCATGGATTCACAGTTCATATGTAATTTCAGCATCCAAGACGAATTTTAGTATAATTCTTAAGCAATTGAAGTAATCATGCATAAGAACACAGCATTCTCCTTGTATATGTAACGCAGTCTTCTTTCTTCACGTACACAATCTGCAAAATTCCTCTGCATGACTTCCCACAATTCCTAGAACACAGCCGTAGTGTGCAACAAAGCAAAAAGTAGTAGTATCATTTGTTCTAAACATAATTTATTCGTTGGACTACATGGCGTATGAGTTACTTGGAGCACTGCACTGATCGTGCGAGAGAAGCTTCCGAAGGGAAAACAGTGTTTCGCTATACATGGGAAAAGTATCTAATTGTTACGAGCATCAGTTTAGGCAGCAATTATTACTCGATTGGCCACCACAAGTTTATACTTTGATGATTAATACTTCAAATTCAACTTATTTACACATTTTTCGAACAATGCTCGCCTTAGATTCAACACCAACACCGTCAACACCAATAAAATAATGAAAAAAAACCGAGCTTTTCTTCGCTTGCGAAGAGCGATGTGTGCTAACAAGTTAAAAGTTGCTCATATACCGTTCAAGTCATGTAAGGTAGATTCAGAATGATGCACAAGATTTTAACAACCGTTTTACTTCTTTTACTTCTTCTTTAGATGAAATGAATGAGGAATAAACCTTTTACTGAAAAGCTTAAAGTTTGTTGGTTCCAAAGATTATCGTTTTAGAAGCCAATGCAATTTGTGGATAAACCCCAGCGAGTCTCTCATATTGACTGCTCTGCGGTTGTTCAAGTTGTTCAAGTTGTCCAAGAAGCAAGAGCCTAGGGATTTTCATCGGAGCCTATTTTTCCCCCAAAGAATTATTTATTGCAGGTCATTGTTATCGAATTATTATTGTAGGTTACTGTAGGATCGAATGTACTGCAAATCGAAAAACATACATTTATACATACATTTTCTGTCCTAAGCTTTGGATTGATGTAAGAATGCATTCATAAAATCCATTAAACCATAAAGGAGCATTAAAATGTCATCTTTAAACCACTTTACACAAATTCAAACCAAGGTTTATAGAAAACAAGGTTTCGACATCAATGACAGGAAAATTGAAGTTTTCACCAGTGACGTAGTACGAATTGTTTCAAACTGTCAAGGAACAGTGGTGCGAGTAGGACCATTTACAAAATTAATATTTCCAAAAAAAAAGATTATATGAAAATGCATATCAAGTTATTTATTTCGTTTCATTGTATTTAATATATACATACTTACTTATAAATTGCTTAGAGCAATTTAGATAGAGGTTGGCAGATTTGGCCTCTCTGTGTTACCAATATAACACTCTTTCTATTTAATATAATTATATATATTTTATTAAAAATACTATTTTTCAATATTTTATATCAATTCATATTTTAATTGTGTGGATCTGCGGCTTACTCAAAATTTGTAAAAATCTTATTAAATATTAACAACGGACCATATCGTCAGCTTAGGGTGAAAAGGTGCACTTAGTCCACTTATTCAATTTTTTCAGGGGAGACAAAAAACAGTGAAAAAATGGAAATGAAAATTAATTGTTTTATTTTTTATGTAATGTTACTAAACATTGCCTTAGAGTAATGAAAAGAATATGAAGACCTAAAAAAAAATTTGACTTCCGATTTATATATACTTTTGTGACTTAACACATTTTCTTCAGTTATTTTTAAATTGCACACTGGACTTAGCACCTTTTCACAAAACACAATTTGTTTGTATACAAATACCACAAACTAGTTTGTTGCTTTTAATACTTGTAGCAATAGTTTTATTGTAAAAGAAAGGAATTTGTACAGTCTTACTTCGATGCTTTTTAAATTTAAACAAAATTCAAATTTTTAAACAACAATTACAAATATTTAAATTCACAAATTACTGAAAAGCTTTTTTTGTATTATTTTGCCGACATTGGCCCACTGCACACTTCATTGTTTACGTTTTGTTTTTTATCAAAAACTCATTACAATTGTTGCAAACTGTTTTCACGAAAACGTTAACTTTTGTATTTTATATTACTCCATAGATTCCACATCGTTTTGGTCAAATTTTCGCGTTAAAATGTAACAAAATGCAAAAAATTCCGTTGGCCAATCAGATTTTTCATAACGAATTTATTATTTATTATTTTTATTTTAATTTTTTTTTTCAAGATGAGGAAAAATACAAGGAGAAGCAAGATTTTGTTTTAGCAAAATTCTGCACGTGTCATTGCAGAAATGGCAGAAATTAATTAAACTGTCAAAAAATATGTATATAAACGTGTTTTCAGTCTTAAAAAGGAATATACGCACGAATAATAAAACTAAAGTATTACACTCTGAAATGGTCACCTTATAAATTTTCACCAGTGACATCAGCAGCCGGATGTCGTAATCTTTATTTTATCATTCTTGATTCAAACAGTATAACAAAAATTTCGCCATGCACTACGACATGTACTGACGCCTTCTATTAAATGTGATACACCTGAACCCAGCCATTTTCTTTTGTTGCAGTGTATAAGAATTGCTACTGTCAAAGGTTGTAATAAACAACGAGGTTTAAATTTCTTATCTGAATATCACACAAAATATTTATTTTGCTCTACGACCTTTTAAGGTCATGGATTTCGTACACATTCGTATTTCCTGCATTTCTATGCAAAAATTAAACAACATAAACCTTTAGCACATTCGATACAGTGACATTTTTTAAGCGCCGGTGTTTTGCATATCAATTTCAGTGGAATTTGCCAAATTAATTTGCGCATAATGCAAATTAATCCAAGTACAGTTTTTCGCTTTACCGCCGGCTCAATGCGGCGTATGAGTTATTTTCATTTAATCGACGCTTTAAATGTTACTTATACGTTCTGTAGCAACGAATAAGCAACGCAGGTGCCTTTGTGTTGGCAATTTGTGGTATGCTGCATGGGTGTGGTTGTGTGTGTGCGTGCAGATTATGAAATTCCTGCTTGATAAGCTTTTATTTATGGCGCGACACAAATGCGCCCAAAACGCACCGAACGAGAACGTAGACGCGTTGTGTGCTGTGCGCCAGAAGCTGCTGCGACCGGCTTTGTGCACTTCAGGGTCATTTGTGCGCTGTGGCGCTGCGGTGGGCGGATGCCAGTTGATTGCTAAAGCCTAATCGGATGGTTTTCAACGCAGGCTCGAAAAAGCGTTGCGCTTTGCATTCACATGCCAAGTGCATAATTTTTACAAAACAATAAACTTTATTGTGTTCCGAATGAAGTAGATTTATGCAGCCAATGAAGAATAAAAACCAAAATGCGCAGAATGGCAGGAATGCAAATGAGTAGATTAAGTGGCGAATAAGTAAAATTCGACTGAAAAGCAGGCATTATAAAACGCCGGAATGCGTAGGCCAGTATTGACAGCAACAACAATGCCAAGCAAACAGGCCAACAGATGTACAAATGAAACGAATAAATATTGCAGCAAATGAGTGAAATGGCAAAGCTGTGCGTGCAGTGCATGCAGCGTGCGCATTTTTCAAGTGACATTTTTTTCGACTTTTTTCATTCATGTTTGCAAAATAATTGCAGCTTCCGTTTCTTTTTGACGCTAAGCCGATTGCAAAAATTTGTATGCAGAAGACGCGCGCATACTTTTGCCTTATTTAGCAACAAACACAAAGCACAGCAGCGCCGGGCAGGCAGACGCACACACGCCTGCGTCGAAAAACAGCAAGAACAACCAAACTCGACAGTGACGCTGTAGATAAGTGCGCGCGCGCGCAAACCTACAAATTATTTACTATTAAAGTGCAAAGTTTCAAATTGATTTTAGACAATTGCGAGGAATCGCGTGATTGTTGGTGTCGGCGTAGAGTTGGTTCACCTTGCGGGGCGACTGAAGTTTTGGCCAAAAAGGAGTGCAATTCAGACTGACAACAAACAAACAATGACACACACATATTCAATCACATGCAAAAAAACTCAAACCAAAACATGGATACACAGATATATGTAAATGCAAACAAAAATACGAACAAACCCAACCTGCCAGCAGCGACAGCTGACTCAATGTGTCGAACAACAACGGTAGCAGCGCACAGTGGCTCAGATGGCGAAAAGAGCAAACCAAAAATTCAAAATATAGGAACTTTTATATAACTGATGTACGTATTAAGCGTCTTATCTGAAATAATTTCGATATGTTTCAGAAGACAAGTTTTTGTTTTCGATAGATTAAATAGTCCTCAAATCTGAACGCTTAATAATTTGTCTTTACAAAATTTTGTATCATGTTATAATTTACCCTCAGTCTCGAAACCTTGAAGCAACTGTAAACTAACAGCCCAATTCTGTACACTTGATAAATTCACCGTATTGACTATTTGTCAAGTTTTTACTATTTGTCTAGAATTGGCATTCTATTACTAAAAATAAAAGCTCTTTCCTTGATAACTTGTCAAAAGTGTGAATACTATTAACAACAGCTTACAAATTGAAATTTTGCGTATTGAAAATGGAAGAATTGCGCATGTTAACACTTTTAGCGGTTGAGGAGGATAGAAGAGAAGAAATCAGAAGCAGAAGAAAACAAATAATTTGCGTTCGTTGAGCGAAGAAGAATTCATGAAGAATTTTCGACTGAGCCGATCCTTGTGCTATCGATTAATTGGGGACTTGGCGCCATATGACACACAGAGAGCTATCTTTGCCCATACGCGTTTTGACGGCATTGCATTTTTTGGACATGGATCCTACCAAAAATGCGTTGCTAATAACTGCAATTTGCCTATGAGCCAATCATCTGTCTCACAAAATTATAAGAATTTTCAATAAAACTTTAAAAATATTTTCAAAACTGAGTTTTCTTTCATTTTTTTATTTGTCTTATTTTTTGACAATTTGACAGCTGTCGCATATTAACCTTATGTTGAATTAAATGAGCTTTTTACTTTATCAACGTTGCATCAGAACAAAGCTTTTGCTTGATAAAAATCTTGACAAAATAGCTTGATAAAAAATTTGTCAAGAATACACGGAATCAGGCAGTAAATGTTTTTTATGAAGAAGGCTGTCGTTCCAAAAAACAACGGTCTCGCACTTTATATGCCAATGTCTGCCTTTGGAGAGGAACAATTTCCTAGAATCTTCGTTTTACAACAGCTTAACTGAGCTTTCAACTCTTCTATTAGGGATATCGAGGTTCAAATTGACGTATTGAGAGGCAGTCGCGCGCCCCAGAATGTGTTGTCATAGAGCCATCTCTGTGTGCCTTAATCAGCTCTTTCAGAAAAACATACAGTGTGTTTCAAAAATAAGTGTTGGCCATATCTTTTTAACCGTAGAAGTTTTAATATCAGATCATCTTCTATATTAAAATACGGCTTTCGCGTGTGTTTCTGTTTTCTTAGTTGGGTACAAGTTTTCGCGGAAATATTAAGAATTAAAAATGAGTGCTATATTTTTTAAGCGTTTCGAAGTAGTGTTTTTGGTAAATCCGCCAAAGGGTCCAAAATTGAAACTTCCACAAGTCGCAAAATACACGACACAGTTTCATTTGTGAAGAAGTGGATCAGTCGATTTATAGAGTTCGGAAATGTTGACGACGAACCACGGAGGGACAGGGAAAGAACCACTCATACAAGGCGGTAGTCCGGATGTTTGATAACATTCCCACTTTTAGCCTGAAGCAAGCGAAGGAAACATTGTCGCAGAAGAGAGTCGAAGCATCAACGGCCACTATCTGATGCAGGAGACACATTGAGGAAACGATTAAAAAGGCCACCAGGGTCCTGATGACCTGTAGATCCATAGCAGGTAAAAGTTGGGGCTGTACACCAACCATACTGAGATGGATCTATACGACGATCGTGAGGCCTATGATAACGTATGGGTCAGCGGTCTGGGTTAGTAAAACCAGCCAGCTGACCACCATCAGGGCGCTCAGCAAGCTCCAAAGACTGGCATGTGTGTGCATAACAGGGGCTATGAGAACGTGTCCGACAGCATCCATGG
Organism: Melieria crassipennis; assembly: GCA_963668005.1. Classification (NCBI taxonomy): domain Eukaryota; kingdom Metazoa; phylum Arthropoda; class Insecta; order Diptera; family Ulidiidae; genus Melieria; species Melieria crassipennis. Next base: position 113,588,793 of record OY764962.1, on the reverse strand, counting down.
AGGTTCTTCTTGAACTTACACCTCTTCACTTACATATACAAACCCAGGGCTATCCTACGGATGACTGACGTAAATATCGGGGCCGAGGGTTTTCTGAGTCGTAAGAAGATTGATATTCTTACGAACCAGTATCCCGAGATTGCAATACCGAGAGACACAATTACTCCGAAGCTCTGTTTCACCAAGAGATTTAAAACAGAATTTAGTAATAAAATAAGCTGGGTAGGTATATCAGAGACATATCTGATAGATCAGTACATGATTTCCTGGTACACAGATGGCTCCGTAACGGAGGAAGGTACCGGAATCGGGGTGTATGGACCGGGGATTAGATACTCGGAACCTACAGGAAAACAAACCACCATTTTCCAGGCGGAAATATACGCCATTGAAAGGTGCGCTCATTTCAATCTGGTGAGGAAATACCGGAACCGGAAGATCGCGATACTGTCAGACAGCCAAGCAGCAATCAAGGCATTGACATCCTACCAGGTATCCTCGAAACTGGTGTCGGAATGCCTTGAGAAGCTGAACGAACTTGGCCGTCACAATCAGGTGTGGGTCCTCTGGGTTCCGGGTCACGCCGGGATTGATGGGAACGAGCAGGCAGACAAACTTGCAAGAAGGGGGGCGTCTACCCCATTTGTCGGCCCAGAACCTTTCTGTGGTCTAGGCAAGGGAGCACTGTCCATCCTTTCCAGGAAGGACGAGATAACCATCCGGAATCAATACTGGGAAAACCAACCAGGCCTTGAACATTCCAAGATGGTTATTGGATCTTATAACAAGAAAAGGTTCGAGGAATGTATGAGTCTCTCAAAGAATAATCTAAGGATTATCACAGGTATATTGACAGGGCATTGTAGATTGAACTATCATCTAACCAAACTAGGTATCAGAGTAAACGAACTCTGTAGGTTCTGTTTGCAGGACAATGAAACTGCAATACACATACTAGGCTTATGCCCTGCACTAATGCACAAACGGAAGAAGCACCTGGGTGAATACATTATACCAGGATCGGACTGGGTTTCCAAAGGCTTAGGAAATATACTAAGATTCCTTTTGGAAACTGGACTCACGGACGAACTGTGAAGGCCAAGAAGGGGGCACAATAGATCTTTCAGGTCGCGGTGCACTTTCCCCAGCAATAATAATAATAATCTGATGCAGGCTTTTGAAATCGGGCATTCCTCATAGAAGTACCATGTCGAAATCGCTATTGGGTAAAAATTGTGGAAAATCGTCTGAAATAGCATAGAGAAAATTTGGGGTGGAAACACTAAATAGGCCATCTCAAAGTCCAGATGCAAACCCAATCGAAAATGTTTGGTCCTTAATGAAGCCAAAGCTTAGAGGAAAAATAATATCAACAACAAAACAGCTCATTTTGGCTTTAAAACGGATTTCGGGAGGGGTTTCTTTGGAGTACACTCAAAAATAAGCCAAAATTGTAACAAAAGATGCCAAGCTATTACTGACAACAACGGAGACTGGACAAAGTTTTGATAATAATGCGAAAAAGATATTTGCACAGCCTTTCAGAAAATATATATAATTCATTACTATACCTTCTTTTGTAAGTTTTATAAGCAACACTTACCTTCACAACCATTTCTACAAACTTTTACATCCTCTGTGCATTAATTCGTTATTAAAAACCTAATCTCTCACTGAACTTAAAAGCGTCAAAGCTTTATGGAACATCTGCACCACTGTGCAGCGCCGGCACGACCATAGCCGAACGTTCAAACGAATGCGAAATAAACCAGCGCACGCATACAGACACACGAGCGAGCCTCCTTTTACGCCAACAACCAACGCTACCAACAGTCGTCATTAACTACATTGCCAACGTCATTATTATTATCATCATCATCTTCATCATCATCATCATCACACTCAGCAGCCACAGCAGCAGCAATCGTTCGCACTTTTTCAGTTGCTGCTTTTGTTGTAATCGTTGTCGGTGCTGCTGCTATCACAGCCCCCAGTCCGAGTCAAGTGCGGCCGCAGCAATTAAAGTGTTCCGACGCCACACGCTCGCACAGTTCGCCACGAGCCGCGCTACCGATTGGATGCAATTTCGAGTGAGATCCGATCCGAGCCGAGTCGAGTCGAAGCGAAGCGAGTCAGACAAATAAACGCAACATTCAGCCGTTAAATTGACGCGCAGTCAAATTGAAATGACTGAATGCCCTGCACGGTGTCAGTATTGAATCGAATTGAATTGACGCATTGTCAATCAGTGCATCCGTAGAGAAGCGTTCGGTGCTACATTTCGAGTGCAGCCGCAAAGTTTTCCCTGTAGCCTAGTTCGACTGCAATCGTTTGTACTGTGCCGGTGCGTTTGGTGCTTTAATTGCAAAAAAGTTTTTCGCGATAGTTGTTCGAAACGAGTTCTGCAGCAACTCGCAACAAATATAAAACACAAACAAATTAGCGGCATTGCCAAAAATCTGCATTTGCCACCGTCACAACGAATACACAGCGCCCGGCAAAGGCGGCGTACGGCAAAAGAAAAGCAGTGCGCGTCTGCAAAAGTGCTTCGATTTGTCGGTGTCTTCGACGATTCTGCCGCCAGCATGGACAACGCCACTTTCGTGTATATGCCGCTGGATCTGGAGCCAGCGCTCAACGACACGGTCGCGCCCGTTGCGTCCGAGCCGCTGGCGCTCTATCACAACCGGCGACGCTTTCTGTGCGGCGGCATTGTGCTGGCGCTCGGCGTGATTGGCAATTTTCTGGCGCTGGTGATTTTGGCGCGCAAAAAGGCCACCAAGAACAGCAAATACACGCTGATGCTGCGGTAAGTGGCACTGTCGAACAGTGAGCGTTGAACGGCGACTGAACTTAGAGCGAGGTGCGGTAGGGCTGTGGTGTTGATTAGATTAACTGGTTGGCCGTTGGTGGTTCGGCGTGAGGTTCAAGGTGGTCCCGCTGCCAGTCGTGGCGGTGTGCAACAACCAATGCAAGTGTCATGAAGGCAGCGGCGAGCGCAAGCTGTGATTTGATCTAAACCAACGCACTCGAGTTTGTTGAACTTGAGCTGCAATGAACTGATTGAAATGCAACTAATTATGTTTTGTTGTTTTTGTTGTCACATTAGTGGCGTTTTTTCGCAGTTTATTTATTCTTGTTTGTGATTTTAATTTAAAGGCGCTGCAGAATTTGAGGTTATTTAGAGAATTCCCTCCGCATGCTGTCAGCTAGAAAATTCTGAATACCCAGAAAATTGCAAAACTTGCAGAAGCCTCAAGCAGCAATAGAAAAATTTCAACACCGACAATAGCAGCAAATAAAATCAAATAAATAAAATATGGCGCCTGCAATCAAATGAAAGTGAGCAGGTTGACCAAACATTGCTGCCGCCGGTAGAAACTCTTGAAAAATTATTTCCTTTTTATTTATTAAATTTATCCGAAAATATTGTTAAGATCAAATATGTATATGGAGTGCCAGAAGCGTCCTATTTTTATATTTAATATAATTTTCTCATCACTGTTTTAACGTCTTTCAAGGCCACATTTCAGTCGACCAAAACCGGTTGAAAGGCTTTTTCACATTTTTTTTCGTATTTGTCGATGTTTTTATTTTTGTTTCAAGGATCGCACACATTTATGCACACCAATGCCTATTTCAATTTCAATAATTGCGTATTTCCTGCGCTGTTGCGTTTTACATTTTGCCACGTCGCGTTGGCTGCTCATTCCGGTTGGCATCCACTTTGAAGTGCTAAACCCTTTGCCGGCAGCTGAGACAACGCGGCCGTAAAGCGATGAAGTTCAATTGCACACAAAAAGTGGTAATAAGTGCGACTGTGCGGCAGTAATGAAAATTGCCTTGAACAGGTCAGTAGTTAAAGTTGCCTCGGAGGAGCCTCTGCTGGCTTAACGTTTATAATGATGAATGGACATTAAGTCCATATTATCTACAGGTCTTTGATGCGTTCACGAAAATAATGAGTAAAAGCATTTTTTATTAATAAAATTTTTTGAAAATTTTTTTATATCTACTTATAGACAAATTCCAAAGTCAGCTGGTAAGCTTAAAACAAGCATATTTTAGAGAATTTTCATCTCTTTCATTTAATGTCATATTTGAGTCTATTGCCAGGACAGTTATGAGAATGATTGATTTGATTGATGATGTCAACGAATTTTGAGTCTTAACCATTTGATCATTCTTTCATCTTCTTCAGATCTTCATTCTTTGTTCTATAGCCCAAAATTGCTACGACAGTTCTGAAAATGATTGATTTAATTTATTGTGTAATAGAATTCCTGGCATTTTAAATTTTATCGTATACTTTATTTTAAATAAGCTGTAATGCCACGACAAATCTTAGAATGATTCATTTGATAGATCGAATTATCAGTCTGCCCCATTCTGATATCTGCTTTTAAGAGATCTGCAATTGCTTTAATCTTAATTTTTTATGACGATAGTTCAAGAGCTAAGTTTGATTTATTTAATTGATGGAGTTTTCGGTTTTTGCTCTAAGATCACTGCAATTGTTTATTTAAGGCGGCAGTTGATTTAATTGATTGACTAAATTTTCGGAGTTTTCCTATTTGATTTTATACCTGATTCCAAGATCTCTGTAATTGTAAAAACCTATAAATATTTATGACGGCATTTCTCAGACTGAATATGTTTGTAGAATATATTCTTGATATATTTAACGATTTCTCGATAGGGAGGCCACCAGAAAATGTTATATTTAAAAACATTTCTGTTAATTTTCTCTCACTTGTTATCCATTGCATTGCCCGAAGAACAACAGCGAGAGCCATAAACTAAACCTAAATAGTTATTTGTTAATTTTTCTTCCATTCACTCTAACCTATAATCTATACTTTTGATTTTTGCCCATAAAATTGCAATCGTTATTTACTGAAGACTTTCAAACAATTATAAAAACCAAACATAAAAGCCCATTTGATCATTTTGTATTTATTTTTTCTTGCACATATTGTCCACTCGAGGCTGACTACCATAAAAACGACGACCTTTAGTGATCATTTCGTTTGAAGGAAAATGTTTTAGCTTTACTTGCTGCTCGTCGGAGCAAACAAAGATTGTTTCATTAGCTTTTTATTTCCTTTTCTCTACCAATTGAATCCACTTTTCCATTTTATTTTTCATACTTATTTATTACTTCGTATGCTTCACTGCTTTGCCCACAATTTCGGTTTTTTTCATTTTTGGGAAAGGTGGGCACATTTCTTCACGCACGCCTTCATAATGGAACCCAAAATAACTAATAGAGAGCAAAGAAATTTGAATTTGCCAGCATCATTCAACATCACAGCGCCAAATTTATGCGTATGACACATTGATTTACATACATATGCCACTTTTGGCAGTTTCCACCATAAATTTCCACATAAAATATCGAAAGGATGCTGCCTTCAAAGCGGTGTGCAAAAGTATGCCGGCTGGATAGACAGCAATGTTGTGGAATTCCTATCACTTGAATGGTGTGAGCATTGCTGTTTTGGGAGATGTGTTCAAAGACGTGCTTGAAATTTCACTCACAGGATGTCAAATGCAGGCAGCATCGATTAGACTTTGATTGATTAATAACTGAGAGGGAGGTAATTTTCGCTGTGATAATAAACTTTCAGAAAGATGCACACAATGAGTTTGAATTGAGTATAAATACAGAAACATTTTGTTGTTAAAATTTTATGAAAGGGAAGCAATTATTCATTTTATATAATACGTTAAAAAAAGAATAATCAATTATAAAGAATAAGTCAATTCAGACTTTAGTCTGAAATTCAAATTCTTTTTGTACTTAAAGTAAAGAATAACGAGGAAGAGGAAGAAAATGCTCTTCACCTTCTATGCAAGTTAGCTTGTTCCATAGGTAACTTCTTCTTCGGCAGTCTGGTGAATCCAGCCGATAAAACTACACAAAGCTTACTAGGCTTCATGCGAGACTCAAACTGGTGCAATGAGTGAGCGTTATTACTGAGCTTACTTGATAGTCTCTGATCAATACACTACTTAGAAGACATTTCGAAGCTAGGAATCAACGTCTATTACATCCCTAGAAATTTTATCAGTTACAGTAATCTAATCTAATCTTTTTTAATTTGGTATTTCAGCCATTAAAGTATAATTTTTTCTTAAAATTAAACAGCTCAAAATTTCAAGCTTCTTATTTCTATGGGTAAATATTGTAGTTTGTTGACGTGTACATTTCTTATAGTCGAAAATTTTTAATTTATTATACAAATTATTCTACATATGCCGCACGAAATTGTTCAAATGTTTAATTTTGATAGCTTGAAAATGAACAAATATGTCAAATGTTGGCAGTTGTTTTTAATGTTTTTTTTAAATACTATTTGCTTTATGCAGAACTCATTGCAAATGCTTGTAAAGTGATTTTTTTTTATTCTCCCTTTCTTACTGTTATCCTTCTCAACACTCTACCCATATTCACTCATGCCCATCCCATCCATTAACCCTCCATTACTATCGTCAGTGTGGAATCCACCCTGTGAGTTCAATTTCTTAGTAAAATATAAATTTTTAAACCAAAACCAACATAAAGTTATAATGTAATCCACATTTGCATATTTGGGAAGGTTTTAGAGTACATTGCAGTTGCATAAATAAAGCTGATGCTTTTATACAATTGTTTTAACCCTTTCGCTATTTTATGGCCATATGGCAACATGCTACTTTGTGGAGGTCTGCATCCTCTATGGTTGCAAGAATACATTTTTGTTGGTCTTTAGAATAGTTTGAAGTTTTAGGAAAAATACGAAATTAATAAATTGAATATTTAAGTTTAAAGAAGAGAAGTGTACACGTTTTTTAATGGTATATCTTGACATAGTAAAGGAAGAAGAAGCAGAAAAATTAGATAACTTTTTAATTTGACGTTTTCTTTCAATTTAGATACTTTTTTTTTTTAATTATGGCTGAAGTAAATGAAGAAATATTCAAATTTTCGTTATGCGTAAAAAGTTTTATGTTCAAGTAATTATTGCAGCCACAACAATGTGGTTGCTCTCATAGAAAAACACTCTAAAATGCAGGGTCCGAGTATAAAAATTAAAAAATTTCTTATGGAATATTGCTCATATAACCACATAGAAGCCTAAAACGTTAAATGTAAAATTTTAACTTTCTCCAGTAAAAACCTGTAGCGATAGGGTTAAAAAGTCACTGGGTGTGTTACACCCACGATAGTATTGGCGTTATAAAATTGCTGGATGCTTAACACCGATTGTTAGTAATGAAGTTGTATTTTTATAAAATATTTATAAAAATATAAAAAAAAATATAAAAATATAAATATAAAATATTTTTATTCACTTTTTGGTGACAATTTTTTTAAATAACGTATAGACCATTTACTTAGTAGAAAATCCTTAAAAATTATGCTCTAGCACTAACAAAATTCTCTAACAAATCTAACAATCTAACAAAATTTTCATAACATTAAATTTGTTATATCTTAAACTAATAAATTTAGAAGGACGAAATTCAAGGATGTAGTAGTGTGCATATTAGACCTTAAGACATATTAAAAAAAAACTATTGGAAATTTCCAAGGATATTCGAGAATAAAGTTTAGTTTAAAGTTAAAAGGACATTTTCAATACCTCTTCGTCCTTTTGCACCAAAACATTAAATTTTCTAAGATTCTAAGGATTTTTCTCTTTCATTTGATACCAATATTGTTATTCTTCAATGCGCTCAATTTTTAAAATAATTCCTTGAAATAAACATATCCTTGAAATTTCAAAGACTTTTAAAAAAAAATCCTCAGAGAGAAAAACAAAAAACCCAGTTTTACTACATTTGGCCCCTAGTTTCGCGAGTATATAGATTTTTTCGTGTGTTTGGAAATTTTTTGATTTTGTCGCACGGTGTAACCTTTAAAAGTAGCAGGTATATTGTTGATTTTTGTTTGAGTTTTTACGCAAAATTTTACCTCGATCCGAAAAAAATTATTAAATAATTATTTGTTACTTATTTGTTTAGCTTTCTAAATCACTAAGCCCAAGAAACATAGCTTGAATATTGTGCAAGATGTGGCTATTTTCCCAATACATCTTTTTATTTCATATTTTTTTTTCTTCAAATGAGATGCACATAAACAAATGTTTATATTAAATAAATGAATTACAAAATGAAATAATTTATTTTTGTTTTTACATGTTCTGATTACGAAAAAATTTTATTTATGTTTATTTTACCTCAATGGATAAGTAAATCAGTAAATCAGGTGGATTACACTCATAGTTAGTAATGGCATTAGTGTAATAGACGATAGTAATGCAGGGTTAATAATAATAATAATTTATGTACATTACTTTTTTTCTTAATTCTATTTACATCATGGCGCGAACGAGCAAACAATAAGGAATCACTTCCGTTCTGTTTTTCCAACTTCGCAACCAAACTGTCAAAACAAAATTAATTAAAAAGCAACTTGCGGTATGTTAAATATTGAGGACTAAGCTCCTGCCACTTCAAGTGAGCACTGAAGCGCTTTCTCATGAATTGTGAACGCTAATGCTGTAGAATTTTAAATGTACCTTTTAAACATTTATTCTTTCATTTGAAGTAACCTTTTTGCCATTTGCCAGCATCAGAAAACACCTGCTCCAAAAATCACAAATACTTACTTTGGGGCGAATTCAATAGTACGAGAACAGCAAAAAAGCAGCTTACATTCACAAAATTGCTTTTCGTTGAAAAGTCCTACATCAAATTCACAAAGTTTTTTACACACTTGACACTAGTTTAGCTGCGCTGGAGCACTTTATTCTCACTTGGAGAGTTGTCTAAGACAAGACGAAACGAGAAAAACCACTAGTAATCCGCTATAAAAGTTCGAATGGAAAACAGCAGATGAAAACAACAAACAATTCGACAAACAAGCCGATTTTAATTTTTTATCGTTTTGTATACAAGTTGATGAAAATGAGTACACGGTGAGAGTGAAAAATCCCCCCCGCTTTGCGTAGCTTAAAATTCATGGAAACTTATCACGACTCTAATTGTAACTTCTTATCGCTGCACATTGGGTCAAATGACACCTTTTGCTGTGCAAAATTAATAACGGCTAAATTATTGTATTATTTGAAGCCATAATCGTAGCAAAGGCAACAGGAGGCATAATATTAACAAATTAAACAAAAATTGGGCATAAATGCAGTATAGCGAACCCTCGTGAAAAAAGAAATGAGTATGCTTTTATATAGAGGGTTGGCTCCTGAATCTAACAAACTCAAAATTTTGCCTGGGAAACGCCTATAAAACGCGTGGCTCGGGGTCAAAGTTCAAAGTTTTTATCAAAAAAATGCAATTAATCTCCAACTGATTTACACGATATGGGTATCAAACGAAAGGTCTTTTTCATACCTCTCTTCTGATGTGCAACATTAGATACGTAAAATGTAGGGGTAAGTGGGGTAAAGTGGGAAGTGGGGTAAAGTGGGAAATGGCACTTCCCGGGCAAACGATTAAAGTACAGATGTCATGCGCTACTGACATCTGTTAGTTACGACCGTAAGCGAATCTTCATGGTATACCAACGCGTGCAGAAATGTTTTCGTGCTCTCTCACAATTGTCAAAGTTTTCAAGTGATTTCGAAATTTCTTTCTCCTAAGTTGGCACATTGATTTTTTTACTGTTTTTCGAGATACACCGATTGTAAGTACACTCAAAGTATTCTCTATAGTCTTAATTCTAATAATGCAAAAGAATTTCGTGTCGTTTATACATTGTCAAGAAATGACACTCATATTTTTGCAAAATGTGGTGTCGGGGTAAAGTGGGAAACTTTCTTTGGGGTAAAGTAGGAAATGTCAAAAATAGCTAATGAGGCGTTATTTTGCATCCAAATGTTGTTAATTCAGCGTTAATGATTAACAAAAGTGTTGTGAACTTATTTATGCTCCTCTAACCTCAAAAACCCCACTTCGTCTCGGTTTCATCAGTTGTCGGAACATAAATTATCGTACGCACGGCGTGAAAACGAGATTGTCTAACAATTAGCAAATTGAATTCTAATGCTTTAAATATCGCGTTTAACAATCACGTATACCAATCTGAACGTAGCTGGTCCATTGAAAATTGGCCAAGCATATCAGAAGTCAAATAGAGGTCGAAAGGCCATGAAAAGCACCGTTTTGACAACACCAGGAGGGCTAAGCGAGTTGCAAAAAGCAGCTGAAAAACGTTTAGCAAACAAACGCAAGAAGGAAGGAAATGCAGATGAACCACAAAAAAAAGCAAGAAAAAGAAGAGCACAAAAAAAACACCGATAAAGAAAACAACAGCAACAAAGAAAAAACCACAAACAAAGAAAGGATCAAAAAAGAAACAAGAAAGTTCTAGCTCTGATGAAGATCGTGATTTTTGCACTATTTGTCTGCAACTCATGGCTGAAATCATGACCAGGAACAATACGATCACATGTAACAAAAAGGATTGTCAACGATCATTTCATCTGAAATGCGTCAACCCAACTACTAGCTTCTACCATTGCCGGAGTGTTACTCGGACTTAGATGCTTCTTCCGAGAACGACGAATAAGTCACAATTTTACCAATTTTTTTTTTTTTTCATAATTTTTTTTTATTGCGAAAATTTTGTATTTTTCATATTGATTCTTCAGATGTATTCGTCGAACCTTCAACAAATTAAAATAAAGATTTGATAAATTTTCTACAAGATTTGTGTTCAGTTTATAAAGTTTTGTAATGTTTCCCACTTTACCCCACAACTTTTAAATTTGGTCATTTTGAACATGATCAGTCGAAGCTCGGTAACTCTTAGAAAAATCATTATTTCCGGTTCATTGCTGTGACAAAAATATAGCTTATTTGATTCTCTTTACTATAGGAAGTTTAAACATGAAAAAATAATTAGTTCTGTTCACTTAACGGAGCTCCAAAAAAAAGTTTCCCACTTTACCCCAATTACCCCTACTAATAAAAAGTTTTAAGCGAAAAAAATGTTTCGTTTTTGAAAACTTTGTGAAAAAAAATTTGTTTGTAGATGTCATCGGCAACCAAGGATATAACTTTATATTTCAGCTGTTTGAAAGCAGAATGCTTGAAATTTACTTGAAGTTAATAGAAACTGGCACGATAAACAAATCAATTATGGTGTTCACAGTTCAGCGGTATCCAGCATGTTAAATTTCCCACCTGGCAATTTTCCCATATGGTATCTCAATTGTTTTTGCTTTGCATGAACAGAGATACCATTAGTTTCAAAATTTGCCGCACTGCTGAGCTTGTTTATTGAAATAGTCAAAAAACAAAGTCAAATTAATTTTTTGACACAATCTCCGGATCGAATTTTTTGAGTACTTTATGCCACTATCGGGACGATTTCTTTATTTGATGTTCAACGCTTGTTTGCCATTTGAGCAAGGCATTTTTATTTTGAAAATTTTTCCACAATTGCTTGAAAGATATACAATGAGGTGCTCACAGTTAGATCGTTATTTTTTAGGGAAAGTTGCCCGAAATAAATTTTCCCACAAACTGTGAATACCATAAATATAATTTCAAAGCGGAACACTAAGATTTGGTCAACGCTAGTGATACCAGCAAAGATTGCATGTTTAGTGAAAGCTCGGCGCGTAGTATTTCCGTCATTTGTGCTACCAAAACCGCTAACTTTAGGCGTATCCACACAAAGACCAAGTTCCCTCCAAAACGAGGTTTGCGTATTCTCCTTCCTTTGACGTCCAACAGCCGAAGAACTGGCTTTCACTGATGAAAGGTATTACAGTACTATTAGTATTACGTAGTTTTCAGCTTGAAATTTGTCCACCTTTCTGCTACATTTTTGCCATTTTGCTGCCAAGTACTTGCTGAAAAGTAGTCATTTTTCTTCTATTATTTTCCTGCAATTATCGGAAATTTTAGTAGCACAAATATTTTCTACAACATGATTAAGAACTGCATCAAGCTTTTTTTCCTTTGAACGTTCCTTGAGCCAAATTTCAAATAATTCGATTTTTTGCACAGAGTAGTATCCTGAAGAATTGGTATTACTAGCAAAACGCAAAAAAGCGCAACTTGAAATAAAATGAAATGAACTTATAATATCCTAATTTATTAATTTTTCACTTTAAGTTTGCCAAATGTTACCGAAACTTTAAAAGCTTGCATAAAGTTAAAATTTGAAATCAACCGCAGAAGCTTTCAAGTCATGTTAAAAACTAGTTTTTTTTCAAGAAAAAAAAAATTCCATGTATTTTTAATAAAATCATTGATACATACTTAATTCATCGTTTTCCATTTCAAACTTTTTTTAATTATTAGTACAATTTTTACAATACGCGCTTAAAACTTTACTATAAATACTGATTCAGCAAATAAATTTTCAATGACTTGTTGATAAAGTGACTTTGTTTACTTTATGTTTTAAAAAAACAAAGTGGACTTTTCGTTGCTGGACAAACATTTATAACGGCATTTACGAAACGGCATTTGACTTTCACACAGAAAAAGTGATCATTTGTCCTAATGTGCACTGGCCAGACAACCGACCACTAACGGGAATATACATTTTACAATACACACGCACATAGGAAACACAAAAGGACAAACATTTATAAAGGGTACCCCTCTGGAGAGTCATATATTTATATATTTTGGTTTAGTAGCATAGTTTTGATGTGATATTTTATATTTACGGGGGATTGAATTTCATGATGCCAACTTATAGTGACAGCTAACAGCTAACGTGTACAATGGCCAGATTACCAAATAGCTAACGTTACTACGAACATTATTTTTTACATATAATGCAAAAGGTAAAAATGAAGCATTAAGCGGACGTATCATATGACGGAAATTACTGTCTATTATTTTTTTGTTAGGTTAGGATAAGTGTCCGACCGAAACATCGTTTTTGGGCCGAAACCGAAACCGAATTTCGGTTTTTTTTTAATATTCGGCCGAAACCGAAACATTCTAGTTGAAATAAAAATCACCATATTTTTTCAACAAACGAATTTTACATTAAGTGAATAAAGAACAAACAAAGAAACATAACATAACATAAATAAATAAAAAATACTTATTAATAAAAATAATTTATTCATTTTTTAAAAACATAAACAGGAAAAATCACACTTTCGTACCTTACTCGCTAATATTCAAAATTAAATCATTTAATATGTTAAATGCTAAAAAAGTTTATTTAAAATGTATACAAATTTTCTAGAAAGTTTCGGTTTCGGCCGTTCGGCCATTGGTTGACCGAAACTGAAACCGAAACCACTTATTTGGGCCGAAACCGAAACCGAATATTCGGTCGGACACTAGTTATTATAAATGACTGACGCGTATAGACTGACTCTGTTTTATCCCTAGCGGGACCAGTTAGAGCTCCACAGTGTTCGACATAATTATGATCGGTGAGAATGTGGGTGTTCTTAGCGAAGTTTCGAGGCGACTTAATGTCGTGATTGGGCTCCCCATCTAACTCAGAGGGGCCTCCAAGAGGTAGTCGAACAGAAGCAAGGAATGTGTTCCAAGGTTTCCCTGATACCATTTTCTTTACTTGTCACTTTGCTTTCTTCACTTTTTGTTATTATTACTCAAAACTTTGTATAGTTATATGAATTAAGTGTCTGTGAATTTCTTTGTACTATAGTCCAGGCATGTAGTCAAAGGTGTTCGATTTTTCAGAAATACCTACTTTTTCAACATAAGACTAAATATAAATTATGTATGCGACTTGTTAGATCTACCATTTCGCTCATAACACAAGTACAACTTCATCTATAGAAGATCTGTGAGAGTGTTATTTTCTAAAAGTTCATAAATATCGTAGGAATCAAATTAAAGATGTGCTCTCCCATGCATTTCTATATTTTTGCAGTCTGTTTCGTTATATGAATAACAAATTTTGTTTGGTTTTTACATATTTGAGTTATTTTTATAACTCAAAAATATCAGATAATATATTTAATAAAGTAATGTATTGGTGCATATATGTATGAACTTTTTCTTTAATTCGTTGTTAGTAATTTACATTTTTACAATTTATTTATTTGAATGCAAATTCCGTATCGTCACATACCACATGAGGAACGAATCTCCTAGAACTGACCAAGCAAAATTTTCCCACACGCAGTTGTAGAGCATCATACATGTTGGCTAATGCAGGCTTAAAGTCTTTGATCATTTCATATTGGCACTAATACATACACTGTTGCCACAGTTGTTTACTTTTAACCAAAATAATTTTGAAATTTTTTAATTCAATTTCATTTTTTTTCGTTTGGTTACTTGATTACTTTAAAGGTTGGTTAATTTTTAGCGACAAACATTGAAGCAAGACCTTTTTGTTTCTTTGTTTGGCCCGCTCAACCTTAAGTGGGTAATTGTGTATAGGGTTTTTGTTTACTTAGTAGAAAGGCCTTCTTATGTTGTAGCAAACAAGAAAGAAAGTTCTAAGCAAGTTATTTGTTTTTTTTTTGGTTACATTTGGTTACTTTTCCAAACAATACTGGTTAACAATTCCCCAACCATTCTGCTGCTTCTTGTAGCAGTGCTTTTACTTTTCATGACGCTACTGCGTCATGGCAAATTTAAATTTACTTCTTCTACTTCTTGTATGCGTCACTCGTGCGGTGCTCTTACGCACACACTCACCCATCCAGCCATTCATTGGCACAGGCTCGTTGGCAATTCAATTTTCGTCAAAATAATAATATCCCCTGACCACTTCCGGCGATGTCAATTCGCGCCTCCCGACTGAGTTTTGCGCCTACTTGAGCTCAGACAGAAATATAGTATGTCACTTGTGCCAGCATTAACTTTTGATTTCTAAGAAGCAAATGCGCAAAAGAACCCCAAATCAAACAGCTAAATTACAGAAAATTATTATGCTGAAAGTGGCGCAAGGACTTCTGCGTAGCGTAGTCGTAGGTCATGTTAGGTACAAGCGGAAGCGGTGATAATGGAAATGTGCCCGCGAAAACACTGACTTTGAATGCGTACGCACTCTGCGCCTTGCGAGCGGCAAACGCAAAGTCGCAAAGTGAGTAATGGACGCAGTAAGGCGCACTCGTGTCAAAGTGCAATGGGAGTTCGTGGCGCACCAACAGCGAAATTATTATCGTCATTAGTGTTGTGTTGTTCTTATTCCTGTTGGTGTTCGCTTCTTCGTATTGTTGCTGACGTGGGCATAGCTGCTTCTATTATTTATGCCACACAACGGCGACTCATTAATTTGGCAAGCTACATTAAAATTTCCATAAATTACGGCAACATCTCGCATATCAAAGGCGACAGCAACCACTCAGCAACGCACAACATTCGAACAGCCATCAAGCCAACCGACACACCAACCGACCAGCTAGCCAGTCAATCAGTTTAGTACAACCGCACTTCCTTTATTGCTCAGTTAAATTAAATTAATGCATATTAATTGCCTCGGCGATCGTCTTTAATTTTCCTCTGCCACTGATGTTGCCTTGAATTTGACTAAAAGTGTGCGCAAGCGACAGCTAAAAAATTCGACCCTTATGCACGGCTCGTCTGTTTGGGTTATAGACATATACCTAGGCGCATTTGAATGAATATATATATATAAATATATATAAATTTATACTTCTGTATGTGAGCTTGTGTAAATGTGTGATTGTGGGTGTGTGAAAATGAATGCAAAATTAATTGTGTTTAATTTTAGACACATAGCCGGCATTGAATTACAACAATTAATTTGCGCCAATGCAATACGCCGAACTGTCTTCTGACCACCTGAAACTGACAGTGGCTTGTGGGTGGTCCATGCGTTGCCTTAGTGTACTACGTGCAGCCTGACTGTGATTGATTTTGTGTCCAAGAAACGTGCAACAATAGTAAAGAATTGTAAAGAAGACTATTTAGCTTAGAAGGCAACAAACAAATTCACTGCAAACCAACATAAATATGTACAATAAGTATATATAATGTACAATATATGTATATGCAATTTATTTGTAATGTGTAGTGTCCGACCGAATATTCGGCCTCGGTTTCGGCCCAAATAAGTGGTTCAGTTCGGTCAAAAAATGGCCGAAAAGCCGAAAACGAAACTTTCTAGAAAATTTTTTTACATTTTATTATGTAGCAGATACATATATAGTGACAGGAGGAGTAATTTGGATGCCACCAATGTAAATAAACTTTTTTTAGCATATAATATTAAATTATATAGTTTTGAATAGTAGCGAGTAAGGTATGAGGGGTGATTTTTCATGTTTATGTTTTTAAAAAATGAATAAATTGTTTTTATTAATAAGTATTTATTTATTTATTTATGTTGTTTGTTTGTTTGTTCTTTATTTACTTCGTTTGTTGAAAAAAAAAAGCTTGATATGGTGATTTTTAATTTAATTAGAAAGTTTCGGTTTCGGCCGAATATAAAAAAAAAAACGAAACTCGGTTTCGGCCCAAACAAATGGTTTCGGTCGGACACTAGTAATGTGCCTAAGCACAAGTTAAAGCATTGTCACCGCCGTTGGTTTCGTTTTGGGAGGAGCCGAGATCCCTTGCCCTGATCTGAAAACTGCCGCTTGACTTGCGTTGCCTACAACTTTCTTTTGAATTGCTTGATCGCCAACAAAAGCAAATCAATTTTTTAAGTAAAGTCAAATTCATTGGCAACTACGTTGTTCTGCTTAACTTTTAATGGAAATCGCGTTAACTTGCGCCGATTGCTACTTAAATATAATTTTGCGGCTTAAATGCACAATAACGCCGCTTACACAATCGATGCTAAAATATTGCTTGTCATCTGAATACATTTAGCACATCTCTCGTACTGCATTCAATCTGCAAGTATGCAGCAAATTATGAAACTTTGTCACCTGCTAACAAAATATTTAATGCACTTAGAAAATTTCCCGCCCACAGCAACAGTAACAACACTCGTTAGTTAATATGACAAAAGTACGCTGGCATTCCAGGCAACCGAATACTCGTACATACATACATATGTATCTACTAATTTTTTACATAAACAAATTACACGTTTTTCTGAGCACTTGCGTTGTCCCCACCAACGAATCGCAGCCCGCAACCGCTAGCAAACAGTCACAATATTGGCATAAATACTACATACATACATACTAATACATAAACAAATAGAAAAGCCGACTTTATTGCCTTTTTATTAGCTTAAACCAAACACTGCAATGTTATAAAGTTGTTATATTTTTCGGCAACGACTGGGTGCATGTATGAGCGCCTCACCTAAAACGCAGTTGAGAGTTGACTTGCCGGAGCGTTTATCAGTATTCGGTTTTATGACTCGTTGGCATCAATTGTACAACTCGATATATATAAAATTGTTTGTTGATTGACTCATGCAGTGGAAAATCGAATGTAAATATTTTTGCAGCGGCATGGAGTGGAAATGATAGCACTGACAAGTCGTTTGATGTTCCTGTAATGAATTAGAGCTAAACAAAATATTAAAATCTTTTCTTAGATTTATACACCTTACGACACATAATTGAAAAGATGTTTACTCTTATTTTAGTGCTATATTTATTTAATTTATTTATTTATATGTTTTATGTTGGTTGATAGTCTTAATTAGTTTCCAAATTGGCTTTAATAGGAAAGTTAGGCGTAAAATGGACTTAGACAGATAGGTAGGTAGAAGTGGCTGCTGCCCAAGACGAAGAAAATTTAGGTCATGAAGGCCCACTATGTTACCAAAAACTCACTCACGAGCGCTTACTCATTAAACCAATTTGAGCTCCTCATGAAGTCTAGTAGACTACACATAGTCCTATCGGCTTGGTCCTCAAGATTGTCGAAAAAGTTGCCCAGATGAGTCTTCCTTCTTCTGGATAATGCAGAACAAGTGCATAGAAGCTCAAGTATGTTTCTTCTTCCTCGTACATACAGCTTTGACAGAAATCATTAGAAGGCAAGCCCAACTTTCTTGCCAATTACACAGTGATCCCTCAGAACACCAGCCATGGATCTCATCTGATCCATGAGCATAAGCATTTTAGTGAGAGTAATTCTCTAGAACAACACAAGTTTAAGGTTGGCCAATCCTGTGTCTTCAGTTCATTTAATAATAGTTTATTGTAAGGAGCTCAGGGGCGTAGCCAAGGGAGGGGTTTTGGGTGTCAGAACCCCCCCCATGGCCTATAATTATTTAAAATTTGCAATCACTATGCATGGTATATACGTTCCCACATTAGTAAACAAGTCTTTTTACCTTTAAACATTTAAAAGAATAATCAAAAATTTTTTGTAACACCGATATGGTTTTTTAAATAGTCCCCTTCAGGCTCAGTACAGCTATTTGCATGATCTAAAAGCATGTCTAATGAGTGTTTTAGATCGTCGGCTGGAATGTCCTACAGGATGTCAGTACAAGCCTTTTGAATGGCTTCTACGTCATCAAAACGCGTTTGTTTGTAAATGCATTTTTTTTCTAAGGTGAAAGTCGCAAGATGCCGCATCAGGTTAAAACGAGGAGTGGGTGATGGTTAAATTCGTCTTTTAGTCAAAAAATCAGTCACAAGTGTCTATCGTTGAGATGCCGTCTCTCGATAGCCAAATATTCAGTTAAAATGTGATACTTTTATGTTATTGAAATGCGTAACCTTCGCCTTACCAAAGACTTTTGTATGCGTCGTTTACCAATACCCATAAACTCACTCACTCGCAATAAATAAGTAAATAATAAATAATTTTTTCCCATACCTCAGTATTTAGTATCGTCCTCGGGTGATAGTCAGTTTTTCGAAAAAAATGCCTAAATTTAACGATTCATTTTACGACTAAGGAAAATATTAAAAGATTTCTTTCCAGAGGGTTTATTGAACAATTTTTTTATTTTTTTTTTTATTTTTTATTTTATTCTGAGTTTTATTCAAAATGGTGGCGGAAGCACCTGGGATCACCTGTGTGGGTATTCGGTATACAAAATAGCAAAAATAAAAACAAAACATGAGTAATATTTTCAAATAAATATTTGTTTATGTTATTGAAAACGACTTTCGAATTTATTCAATAAGTCGAAATCATAACTATTTACATTGGATAAATACAGATGGCAGATATTAGACATGAATATTAAAAATATCACTCGGGTGGGTATAAGGAAAGCGAAGGTTGAATCCAATTTCAAGTAGATTTTGGCTGATTTTTTATGGAATCTACGGTGGTCGCGGATTTCAGTTGGCTAAGACGTTGGTTATCATTTATGTCCTGACAATCGTTTTTAAATCGCGTGTACCACTCATGAAGTCTGCCACGGCATAAACCGTAATCACCATAAACTTAGTTCATCAATTTAAATTTTTCGGCTAAAGTCTTACCATCTTTAAAGCAAAACTTAATATTTGCTCTTTGCAAATTAGTATACAATTTTTGTACCACTGACAAGAACATACTTTTACTTCGGACGCAATAACTTCGCTCACAGTGAACGAAATTTCATGAAATTTCCAATGCACTGGGTGGCACCACCACAAAATGCCCTCTTTGAAAAGTTCAGTTTACTTTAAAAAGCATGTAATACTAAATTGGTCATCAATTTTTTTTAAAACCCCCCCCATGGCAAAGTTCTGGCTACGCCCCTGAAGGAGCTTGTTTGAAAATGAAGTTTACAGGTTTAAAGATAAATGCCGAGCGTTTACATTTCTTGACATAACTGCCGTACCTTGCTGAGCGAGCTCGTATGTTCTACAACTCCCTGAAATGTCCCTATGTCCCGTAATCTAGTTAGAGAGATTTGCTGCAGCTCAGAGCAGTCTTTGATGGTATTACGGATTGGCTGTTCGATAGTATCAAGATACCTCTTGCGGATGTCCCGCTTGCCCTATGCCAATTAAAAGCTAAGCTGATTGCTTTCACTTCGGCGTGGCAGATGCCACAGTAATCTGGCAGCCGAACCTTCAAATTTAAATTTAATTCTTTTAAGAAAATACCACAGAGGGAGGAGCACCCAATTCCTATTCGTCTCTAGATGAGATTGAAAGATGATAATCCTTATCAAATGAATTTAAAATTGTTGAGTGCCCGTTACGCCCAACTTTCCATTATTAAAAAGCGCGCACACTGATGACGGCCACTTACCTTCCTAGAAATTTAAATGGGCATTAGTGGGAATGGTCCGCTGTATCCCAATGAGACATAACTCAGTAGACCTTTGAATTTTGTAATTGGAAGTAATTGGTAGTAAGACTTCCTGGTCAATGAAAAATGGGTTTCATTCAAAATTGCATATTAAACTTGTTTGTTTAGTTTTCGTAATTTCAATATACGTGGGTGGTCCGATAAGTACTTAGCCTACAAAAGAAAAACGAAAATTTTGGAAAAGTGGCGATTTATTTCTCAACGTAGTCTCCTTTCAACTCGATTCACTTGACCCAGCGATGCTCCAACTTCTTTAACCCGTCTGAAAAATACGTTTTCTGAAGGCCTCCGTGGCGGCGATAACCTCCTCATTCGACTCAAATTTCTGCCCGGCGAGTGACTTTTTCAAGTTTGGAAACATAAAGAAGTCACACGGGCCAAATCTGGAGAATACGGTGGATGGGGCAGCTGTTCGTAGCCTAATGCGACCAATTTGGCGAATTACCGATCGATATTGCTCTTTTTCCTCTTTTTTTAGACAGTAGCCGTCTACGAGGATGTACTACACGATAGTTAATTTCTCTTACGATAGTGGCACCATCGGGCGGTGGTACTTATCGGACTGCGCACGTATGTGTTTCAATGCATATTTGATTTAATTTTTTTATTTTTAGTGAATTGACTTTCTAATCTCTTGAAAGTCTTATATGTATTTCGGTTTCTCGCACCTTTCTACAACAACATTGTAATAGGAACTTAAGACTTTGGGAGATTTCATGGGTGTTTTTCCACCTAAGTTTTTTTCCACCTTTTTTCCATCTTTAAGTTTTCAGGCATTCGAAACTGAGACCACCTTCGGTCACTGTTGTAAGCAACACATCAACATAAAATAATCACACGGCTTAAGAAAAGCCAATGCTAACCGCTCTTGCACTGCTTTGTCTCTCACCCAACTTTCATCAATATTTGATTGCAATGAAATCGGCAGCAACAGCGCCACAATCATATTTGTTGTGCACCCAATAACAAATTGGAGGGTGTTTGTCAATTTGTAATAATTTATGAAACTAGTAAATTTTAACTGAAGTACAGTCGAACTTCCCTATAGTGAACTTCTATATAATGAAGTTCTCCGTATAATGAATTAATTTCAAAGACACAGATTTATCGTTCTATTCTAAGTGCATTTTGATCTCCTTATAATGAATTTTCATATAGTGAATATTTCTCTACAATGAATAAATGTTTTAGTTGAAAACTTCGCTTTCATTCGTTTTTTGTTTTCATATAATGAATTTTTCGATGCTATTTTCTGTCACGCATATTAACAACACTGAATACCGAAAAAAATTAAAACATATTTAGGGAAACCCCAGAAGTTAAAAATAACAACAGCATAAGAAGAAGAAAGTCACATCACTAACAATTTTGACAGCAATTGTATGTTTTGAATGAATAAAGTGAAAATGTCGCAGCGAAGTAGCATTTCTCTCGAAAAAATTCTACATTTGCAGATTCAGAAAACGATGAAGAAATGACCAGTGAAGAAGAATTGGCTAATGCGGTGTTACCTACATTGGGACGAATTTATGCTTCTCTTGATGTACTTCGAACCTTTGCACAGTGATTCGTTCCATAGACAAAATTCAAAAAATTTATGTTCTCAGAATTTAACGACTTTGATGTCATTTGAAAGAAAAAACGCCAACTAAGAAAACCCCAAAAAATCTGTGCAAACAATCATTTAGTGTCTGTGCAAAAGCGGCTCAAAGTTGAAACTTTTTTCACAAAAAAATTTAAACTCATATTTTCTGTTTTTTAGTCTATTGAGTACAAAAACTTTTAAAAATAGTTGGTTGGCACGAAGTTGCTTAAACTTTCAATATAGAATAAGAAATGATGTGGCCATTTTCGCTTTTAATGTTTTTCCAAAATTTGCAAAGCGTAGGCTTTTACTTCACTTTAAATTTAAAATATTTTTCTAAGTTAAAAATCTGAAAATTGGCAAAACTTAGAGGAAAATATCTAAAAAGTATGTGAAAATATGTTCCTGGATTTTTTTTATTTTAAGAAGCATTCTTTCTTTGTCGGATAATGTAATTATATCCTCCGATATCTTCCGATCTCAGAAAATAATTCAATTTGAAAAGTGGTCTAAACACGTATTTTTCGACGAAATTTATTTTATTTATGCCTAAAAGTATGCAATTAGCAAGAAAAATGATAAAATCTGCAAAAATGCAAAACATACATCTATTATTATCGTTTTTATTGCAAAACCAGAGGGTCCCGATACAATTTCTGTTACTCTTTGGGATAATCAATGTTGGCGTTACCGATTAAATGTAAAATCTGAAAAATCTAGCCAACACATTTGGTGCTATAGCTTTCCAAAAATGACGAAATTTGCAAAATTAAGCCTCAGGCATTGCCAAACTACAACAGTTTAAGAAAAACCAAATGGAGATTTCAATTCAGCAGACCATTATTAACTAGTATACCAAATTTTATGAAGAACGAAGATTAGAAGATCAGAAGAATAGAATATTTTCTAATTTTGTCCCGCGGTTGTATGGAGTCGAATCACTGTGCATTCGGACGAATTTCTGCTTCTCTTGATGTACTTCGAAACTTTGTGGAGATGAAGAGCAACGTACCGAATAATGTTTTCAAGTCTCTTAATGTATTAGAAGGCTTTGTTGAGGAAGAAAAGTGGAAGAGTGTAATCCAAACTAAAATACCTCATTATTTTAAATAAAATATGAAAAAAATCATAATTTCTATATAATAAAGTTTCTATATAATGAAGCTTTTTTCTGGTCCCGTGCGAATTCATTATAGGGAAATTCGACTGTACTAACAAATTTTGTAAAATGTTTGCTCAAAACACGCAGAAAAATATTTTGAATCATTGCTGGTGTTGTCGCCTGCGAAGTAGAAATAGTTCCAAGATTTACAACAACAACAACAGCTTTACTTTGTGGTTGCGTAGTCGTACAGTCGTCAAAATAATCGTCTTCGCAGGAACATTCTGATTCTACGAAGATATATTTTGATGGATTTGGTCGTGTCGCTGCCATCGTCAATAAGTTCGGGACTTTAGCACACATAAATTATTCAAATTCCTAGACATAACAATGTCGCAGACTTTGATTCATTAAGCTGTGTTCACTTCAATTACGTATATGTAACTTTGGGCTTGACTTTCCCATTATTTGTTTTATATGACTTCATTCGCCAATTCTCAAAAGACGCGTTTAATTTGAATATCGAAACACACATGTCACACGTCAGCACTTCTGAAAACTGTCAATTAACTGTCCACAGAATTGTTGGCTCATCAGTATGCCAGTTGCATTGTAAAACGTTGCTTGTTTATAATTCTTCAGGTTGTAAAGTGTTATTGCACCGCTTACTGCTCACTGATTTTCAACCAATATTGATTTGATTAGAAAAAAAAGTATTTATTTTTAAAGTATTTATTTCCGCTTTTACGAATTTCACGTATTTATTTCTTAATGTTCTAATGGCCGCCCACAACGATAGCACATCAATAAAATTTTGCATTAACAATTTCTATAAAACAAAGTTATATCGCTGCACAAGCCGGCCAGAACGTGCAATAGCGGAACACTAACTACATTAAAGTCAAAATAGAATGCAATGCAACAATAATATAACAACAAAATTAAATTTTACCCCCCACTGCGATTGTTTATGTGATTAATTGCAAAACTATGCGCGAATACCAATTAGCCGCCGTAAAAACTGCGTGCCAGAAATGCAATAAATATTGTTTTTGAAATTTTCCACAAGGAAGCTGAGCTCACACTTGTACACGGTACATGAGAAAGAAAAATTGACCACAAGTGTGCGTCTCAATCACTGTGCCACAATTTTTGGAAAGTATGTGGCATACGGTGCAACTTCCATCGTTGTTGTCGCTTAAAGTAAATAAAAAAGGTCAAAATGCAATTGTATAAGCGATGTGGTTTTGTTGGAAATATTTCAATTAAGAGAAATCCAAAGTTTTATGAAAAAATATTGAATAACATAGAAGTTATGAGCTCTTAAAGTAAGCTCTTCCAGTGTTGAAAAAAAATTGTGTACAAACAGGAAATTTTTGCTTTGACTTTGAGGCTGAATATGTCAAAATAAATTATGAGCAGGTCCCTAAAAGCTACTATTGTCGTAAGTTTTATATAATTTAAGTCTCACAAGACCAACATTTTCTATTTTGTTATGGCAAGTATGTACATTATGCTGTACAATTTTTAGCTGCGCATATTTGCGCGAATGCAAGTTATTGGCATTTTTCGGTGAAGACTTGAGTTCAAATTCGCGATATTTTTACCGTTTGGTTGAATGCCAATAGTAATCGGTCAAATAATGCTCTGCTGCTGATGGACAAATTTTTTTGAAGATAACTTCGGAAAATCAATTACGATTACTATTATATTCGAAATTTCGAATTTTTTTTCGTACAGAACCAAAAGTTGACAACCTTACTACTTCAGTTGTATGGGCGGCGCCCTCTGGTGGTGAATTTTTGAACTTTATTTTTGTATTTTTGGCATTCAGGAATGTTGACGATTGTTGAATAAATCATTCAAATCGGTTCAGTACTTTCCCAGATACGATGTTTCTTCGCTTACTTTACTACATTTACAAGTGTGGAGCCAGTTCCATTGAAAATTACTAGTTTTGTATGGCAGCCACCTTAAGAGTTGGATGTAGCGGTTAGGTGTGTATAGAAAAAATATTCGAAAGGGACAACAAATATGTAAGACTGACATATGGTACGTCTGGGACCAACCTGAGAGCAGCGGGAGCCCACTTTTAAAAAACGATGATTTTGTATGGGAGCCTCATTAAAGGTTGGAGATAGGGGATGGGTATGTTCGAAAGAAATATGCAGGAGGAAAAATTAGTGGGGGTCAGTCTAAGATGTTAACCCTCTAAGAGCAACTTCTGAGCAGCTGCGGAGCACTTTATCGAGATTTTATTTTCAATCACTTTTGAAAAAAGGGAATTTTATCTATATAACTATGTACACATTTATAAATAAATTTATATTAAAATACAAATATTTTGAATGCAGCTTTTATGAACTAAGATAATTTTCATTGTTAATATGACTTTTTTCAAATCCGTTTGTATGGAAGGTGGTCGAAGTTTTGGTCCGATTTCATTAAAATTTTGCACAGTAAGTTCTTTATTCTAACTTACTATACCAGAACTGTGTACCGAATTTCATTTATATACGACCACTTCTTCTATTTTTGTCACTCCGCTGTATGAACTCGCAACACTGTGCGTCGCTGTTATTGTTGATTTGCGGCAACTGCCTCGTGACATTAATCTCAGATTATGTACTTATGTATAATATTTGAAGCGGCCAAAGTGGCAAGAGGCAAAATAAATTGCAGACCATTTGTTGTTTATGCTTTTGGGCTCAGCTTGTCACCGGCTTCCGGCATAATTGCGTTAACAAAGCAATTTCCAATAATGACTTTACTACATGAAATGAATTTTTGCTGACGGCTGTACTATAGATTGCGAATTTTGCTCTCGAGAGAATATATATAATATAATATATATAATAATGTACATATATACTATATATATAATGTAATAAAAATAATCATATTAAATTTTACATGCAAGAAGGTTAAAAAAAGCGGTTAGAAATCTTTAAGGATTCGGCGCTGGACAAAGGGCTGACGATTGCGTTATAAATATGAAGAAAACCTAATTTGTAGATCATAATCTGCTAAAAGAAGTGTGTGTGTGCAAGGACGTGCAATGTGCTAGCGCTTTTTGATGCAGAAGTGTGAACACTCTCTCTCAACTTGATGTACTTAGTTCAACTGGGACAGTTGAAGAAGATGCTTCAAAAAAACTATTATTACAATTGTTTGTAACAGTAACGGATACTATTTGTGCTGTGCTATTAAATCCAATTAGCGTCAAGGCGTTTTGATGTTAAGAGAATGTTGAAATAGATTTGCATTCTTGTTCGATTTGGTTCGATTCGACAACACTGATTTGACTATATTGTTGGTACAAACAGATCATGAAGTTTGAGAATGCCTTCCCTTTCGCTGCGATAGTCAATGGGCAACTTCAAAGGACTAAGTCGAAAAAGTCAACTTTGTTCGCACGCCAAGCCAAGCCAAGTATTATAGCTGGCCAAACTCCGTTAACGAGTTATAATTATGGCCGGCTGGCAAAAGTGTTGCAACAGCGCAAACAAGTGGCAACTGCTCCAAACAGCAACAACAACAATCGTGCGGCCATGCTACCAACGTTCGCAAATTAATTTCAAAAGTTATGGCTGAATTTATGTGGCCAGAGTATCACTGACATTATTGAATTACAGTTAAACAGTAAAAGTGCCAGCGACAACAACAAACGAAAACTAGTTACAATACTAGCAAGAAATATATATGTATGTATGTGGTAAGCAAATACTTGAGTAGTTAAAGCGAAATGTATGTAAAGCAACAACAGTAAATTACTCCCAAATAAATGGCCATAAACATCTCGAGCAGATAATTAATGTAGGCTGTCATGGCACACAGGCTTTGTAAGCGATATGGGCTGCACACGTTTATAAATTACAAGCAATAAGTATGCACTATATACAAGTATAAATGTATGTATATAACTACTTATATATGTGTGCGTATAGGCCGAGGAAATTGGTAAATTAATGAAGTATCAAAATGAATCTAAATCGATATTGAATTGAATTGAATGCCGTATCGCAGGCGACAAAGTGTGTTTAGGTTAATAACTAAATAACAGCCAACAGTCATATATGCTTTTTTTGATTTTATTACAAGAGCACAACATACATATTCGACTCTTATATGAGCAATTAGCAAAATCTAATTTAAAGACCCGCGACAACAGTTTATTGCATCGAGCGACAGACCAGTGGCGTTTACACTGCGCTCAGCAGTCGTTCAGTAATGCACGCATTATGGGAATTTTATATGTTAAGAATATGTAAACTTAACTGGCAACAAATTCAGCACATTTGCATGCATATTTCCTAATAAACGCTGTTAATATGGCTTTCGCGGAATTGCCGCACTTGGCAAGCTGCAAAATTACTGACGATTCTTACTTCGTAATATCACTTTTGCATTGCGTGCTGGCATATCTTGTGCGCTGCTGGGTAAAGCCAACTATTTTCATTAATAATACAGCATCATGATTTAGAAGTAATGAAACAAGTTGACATGGATTTTTCAGCCAACGCGTTGCAACGTGACGAATTCTGAATGAGTAAGAATGTAGTCGTCGCATAACTGTTTGATTTCCTAGTCATCAACAGGTTTGATGACGTCTACGGATTATGTCGTCATGCGTTGATCAAATAGCAAAATTTTCCCATGACAATGTGACCACTGCAATTTCAAAGTCAAATTTTAATAGAGAACAATGTATATACATTGCCGGGGCTTTCTTCTAGAAGCTCCAGAGGTACCAGCCGAAAGCGCTGGTATCGATTGCGCTGACGTGTATGGCTCTATAAAGTAGGATACAAAAAATTATGTATAGAATGTGAGTCGAAATGGACCATAATGCGAATAAAATACATATCTGGCTGCTCATCAGCTTCTATCGCGGCGTTCAGGTGCACATAGCAGCAGTGACAGACGCGTACGGAGTGCTGTGCATATGTTGGTGCTTTACCGAATTCACATAAGGACCTTGTCTTTGTGTCCTTCGTCTGGCTGTGCTTACAGTGCGAACACCGTTGTGCCTTACATGAGCCCCGGAATAGCTTCCGACACTCCCAGCGTTGCACATTTGTAACCCAACAATGGCAAAACAATATTTATCCTATCGGCTCTGACTGTTTCAGCCGTATGTGGCATGGACCACCACACTGTCTTGTTCGCTTGCTCCTATTATATATACTTTCGACCACGATTAGGTGGCAAAGCTGCTGTCACTTCTTCTTGTGGCACAACGTCTTCATCGGGATTAGCTTCTTCACAGTCCTGCGTGAACTCCAATACATGTATGTCATCCTGTGTTTCAACTTCTACGGGTCCCTTGAAATCTGACTCATCATCAACCGCGTCTTCGTCACCACTTTCATCCTCACTTTCAGTGTCTGGAGCATCAATATCACCACCCAATTGGAAATATCTGAACTCATCGTGCAAAGCAAAGCATTCAGACTCTCCATTTAACGCAACTCTCATGAGTCATGACCTACAAATTCGAGAAATAATCAGCACGAAAGCTCAAAACTTATAAAATCGCAGCCAGTAACTTACCCAAAATACACTAGAAAAACGAAAACAAATAAACCAAAAATAAAATATGTTATATTTACACCAACACTTCACGCAACAAATATATCAATGAACTCAGCTGAAAATGCACTGACATCACGAAGTATGAATTTGTATCGCCTTTCATATTCCTTTGTAACGGTATTTTCATATGCATTGGTAATCCAAAATTATATTCAAACTTTCCTTTAATGCTTTTCAATAGTTATAACTGTAAAAAACCAATACAAAATTTAAATATTCATGTTTTGCTTACAAATTTTATTGGTATAAATAGCGGGGTCATTTATTCCCCAAAGCATAACAAACAGTTTGTGTGCAATGTGTGGGTATACAGGCCCAATCACTCTTAAAAATAAATAACTGCTTATGTTTTTAGAATCATTTTATGAATAGCTGTCCAATGATATAAGTAATATCGTTCAGAAAGATATACCTCTACAAATGCATATTTTCTGTGGCTATGGGGAACTGTATACCCCATGCACAGAGTGAAGGTTAATTGTGAATTAAAGGTTCACAAAGGTTATTTTTTCATTATGAATTGAAGCTTCGCCTCTTGTAAAATACTTACTCCTTTTTTAAATGTTCGGTACACACTTTTAATATTTAAAATTGAAATTTTGTCAGTCCTGTAAGTTTTTTAAAGAATTTGAAATTCTAAAAATGTATATAATGATACAAATTAAGACGGCAACTAGCAACAAATGCTATCGGTTTGTTTGATATTTTACAGTTGAAATTTTGTCAGTCCTGTAAGTTTTTTTATGAATATGAAATATGAATCTAAAAATTTCTGTGCAAATCATAAAATTTGATATTTTAACAGTTAGTTTTTATGAATTCAAAAAACATTTTATTGAATTTTTTTATTAGTCTAATAAATATATGTACTTTTTAATTTTTTACTATAATAACAACTCCTTTTTACTATTTATTTCACACCCAAACAATTCTGCTTTCGACCGCCGATTTCTTTGCAGGATTCAGCATACCTCTGCAAGTAAAATTGCCTATGAAAACACTGACAACGTACCGTTCAAAATAGTCATAAAACTTCCTTCTATCCGTTTATACGAACACGCAAGCTGGGCCTTAGGTATGCAATCGAGTTGTTGTGTCAACAAGTTGAATAAGCGATGTAATATCAGAATAGAAAGGATATCATAATGAATCCACTCCACTTATGCTGCCGTAAAGTTTTGGAAATAATAAATGGACAGCAATGGTAAAATTTCGCTAAGTTCCTAGTTAACTTAAACATTAACAATGACGATTAGTTCCAATGAGCTACATATCCATAATGATTTAACCGAAATCTTCAAAAGCCATGTGGGCATTATTTGACCCAAATAAATCCATTGAAAAATATATTCATTTTCCACACAATTTTTAAATATTCCCAGCGCACCTGCAATCTACTGAAGAAAACAAAGTATTACTATAAATTTATACAAACATTTTTTCCAATCCTTATACTTATCTCCAGTAATATAATTAGGAAGGTTTTGTCGTATTGCAGACCAATAGGAATGTAAAGAAATTGTATGTATATGTGTGATGGACATGGTTAACGCTGGTAAAACTTAAGTCATCTAAAGTCCCTTTTAAAAAAAAATGCTCTAACTATGGTTGTATGAGTGTAGCGTCTATCAATTTTTGTATGAAGTGCAATGATATTAAACGACAAACGTCGATTTATTGCAAAAATCGTCGAAGTAGTGAAAAATTAAGACACATGGAAAAATTACCTGCTTACGGGATTTAACAGCCTCTGGAATATTTCTTATTGCAACTTTTGATAGATAATTTCCATAACTTCTTAACCCTGGTGCATCTTTATTTTGACATTCTATAAAAAAGTATGGTATTTTTTAATCGATTCGACGAATGATACACCTCCAGGGTTAAAGTTAGTTAGATAGATTTGAAAGGGGAAATGTGCACTGAGACCAAAGTTGATCTATTGTGCCCCTAAAGTTAGTTAAAAATATATTCATTTTTAACTCATTCTTTAAACATTCCCAACACGTAAAGGTTGACGAGTTTGCTGCAGGAATTGTTCCTCAAAAGTTATGAAATTTCCTGGAAAACACTTTGTACATACTTTCCTGGAAAATACTTCTTTATTGTCAGCAACATTTCAGACGCTGCGCAATTTAAGCAGAAACAAACATGCTCTTTAGATTATTTATTATGCTAAATTGATTTTCCGTTTGCCGTGGAAAGGCAAATAAGTATTGTTCCCAAATGAATTATGATGAGTGCATGCTGGCGATACTAAATCTGCACGTAAAATTGTATGTTTTTGCGTGTATTCAAACTCGTATATAAAACTAAGCATTTGAAAGACCCCATAGGAAAATTGTGTCACGATGACGGAATGAAATTCAAAGAACTCCGTTATCAGCAATTTTTTAATATCATATTTTGAAAAGTGCTGAGATGAAGTAACATTAACGTAGATAAAATATACTGGAGAGCATAACTACAGACACCAAATTTTTTATGATTTGTTTTGTAAAGTAAATAAAAATTGTACTAATAAAAACATTTATTTTTATTTTCTAGATTCATTTTTATTCAATTTTGTTTTTTATTGTATATTTATAAAATTTTAAAAATTTAAAAAAAATTTAAACAAGAAAAAAATTAAACATTGAAAATAAGAAAAATTTTTATGAAAAAATAAAAATTTAAATTCAAAGTTGTAATTATTTTTCATATTAAAAACTAGAAAAAAATTACATATGAAAAATAAATAACATTTTTATGTTAGTTTTGGTTTTTATGTTTTATATTTTATCAAAAAAAAAAGTAAATGAAATAAATAAAAACAGTTATAAAAATTAAAAAACAATAAAAAATGTACCTATTTGTTATATTTTATGAAGAAGTAAGAAAACTAATTAAATTAAAAAATTAAATAATTATTTCTAAATAAAATATAACAGTATAGTCGTGTCTGGATATAGTGAACTAATTATTGCAAGGCCTGTTCACAGTATTGAGGTTGTTCACTATATCAAGGTCAACATTTTTGTTCAAAATTTGTTTTATTTGCTCAAAATACACTTTTTGCTTGAAATTGCTTTCAAAATTTTGTTCAATATTTAGAGGCTCCATGTCAAAGTTTATCGAGGTGTTCACTATATCGAGGTGTTCACTATACCCAGACACGACTGTATTTACATATTTTTTATATTTAATTTTAAAATTAAATTAAACGAAAAAAATTAAAACCAAGTAAAAATTAAATATGAAAAATAAATACAATTTAATTTTTAATATTTAATGAAAAAATAAATTTAATGAAAACATAACAAATGTTATTTTATCCAAGACAAAGTTTCCCTATTGGGCGGCAAATGAAACATGTACGATAGTGTGTGTGTGTGTGTGAGAGTGGGTTTACTTGTATGCGAGGGAGTTTCTAAGCACATATGCCGGCATATGTTGTGAAACATGCTTTGAACTCTGCGTTTCAATGTCAGCACAACAACAGGATATAAGAGCTAATAAAATGTATTGTTGTTGTGGTGAAAGTATAATCAACGTCTGTTTGTTTATTTGGGCTGAATTTCTCGAGCAAAAATTGGCAATTTGCTTGAATTGTAATACATAGCCGGCACTAAAAAAATCCTAAGCGCCTTTTCTTTTTTCTTAATCTTACCACAAATGTACCGTTGAGTGCAAAACAATTATGGTAATGATAAAATTATTGCCCTACTGGCCCGCAGCTAATGCTTAGTAATTGTATTGTTTTATTTTTAGTTCTCAAATTCTTTATTGTTTTTCTCGTGCAGTTGCCTGGCCACGAACAATCTGATCGGCTTGCTGGGCATGCTGTCGTCGCTGCTGTTGAAGATTTACATTCCCGAGGAGGTCTACAAGTCCTACACACGCTGGGACTGTGTGAGCAAAGTGGTGTGGCGCTTCTTCGGCCTGAGTTCCGGCTGCATAGCGGCGGTCATGGCAATCGAGCGCTGGATGGCACTGGCCCGGCCTTTCATCTATCACAAGGCATGTATTGCGTTGTCCAGAGGGCGTTCGGCGGCGATATGCTGCCGGCGCCCGACACTTTTCGTTGGCAAGTCGTTTTCACGATCTTCGTTTGCAGCACATCACATACGAACTTGTGCGCAAAACCATCAATTCTTTGGTGCTCATCGCCATTGTTATAACGTTTTTGCCCTACTTCGGCTTTGGCGCCTACATCGACGAGCGGGATCCGGAAAATCCCAAATGCCTGCGCTATCGGGATGCCGAAGGCTTCTGGAACAAAACGTATGCGGTGCTTTTTATGCTGTTCGGTAAGTTTGCTTGAGCTGTGCAGAAAATTATGAAATTACACTTGGAATTTGTGGAATTGAAATAGTTTCTTGAAATTTGTTTTCTCTGACGCCCAATGGGCGATGGGTCGAGGGGGCGGGGATTTGTTGACTGGACGTATGATTGTAACGCAGGCTGGGGTTTTTCTTTTGTGCAGATTTGATTAGAATAACATGCAACATGAGGTCAATGTGTGAAATTTTGCAAAAATCTACAACTTTTCGTGTGTTCGGGGCTTAGCGCAACTGTCACAATATTTATTTTTGTTTATTTTATTTGTATATTTTATTTTGTTTACTTTATTCCAATGTTCTTTTATTCTTCCAATGATGAATGGCAAAATTCATTTAAAAAATATTTTTTAGAATTAGTTTTAGTATTTTTTAATATCTTTAAAATATTTAAACAAATTAAATTCAAATTAAATTAAGTTCAATTAGGATTTTTTAACATTTTAAGTAATAAATTATGTATTTAAATAAACTTAATTCAAATTAAATAGAACAACATTTAAACTTCATTTCTAATATCCATTTCATTTCCAAAAATAAATTAAATTTAAATTCAATTAAGTTCAACTAGAATTTTTTTTAACATTTTAAATAATAAATTCTGAATCCGTTCAAAATTACTTTAAATGTCACGATTTCAAAACGTAGTTTTGAGCATTTTTAAAAACATACAATTTAATCAAATTAAATAGAACAAGATTTAAACTTAATTTCTAATATCCATTTCATTTCCAAAAATAAATTAAATTTAAATTAAATTAAGTTCAATTAGACTTTTTTGTAACATTTTTTAATATTAAATTCTGAATCCGTTCAAAATTACTTTAAATGTCAAGATTTCAAACTTAGTTTTGAGCATTTTTTTTTAAAATACAATTTAATCAAATTATATAGAACACGATTTAAATTTCATTTCTAATATTCATTTCATTCCAAAAATAAATTAAATTTAAATTAAATTATTTTTTAATATCTTTAAAATATTTAAATAAAATTAATTCAAATTAAATAGAACAAGATTGAAATTTAATTTCTAATATTCTTTTCATTTCCAAAAATAAATTAAATTAATTTACGTTCAATTAGGATGTATTTAAATAAACTTAATTCAAATTAAATAGAACAAGATTTAAACTTCATTTCTAATATTCATTTCATTACCAAAAATAAATAAAATTTAAATGAAATTAAGTTCAATTAGGACTTTTTTTTAACATTTTTTAATAATAGATTCTGAATCCGTTCAAAATTATTTTAAATGTGAAGATTTCAAAACTTAGTTTTGAGCATTTAAAAAAAAATACAATTTAATCAAATTAAATAGAACACGATTTAAACTTCATTTCAAATATTCATTTAATTTCCAAAATTAAATTAAATTTAAATTAAATTAAGTTCAATTAGGACTTGTTTAACATTTTTAATAATAAATTCTGAATCCGTCCAAAATTACTTTTAATGTCAATATTTCATACTTAGTTTTGAGCATTTTTTAAAAAATAAAATTTAATCAAATTAAATAGAACACGATTTAAATTTCATTTCTAATATTCATTTCATTTCGAAAAATAAATTAAATTTAAATTAAATTAAGTTCAACTAGATTTTTTTTTAACATTTTAAATAATAAATTCTGAATCCGTTTAAAATTACTTTTAATGTCAATATTTCAAACTTAGTTTTGAGCATTTTTTAAAAAATACAATTTAATTAAATTAAATAGAACACGATTTAAATTTCATTTCTAATATTCATTTCATTTCCAAAAATAAATTAAATTTAAATGAAATTAAGTTCAACTAGAATTTTTTTAATATTTTAAATAATAAATTCTGAGAGCGTTCAAAATTATTTTTAAGGTCAAGATTTCAAAACTTAGTTTTGAGTATTTTTTAAAAAATACAATTTAATCAAATTAAATAGAACACGATTTAAATTTCGTTGCTAATATTCATTTCATTTCCAAAAATAAATCAAATTTAAATTAAATTAAGTTCAACTAGAATTTTGTTTAACATTTTAAATAATAAATTCTAAATCCGTTCAAAAATACTTTTAATGTCAAGATTTCAAACTTAGTTTTGAGCATTTTTTGAAAAATACAATTTAATCAAATTAAATAGAACACGATTTAAATTTCGTTGCTAATATTCATTTCATTTCCAAAAATAAATCAAATTTAAATTAAATTAAGTTCAACTAGAATTTTGTTTAACATTTAAATAATAAATTCTAAATCCGTTCAAAAATACTTTTAATGTCAAGATTTCAAACTTAGTTTTGAGCATTTTTTTTAAAATACAATTTAATCAAATTAAATAGAACACGATTTAAATTTCGTTGCTAATATTCATTTCATTTCCAAAAATAAATCAAATTTAAATTAAATTAAGTTCAACTAGAATTTTGTTTAACATTTAAATAATAAATTCTAAATCCGTTCAAAAATACTTTTAATGTCAAGATTTCAAACTTAGTTTTGAGCATTTTTTGAAAAATACAATTTAATCAAATTAAATAGAACACGATTTAAATTTCATTTCTAATATTCATTTCATTCCAAAAATAAATTAAATTTAAATTAAATTAAGTCCAACTAGAATTATTTTTAACATTTTACATAATAAATTCTGAATCCGTTCAAAATTGCTTTTAATGTCAATATTTCAAACTATCCAGTAAAAAAAACAAAGTTTAGGCAGTGTTCCAACTACTTTAGTGACCTCGTTCGATTTAATTAAATTTCATTAATTAACAATGTCTACCAATTTTCTTTCCCCAACTCCGCGTACTATGCAGGCTCCCTCTTGTGCATTGTCATTGTGGCGTGCAACCTATTTGTGACCCGCGTGCTGTGCTTCATTGGCCGCAGTCGCACCACCAAACGTCACATGCACTACGATCTGGTGAATCGGGAGCGGGGCAGCAGCAATCGCATTGACCCCGAAAACAACAGCGGCTCGTCGCTCTACCACCACAGCAACAGCGTCACAATGACGGCGGCCGCCTCCCCCGATGAGATTAAATTCGCCAAATTGATGGCCTTCCTGAGCATCTCCTTCGTTATCTGCTGGATGCCGCAAATGGTAAGCGCCTCACGTTCGACGCACCCGACTTGCCGCATTTGGCCAATGTCGATTGATTAAGTGCAGCGATTAACCCCAATAATCCAATATTCAATTGTACGAATTAAATAGTCAGCGGCGTTCTTTCATTTCGCAGATTGCCATCCCCATGGCGATAGTACCGAACCGCGTGCCCAAGGCGCATCCGTTCTTTGTGGTGGCCGATGTCCTGATGGCGCTGCACTTCACCTCCGATCCGTACGTCTACGTGCTGAGCCGCACCAAGCACTCGTATCTGCTGGGCTGCATCAAGCGCTGGCGCTGCGGTCTGCGCCGCTCGCAGAGCGACCAGAGCCGCCTGCGCACCACCATCGAGCAGCACACGCTGGACTGTGGCTTGAATTGACAGGCGCTCGTCGTTCAGACGCGTACACGTAGTACTTTGTACTCGTACTTGTAATTTGTGACGTAATGATTGTGGAACGTATTGCGATTCTGAATCGAAGCCAAAAAAAAATCTATGTTTTGTATCTCAAAGACATTGTACTTGTATGTTATCGTATTTATAGCAACGAAACTTATGTGTTAAGCAGAATGCCCGCTCCCCTCAATTTTCTATGTGTAACGTGTGTCCCTTCGTTAGGATTAAGTTGTAAATAAAATCGGACTCATTACATATTTTCTCATTCAACACCAATTTTGGCGCCGCTTTCTTTTTGCAACATTATTCAGCAGAAAAATACGTCGACGGCACGGCTGTCACAAATATTTAGTATCAAAATGCCTCCAGGAGTAACCAAAGCATGTTGGACATAGCGCCCACGCGGCACAACACTAATTCCCGCTTTTCGGAATCACAGCTAAAAGGTAAGCAGAAACCAATGCAACTGATTATGATGAAAGCATACAACAGCCGAAAGCAGAACAATGCTGCTCAAGTTCCGGCCCACTCGTGTTCCCTGTGAAATAAGACACACACACAGATGGTTTAGTGTTTTTATACATCTAATGGGTATTTTATTTTGTTTATCTCTCTTAAAGTATCTCTTCCTTTTTATGCCATAATACAGCAAAATGCTTCCGCATATCTGCGCGCATGTTTTCATTTCTTGAATGCAAATGCATTATTCTTGCTCTGAATTTACTGAACAATCCAGTCAAAACGCAGATAATTTGGAGATAGCGCTCGAATGACTTAACCGCTACAGTTGCTTGTTTCATTCTATCAAAGTACTGCAAATTTCGATACTGCCACAAACAAATTGTGTGTATATTTTCAGTAAAGAATATTACATTATATAAATTAACATAAATATGTAAGAACTGTTTTCTGTGTCTGAAATTGTCCTATGTATCCACGTTCGTCTAGTCTTTTTAGTCAAATTACAAAAAATGCGTGCATCCTGTAGTTATGAGGAAAATACAACTAAATGTGATTAGAGCAATACAATGTTTTTTTCTATCATGAAATTGGGGCTTTTTGTTTTTTTGTTGAATTTTACGTTATATTACGTTAAGAGCAAAATTATATATGTTGCTGAATATAAATATTCTCGTCCTTCTTACACTCTCAGCTTAATAACGATTGTAGCGTCCGCGTCCACGGCCACGCGGCGTCGCCTTCGCACCACCTCCCCGAGCTGGTGTCGCCTTCTTAGCTGGCGACGCGTCCGGAGCAGGTGTTGCGGGTGTGGCGGCTGCGGGTGCTGGGGCTGCCGCTTTCGCAGGCGTAGTCTTCACGGGCTCGGGCTTCGGCTGCTCCTTGACAGGCTCTGGCTCGGGTTCTGGCTCAGGCTCGGGCTCCGGTTCAACCTCTGGTTCGGCCTCTTCCTGGGTTTCCATCTCTTCATCGTCAGCAGCGCCTTCACCGCCCTCGCCCTCTCCCTCACCTTCGGCACCCTCGCCATTATCGCCCATCTCCACATCATCGTCGTCACCGGTAGCTTCAGACGGGTCGTACAACTCGCCCTCACCGCCCTCAGTTTCGGCCTCGCCTTCACCATCGCCGTTCTCCTGCTTAACCTCGGCGTCGCCCGATGCAGCGGCCTCAGCCTCCTCCACCTTGCGTTTCTTGCGCTCATTCTCCTCCAGAGCGGCAGCGGCACGCTTCTGTGCAATTTTGGTGTCGCTCGACTTCTCGTTGATAAACTTCAAGAAGTTGCGATGGTGAGTAACGGTGCGAGAGTGAACTTCGACAGTTTTCTCGGTGTCGAAGAATCTGCCGCACAACGAACACTCGAAGCACTCCAACTTTGTGATGAGACCAGCGCCGACGGGACGAGTCCAATTGTACTTGGGTAGGCGATTGTCCACCTCAGTGGGTATATCGTCGCCCTCAATGTAGTCAATGATACAATCCTCAGGATCGACAGGAAGAGCCACTTCCTCTTCCTCCTGAGTTTCGTTAAGCTCATCGCCCTCTTTAGTCTCGTCGGCACCTTCTTCCCCCTCCTTCTTTTCGGCTTCTTCACCTTCGGCCTCCTCGCCTTCGGCACCCTCTTCGCCCTCCTTCTTCACCTCAACGCCTTCGGCGCCCTCAGCCTTCTTGGGAACAGGCTTCTTCCTCTTCTTTTGTGGTGGACGCACGTCCTTCAGTTCCTCCTCTTCGGTAAGGATGGTCAAGGTGTTGCGCTTTCGCTCACCGACCTTGTGGTTCTTCTCCGCGGCCTTCTTCAAATGATCGGCCGACAGCAAATGCGAATCAAAGTCAATGCGCGTGGCAAATTCCTTGCTGCACTCGTTGCACTTCGGGTGCAAGAACTTTTTCAGCTGTAAATGGCCGTCAGACTTGCGATGGGCCGAAATGTGGCCATGGAAATTCAAATCGCACATTGTACAATACTCCAACTGGCGCTGCTTGGTCTTGCCCATGCGCTTCAAACGATCCAGCTCAATCGACTTCAGTTGCTCGGCAATCTTGGCCTCCTGACGAATCATGTTCGCCTTTAGGCGATAGCTCTCCTCAATGCCCTCACGCATCATTAAATGCGTGCGACCCTTGATGTGGTTCTCAAACGAGTTGGCGTCCCACATATGCTTCTTGCACAGATGACAATAGAACATGTCGTTTGGCACGCTGGCATACGGAGATTCTTTGCTGCTGACGTTGCAACAAATTAGCAGTTGCAAAGAGTTGAGTGGTTGTTGGTTGGAAGGAAATATGAAAAAGAGAAAATCGATTAGTGCATTGCAGGGAAAAGCATTGATTCAAAGCGATGAAACAAAATTTCGTTGGTAGGAGTTGAAGGAACGATGGTGTACGGTTGTGCTAAAAGGGATGTTCAAATTTGTAGATTTCATTTACTGCCGCCGTCAATGTAATGTGCGATAAGAGCGTTAAACAAGTTGAAAATTATGTTCAAATTTATGCAAATAATATAAATTTACAACGACTTTCGATTTGGATTAAACTGTAGAATGGATTCAATTATATGCGACAGCGTCAAGGCGAAAATAATTCAAGTTGTCTAGTCAAGTCTAAACTAGCAAGAATTGAGAAAACAATATCGATAATATTAGATCTTGGAAATTACAAAATTCCTTAACGCTTTCATCTTACATAAGTTTACCGCCTTACACCATTAAAACT
This sequence comes from Melieria crassipennis, assembly GCA_963668005.1. NCBI lineage: Eukaryota > Metazoa > Arthropoda > Insecta > Diptera > Ulidiidae > Melieria > Melieria crassipennis. Next base: position 113,549,378 of record OY764962.1, on the reverse strand, counting down.
CGTTGCATTGTACGATAGATAAAGACCATTTTATAAACTTTGTTGCAAAGTATTGTCCTGTAACAGATGTTTACAAAATGCTCAATTTAAGCCATTCGATTTTTTGATTACTTCAAAGAAAAGTATTTGAAGACTTATTTGCTCTAACTTGTTTACACTGGTGTAAGTCGCTCATTGACTGCAGCAGCATCCGCTGCAATTATGAAAATGATAAGTTATCATACATTACAGTTAAAGCATGAAAAAAAGTCAAACTAAAATATACATTTTGCACTGAATTTGAATTGTGCCCTATATCAGTCACAATACATTTTCATCGCATTAATGTTTTACAAAAATTAAAAAAGGACTCAAAATATAAACATTTATAGTGATCTCAAAATGTTTAACAAAAAATAATCACTTTCAAATTGAATTAACGAAAAAAATAATAATATAAAATACTAATAAAGCAAAATTAAAGGAAAATGTAATCAGTGACCGGGCAGGCAGCACAACTATGTTATTTAATGAGATACCCACCCAGCCCGACCGTTGGCTAGTCCCCCCCCTTCGCCGACCTCATAAGGAAGGTCGCCCACTTCACATTGAACGAACACATTCCCATTTTTAACAACCCCCATTCCCGCCCCACTTCAAATTATTTAGATTGTTCGAATCCCACACGCACAATGAAAAATTTGCAAGCCCCCCGTAGTAAAAGTATGAAGGGAAAGACGAATTATTCAAAACATATTGCAAAGAAGAGATCATTGAAGTGTTTTGTTGCAATTAATCTTAAAATTTTTGAAATGGTTCTGGTTTGAATTGTTTGATAGCTTGTTGTAAAACATTCTGTTTTGTTCTTACCTCTCAGTTTTCTTATCGCCAGGAGCGGTATCCTTCTTTTTATTATTGGTGGCATTTTTAGCCAAAAGTTTCTTGGCACGATCAAAGGCATTCTGCTTGCGAATGCCGCCAGCGCCTTGCTTTTGGGCTGCTTTAGCACCAACAGCGCCACGATTTTGGAAACCTCCTTGAACTCGACGATTGTTAAGGCGATTGCCGGGACCACCACGATTGACCATCTTCAGTTATTTCATTATATAGAGCAGATTATTTTCGATTGATCGATTCAATGCGATACGATTTCAATATAGCGATATACATTTTCGTTTGTCATTTCATTTTGCAAATGAAAGGCGCACAGTGCAGGCACAAATGGCGCACAGGGGCAACACGATTGTTGAGGTTGCATTGGTTTAACAAATACATTTTCATGTAGGCAGTTTCGTATTTAGATTCAGTAGCACAGTGGTACATAATAATGTTGTGATACAGATACACATTTTTACATTTTAGCATGTTTTGGCACAATTCGATTTGCATTTTTATGGGCACAATATTTTTTTATATGTTGTTTGCATCGTTTTGCGTTTTGCAGTGGTGCAAAGGGAAGCAGTTTTTTGTATACATTTTAACATTATTTTCATATACATTGTTGACAGAAAACGTACATGCATTGAGCGTAGAGATATCAGGTTTAGAAAGATTCGAGTATTTGCACACATTTTGGGCGATTCCGAATGTGTTGTGTTCGTTTACAAGTACAGTTGTGTGAAATTATTAATTTTATATTATATAGTTATAAGAATGGTCATTTCGTTGGCGTATTGGCAATCGACAGAGTGTTTGAAGTGTTGAATGGTTGGACGGTGGAGAATGTCGTGGCGCCGACATAGGAATAGCCAAGATGGCGTTAGTTATTGTTCAACATTTCAATGTTGCATGGCACATTGAACGGTTGTGATGAGAAATATGTACACCCATTATGGAAAACATTTTACAAAGATTACACCACAGGAACAGGTTCAGGAAGGACACACACCCGCACACAGTTGATCAGAGATGTGTGTGTGTGTGTGTGTTTTGTAGATTTGTTTGTAGTTTGTTGTTTTCGTTTGATAAGGATTTAACGTTTTGAAGCGATTTCGTTTTGTGATAACAACACACATGAGTCATCATCAGATTGTGACAGAATCGTTGAAGAAGCACCAGTCAAAGTAGCGGTAGTAGTAGTAGGTGGATCATCGATCGAGCGTGGAGCGGTGGGCACGAAGTTGAAGAGGCATCGGTTGCGACATTCATTCAATTCATTGGCATTCAATGGCCCGCATGGCAGCAGTTGTGCAGAAGGTTTGCGTGCGTGCGCGGCGCATGTGCAAGTGCGTGCGTGCGTATGTGGCGTGTTTGGTTGTATTTGCGTACACGTGTGCAATTTATGGGTTTTTGACATCAAAGGAGATTGATTTTCATGTTTGTTATGAAATGCAAAAACCAATTTGCAAGCACATTAGCAACGCCCGTCATTGCAATGACAACAGCACACACATAGTCGCACAACAGCAACAACGTTTGCATTTTCAGTGTTGCAAGATTCAGATAATCGAGCAATCAATCAAGCGAGTCGCACGTAATATTGGTTTTCATTTTACATATGTATGGAGAAGAGAATAAAAAAGTAAACATTTGCTAATTAGAAATTTGGAATATTCCAGGCACATGTATGTAGTAAAAAAAGGTCAGTTTTTGTTGTTGTAAAAGCCTTAAAATTAATCAATATACATTACAGGAAATAATTTATGCATATTTTTAAGCAGGAGTTGCTTTTGCTTAGATTTATGTAATGTAGATAAAAAGAGGAAAATAAAACTGCTAAATGGTGTGTGTTAAGGTGTGTGTGCTCGCGCACACAGCAACAACAACAACAACAACAAACTTACGTACATTTCATTAGAGCTAAGGGTACTTTTGTAAAGTTTCTTATCGAACAGAAAAACATGTTTGTAGAAAATCATAAGACATAAAATGTTTGCTTGGTAAAAATTGTGCACACATGGAATACATTTTTGGTGTGGATCTTTTGCTTTTTAAAAAAGTAGCATTTTAAAATGGGTAAATGCCTTTATTTGAAAGCCTCCTACTATGCACAATCCTTTTACAATTCATTACACATTTCTAATGTTGTTTGATTGCGTTGCAATTAAGAAAAGGAAAACATACAAAGGAGATTATTTTTATCAATTATATGTAAAAGCGCTAGGACTAAGCTCAAGTTGTTCATAAGAGGAGAATCCTTAAACGTACTGGTACATTATGTGAAAGAATTTAGGTTAACTTTATCAAGTTTACATATTCATGTTAATTATTATAATTCGATTAGAAAAAAATTAAATATAAACCAAATGTGTGGGAAATTTCAACCGTATGTTCAGTAGGCGGACATTTATAGTACATACATAGTTTCTTCTATACATGTTGTAAAATGCAATTATAAAGCCATTCGGTCATTAAGAACCGCAGAAAGAGAAACCTCAAGAGGTATACAAGAAATTTATTCACAGCATGCTGGTTAATACTTGCCTAATGAAATTATTGCTGGAAGCTATTTTCAACAAATCATGATTTTTGCTTTGTTACTCGAAAATAGTTCAGCAATGGCCGAGTTGCAGATTTGCTATATGAACACTGGTTATTTTGTATTCTGAGAGCAGTTTTAGCTATATGAGCACTGATTACTTCGTATTCTGAGAACAAATCGGGCGGCAGTTCACGCATGATCTTTGAATTTTCTAATAATCGATGGCACATTCAATATACCGCTGTAATCTAAGTTTCTGATTACTGCCTTTATGTTGTCTCATATTACTGTGTTCCAAGAAAGCGCTTCGTATTTGCGAAATTTGAAAATTACATGCGACTTGTGACTGCCACTATTTGCCATACTGCCATTGCTCTTCCACCCACTGTCCATACGGTGGAAAACCACACACATTCGCGCAGCACTGCTTATTCCAGCCTGCGCGCTTAACACAAAAATGTACAACAAAAGTAGCACAAATTAAGAAACTACAATTAAAACTTAAAAGTGCAAACACAAAAGTAAATCATATACATACCGGTCCGCCGCGTTGGTTGCGATTGCCCATACCACCACCACCACCACCACGTGGTAGGTCTAGCAGCGAGGGTGGATTTTGATTCCTGAACAAATTGTTCAGTAGATTGTTAGCCAAATTAATGGCTTGGGCATTCATGCCTTGGCCGCCACCGCCACCTTGACGCATATTGCCGCCGCCGCCGAAATTGCCACCGGCATTCGGAGTATCCCAAGGGGACATGTTCATGTTGCCCATACGATTGGGACCTATCGGACCGCCACCGTAGTTGTTGCCGCCGAAGTTGCGATTGCGGTTTTGGTTGCCACGAAAAGCCATATTGTTGCTGTTATTGTTGTTACCGCTGTTGTACTTTACTTGCTTGACGCTGTAACGAGTGAATAAAGAAATTTATTAATTGGTGTGAAAGGTATGGCATAGGAAAAAAAAAGTGGAGCAATGCACATGAAAATTATGTTTGCGAATATTAACACAAGCTGGCTGGCTGCTGTTGTTGCTCGTTGTTCTTTTTTTAGTAGATTCATACCTTGGAGACATGTACGGATTTTGCAGAAAAGGCCAAAGAGCGGACAAGGAAATTTTTCGGTTTCTAAATCACACAAATACAAAGTGCGAATATGAGTGATGAAGCACAACTACAGGAAGCGTATGAGTGTGCTTTAGCTTTATTAAAAAAAAGCCAATTTTGCAATCTGAAAGAACAAAAAATCAGAAGAGCGCAAAATGCAAACCGAAAATTCAATTAAAATTTTGAATAAAGCACAATTTGGGTGCTTAACAGTAGAGAAACATATCTAAAAATACTGCCCGGGTACCACATTCTAGAATAGAATTGCAGAAAATTGTTAGTTGAAAGTTAGTTCCATGATACAAAAAACAATTAGAACAAACTTCAAAAACGGCTTTTTAATCAAAGTTTTTGACAATGAAACTACCTCTCTTTTTTGTATCATGGTTAGTTCGATATACCTGGCAATTAACCAGTGATGTTGTATACCCGGTGTCACGCGGCGCTTCAGCTGTCGTGTATCTACACCAAAAGAACAGGCAAGCGCAAATGCAGAAGCCGCAAACGTACATTAGGTATAGATACATGCGAAAAATGGTGGCAAGCATAATCCAAAAAAAGAAACGAGGGTAGACTGAAGAACGCGCTATGGGTATGCGCGCTTTTTAACCTAAATTATAAAACTTCATTTTGTAGGCGAATAAAAGGACGCTGATAAAAAATGCAGAATATGTGTAATATTGAAATATTTATACTCAAGCACCACAACTGCCACTTATGGCTAGACCAGCCGGCGGCTCGAGGTCAATGGAACTTCATTTCGGCGCCCCATTTGCAAAGTGCTGTTCATACATACACACACACATGCGAACGTTTTGAAAAGTTATAAGCGCATCTACAAATCACCACAACGCGGCCTTTTACAAATTCTCCACAAATGATTTTGTGAAAAATTTGCTAACCAAAGAAAACGGTTGAAATTTACAGCGGTACAAAAGTGGTTACACTGGCTCAAGTGAAACCAGAAATCTCAAATGCGGCACTACCGAAACAGCGGCAAAGAAAAACCGCGAAAACAAAATGGCGCCTCTGCCGCAAAACGAAAATTACCCGATTGCCCCAACGCCGCCGTTTGTCAACGGAGCACCAGACTTTTACCGGCCGGAAAACTCCATTCGCGCAGATACTGAAAATTAAGCTAAAACACATTTTCATTGAATACGGAATCGGCAAAGTACAACGTTTTAGCAATCTTTGTCAAGTGTTTTTCGATGTGCAAACTGTACTTGCGCCTCGTGGAGTTTTTTCAGCAGCCCCCTTCCAAATCTTAAGCAGCAGACTTGAGGGCGTTAGCAGTAAACCACGTTTTTTTACACCTAGTACCAAATGCAATTATGTAATTACATTGAAAATGTTCTAGTTTAAAACCCTGAATCTCAAGCATGCAGAATTAACTACAAACGAAATCAATAATTCCCCGTAAGCCAAACCAGGACTTGTTATAGAGAAAAAACAAAATGGACACTTTTAATGACTCACACCAATCACCAGCTAAAACAAATTCTTGCACCAAAAATCACTAGCATTGCACTCACCTTTTGCTTGAAAATGAAGTAATATCAAGAATTCACTTGATCCAATAAATATTCACTATTTTAACACAATTAACTGGTGCTGGATATATATAAAATGGCGACAGACTGGCTTTTCCTGTAGAACAAAGAGCTGCGCAGCACTTTTTCGCACGTTTACACCGAGCAACGACCGAAGAACGAATGCGACACGAGCGGCTAAAGTGTTGCTTTTAAACTCGCGTAGAAATTACTCGCTCGTTTGCAACTCGTTGCTCGACGGGGTAGGATTTTGCCCGTGATAGATGAAACGAGTTGTCCTTTTCTATGAAAGGAAATTTCCAAATACCTATTAAGATTTTCATGAATTGAATAATTACTAAGATTACCGTTTTCATGCAATGAATTCTTATGTTTTGAAAGATGGAAATTATTTTCAAGGCTAATTTATATACACTTTATCTATATTTTTTTTATTAATTTTTTATTAATTTATATTTTATACACTTTAATTCATATTAATACAGCTTGATTATTTTGAAAAAAAAAATCAATTCACTAATTAACTTATAAGAACTGAACAATAAAATCACTTCAACAATTATCTTTATATAGCCTGTATAGTAAAATATCTAATAAACAGATTAAAAATGGTCGTTACCAGTTATTGATTGAGAGTATAAATAATTATTTAATAATTTTGTTCGCACTTTTTTTCAGAGACCAAAAAAATGTAATCCTTTTTAGTATAATAGCAAATTCAAGAAATAACATTAACTAATTCGAGGTGGCTTTTTCTCTGGATTCAATTCATATAACTTCAATTTGAATTGAATTGAAATCTCTTTAAACTTTTTATCAATTCAGTAAATGGATAATTTTGTTAAAATTAGTTGAAACAAAATATCAAAAAACACAACTAACTCGTTTTTTCAATGAAAAAAGTTTTGCAACTCAAAACTAGGATTAAAAGACAGAATAATACCAGAAGTAGTGGTTAAAAAGTGGGCTGTTATCGTATTATAGTCTTTTTGTCCATTTTTGAATTTGCGCTATCCAACACTGCCATGAAGAAACAGCGAGCTGATAGCTATGCAATTTGATAGTTATAAAAAATTATATGAAATAGGTTCGTGAAATGTTGACTTTATGACCATAAATATTTGCAACCAATTTCAATGAAAACAACAGACATTGTTTTATCTTTCTTTATATAAGAACACAACAATTTTAATAGTTTTTCAGTTAAAGCACTCGCTCGTTCATGCGCCAGCGGACACTACTTGTCGCTAGGTGGCGCTGCTAAATTGAATTTAGGTACCATGTGCTTGGAATTAGTGGAATATAATCTGCTTTCTCCAAAGGTACATACAACAAATAAATGTGCCTTGATTGGTCGAATCTGTGCTATCGTTTGACGTCGATTTGATGCGCATATTGAAATGTCACAGAAGAAGAAGCACCTAATTTTATTATAATTTTTTTTTTTTATAAGGATTGCCAAATAATTCCCTGCCAAATATATAAAAGTAAAACAACACAAATTCACTTTTTGCATTTTTATTAACATCAATTTTATATGGTTTAAATGTTTGTGTTTTGTTAAACAATAATATTTGTTGTATTTCTATGTGTTTGCAATAAAAATACGCTTTTACAACAATAACACATTTCTTTTGTAATTGTTTCAAGATTATTTTCGTGACCGCTTTGTCTATGACATTGGCTGGAAACCATTTTGCATTTCGTCTATAGTCTCGTACGCGTTAAAAATTGACGTTTACAGTGGGATAAACATCACAAATTGCTGCACTTTCACACACTTGCAGGTACCGCCAGTGTCCAGTAGTTAGAATAGGCCTTATGTAAAATTTGTGTTTATATTTCTGCTGCAACTTTCTTCGGGTGCTGATTCCAGGAAAATTGCATTAATCTCCGACATTTGACATTTGTTCTTTGTTATTGTTTTTTTTTTCAAAAATTAATATAAATTCGTTATTGGCTCCGCTGTTCTTTGAACTCATGAAGCAGTATTTGCCATCTGCGTGACATTCACTTTTAACACACACACATACATAGATTTGTTTGTTTGTCTATCTACTACCTACATGCCAATGGATTATGTAAAATTTTTGTGTTTGTATTTTTGCTTAATCATTTTATGGCGCCCAGCAGGAATTTCGGGTTCTGTGAATTCATTCATTCGGAAATCACATCCACTCGTCCACGCCGCCACAGTACGTGCAAAAGTATTGTTTCGTTTTTGTTGTTAGACTTCAATTACGGTTAGGCCTTGCAATTAGTACAAATAGTCCACAGTAAAAAACGGTAAATGTTGTAGGTGCTGTAGGTATTTGGGGGAAATGTTAGATTAAGTGTTTTCTCCAAGTGCTGATCCTGCTCGGCACCCGTTCGCTCACGGACGTTCTACTCGTACAGGCTCTTGTTGAAGCTGAGCGCAGCGCGCAGTCGGTTTCGTATGCGCGGCGAGGTCCAGCGCGAGCCCGTCGTAGCGCCACTGCTCGCGTACGGCGACAGCTGGCGCAGCTCATTCGGCGAGACGCCCTCATCCACGTCGTCGGCCTCGGTCTTGATTTCCATCTTCTAAGAGTGCAAGGAAATGAGGTTATGAGAATTTAATGGGATTAGCTGTTGGTTATTTTAGTAAAATTGTATGTGGCGTTGTCGAACCTGCACAATGAGGCGCAGCAAGCAGTGCTGTTGGTCCAGCACGCGACTAATGTCGCGCAACTTGCGTCGCTGTCGCTCCAGCTCGGCGTTGATGTAGTCGTCATTGCTCTCGAACGGAATCGTGTCCAATGTTGCTGAGTTGAACACACAGACAGTTGAATGGAAAATTGAAACGCTTGGACAACGTCAAGCTGTACTCACTGTCTTCGGAGAAGGGATTCGAAAACCATTTGCGCATTATAAAGTCCAGAAAACCCAGTTTGCATTTGATGTCGTTGGGGTATTCGATCAGTTCCATTTTGTCGATCTTTTGCAGCCACATTTGCGGCAGTTTACGCTCGAGCTCAGTGTGCAGCACCACCTGGAAACGTTGAAATTAAGTGCTTTCGAATTAAATGGGGGTGTGGCATTCGAGATTGACTCTAACACTTAGCTTAGACTTAGAAATTCTTAGACTTTCTTAGAAATTCTCTAACTACGCTGTTGTAAGATATAGAACAACAACAACAATGGGAATATTCACGATGGCTTGGCAACAGTCCTGTGCAGAGGATTACGATTGAAAATTTAAATGGATATAATATGGAATGAGGGCAGTTTTACCGATCCCGAAGCTATGCTTCGCCCACTTATTGTTGCCATAAGGGCCACTATTCTTATTTATTTGGCATTGGATGTGAGAGGAAGACTTTTAAAGACGCCAGTTGAACAAAGCCTATGCGGCCTGCTGAGAGACTGAGAGTACTTTTATTTATCTATGGAGAGGATGGCCGGGTCGAGCTCATCACTGCATTTATGATTTAGAAAATAATTGAATGAGAAAAACCTTAGGCCTGGAAACAGGCTTGAACGAGCATCTCCTCCAATAACATTTATAAAATACAACCATCAATTTCAGATCATTGCAAACCCTTTATCCTCTCGTCAGGGCCTGATTCATGACAACACATAGAGAAGACTGGGATCTGCTAGCCTTGCGGGGAGTATGAGAAGAATGAAGATTGCCCATTTCGAGGTTCAAGATTTTTGGCACCTATAATCTAAATAGCCTATACTTTAGTTTTTTAGGTGTCCAGCATTTATAGATCCGTGGAAAGGGCCACGAAATTGAAAGCTGCAAGATCACCAAATGGCAGGACTCGCCAGATCTACTTCAGGCAAGGCCGAGAACTCGCTAATCAGGTAGTCAGAGAATGGACAAAAACATCTAAGAGAATGTGTCCTTTGAACATTCCCTACAGTAGAATAATGAATTGAGCCTCTACTAAGATAGGTTCACGGATCGAATAGATTTGTTTACAGATAGAGTAGACTGAGCAACATGTAAGGTAGAGCAGCAATACTCATTTGGTGCAAAAGATGTGCTGTAGTCTTACGTCTCTACCAATGTATGTAATTTTGTATTCGTTGTTGCGTCGATTTTTATATTACAGTCGTTAAAATCGCACACTCGACAACGTTGGTGAGAGGGCACAATGCTTCGAGCCCAACTTACCTGCATTGCGAGTCGCTTTAGCTGCGCATTACGTCTGACCGACTCAATGTCGCCAACAGCCAAACCGATCAGCAGATTCATCAGCAGAATGGGCATAAGTATCATGAAGACACCTGTTGGCGATTTGGTAAATTTGTATTTGCATGGGGAAGCAGTACAACACACCGAGCGGTACTCACTCAAAATGAGAAACGATGTGATGGGCACCTTGAGCTGGTCACGGTAGTATGTGTTGACGTAGGTGCCCACAAAGTCCAACTCGCCGAGCATCATGGAGAAAGTGCGCAGCAGCGACATTGGTATATTCGAGAAGGACAAATGATTCGGCTGCGGGTCGATAATCTGCAACATTCGAAATTTATACACAACTCTCGGGCGTGAACGAAATAGGACGCACCTTGGACAAGAGAATGTAGAAGGCCAGGCCAAAGGCAATAATCAGTATGGAGAACACGAACAACACTTTGATGAGCGTTTGTAGGATTTCCAAAAACATTACAACATAAATTCCGACCTAGAAATGAAATGAGTTTAGAAGTTTTTCAGCAATTCATATATAAGTATGTATGTACATACTTATATATGTTTATGTGCTTACCTGATCGAAACGCTGCAAAAACAATAGCAGCCGAAACCATGATAGAAAGACAGCTATGGATGCGGCCGAGTAATGAACTGTCGATATGTTGCCATCAGCGCAAAACACTGGCCACACCATTATCAGCGTCGATATGTATAGAATCCAGGAGATGACATTCACAATTTCCAATATGTAATGCAAACGTTGCTGGTACATTTGTATGAGTTCGCGCAGCGAATTGCAAGCGATGTAGACGACAATTGCGACAGCACAAAATAGCAAAGCGGTGGAATGGTGTATGCATTCGTAGGACTGACCGTAGGTGGTGACGAAAGAGGTGCCGCTGGACTCGTTGTGCCACGCCTGGTTGTTGTGTGAGTTCGGCAGACTGTTGAGTGGTTGGGAATATCGGAAGAAATGTTTAATTCGATTTTAACAAAAATTAACAAAAAAGTTGGGATAATTGGTTTAAGGAGTCATGGCACGTTAGAAAGGGGAATTTTTAATGATTTACACAATTATTTATTTTTCAGCTCCTTTATTATCAATCGTTTTGAAATTTTTTTTTACAATATATTGAAGGTTTAAGGAACACAAAAACAGGTGGAGCTGAAGTCGCGTAGAAAAAAAACTCATCCTCCATTGCGGACACTTAATCTCCGGATTGGCTCGACCGATTTAAAAAAAAATTTTGTAGTTCTTTTAATTAACTTATTTTTTACATGAATCCATCACAATATTGAAGAAAAATTTTTAAATTTTTTTAATTTAAAGTACTTTTTCTGGGGAAAAAGGTGAAAAACGCAGTCAATTTTTGACACTTTCTTTCAAAAAGCTTCTATCCTTTTATTTTTAGCCTTTTTTTATTTTTCTGGTGAATTCCTGTGTCCGAAAGCTTAATAATTATGAATCTTTTTTGTTTTTTGTTTCAGATTAGCCAATCCGTAGATTAAGTGTCCGTAATGGAGGAAGTGTTTTTTTTCTACGCGACTTTAGCTCCATCTATATAAGAGACAATATGCTTAAAAAAAAAATTGTTTGTGTTCCTTAACCCTTTCAATACGACTTTTGGTCAGTGAAGATATTTCTGTATAATTGAACTAAATGTGCTGTAAATAAGTAAAAGAACATGTTTACATAATTTCAGATTTTTTTTTTTTATGCACAAAGAGCACGCTTACACTTCTGAACGTATACCAAGTAGTTATGAATTAGTTAGGTTATGCTAACCAAAACACGTGTTGTGAAGTACTGACTCCAGATTACTGGATGGGACAAATCCCAGCACTTTAACCCCTCTGTTACCCTAGGAAAAACTCGCACATTTGACCCTTGGGCCATAAAATGACCCCGATTTATTTCTTTGTATTTTGTTCAAAAAAGTTAAGACATTGTGGTTTTAACAATTAGTTATTACTTTTGTTATTGAAAAGTGACTATTTGGCCTTACTGGAGTCAAATCTGTTCAACATAGAGACCATGTCCAGGTTTTTGATATTCTTCTCGGGCACTTTAATTCTTGCGATTTCTTCAGAAGTTAAAACTATATCGCAACTAATTTTTGGACAATTATATTATACATAATAGATAATAATCATTAATTGTTAATCGCCCAAAAATAAATGATTTCGCAAGAAAGCCTGTTCCCGTGGCCCACCAAAAATTACTCAGTTTAGAAGTTTAATTTATAAAAGTATGCCAAAATATTAAAGTTATACTAGATATTGACACCAATGAACCAATACAAATTATAATATATATTAATTAAGATTATTCGATTTCCCGAAGAAAAAAATGAATATATTCGGCTGACCCAGATTGCGCCCCATCGTTTCCTTTTACTGAGTATCTTCTTCTTTAGTGAATGTACTGCTGAGGATAACTCACACGATTATATTATTGGCTTCCTTTCTTTTCGCAAAATTGAAACCCAGGAAGTAACTTTTCCAATTCTTTATAGAATAAACGGCGTTACGTTATCATTCCAGGGATGAATTTCACATCACAAATGCAATGATGCCGCAAGGAATAATAGAGTTGCGAACTGCAGCCACGAGTAAATTGTGTGTTTGTAGCTGGCACGAATATGTTCCAGAAATTTAATCTAGCTTGTTCACACTCCTTTTGGAATTTTTTAGAAATTTATTACTTGCTAGAATTCGTACTAGTTATATGTACCTACTATTTATATTGAAAGCTTCAATCAAGATTTCATACCAGCAAACATAAAGTTTTCGTACTATTGGGTTTCGATCCCTTGAAACTTGAAAGCTTTTGTAGTGCTCGTTGCGATGTGTGGGCGAAGCTACGCCCTTTATTAAATGCCCTTTTCTCCTTCCTCCCTTTTCCCCTGTCGAAAAACATGACCCAATAGTAAGTTCGATCTGAGTGTCATTGATGTGCGACTTATAGTTCAAAAGTTAAATACAAAATTTGGATCGTTAAAAAAGTGCCACGCCCATTATTAAACGCCCATGAAATATTTCCAGTGGAATAGTGTCTACATGGGGACACTGCACGAAATTGCAATGTTGTATGACTCATAATTTCGATTTGACTCCATAGTAGAAAGGGTGGTATAGCTATTGCCACGCCCTCTTCCCAACACAAAACAAAACAAAAATGCCAGAAACATTTATCCACGACACTTTGAAACCAAATCTAATAAAATTCACATCGCATAGACCAATTTCTTGCGTTCAGTACAATGGGTCATAAAATGACCCTAAGGTCAAATTTGTATAGTTGCTCATTTGCACGTAAACCAGTGTTGCAAATAAAATGAAATTTAGCGTATATTCAAATGGCATAAAATTAGTCACTGAGTCCAAAGGAAAACAATTCTTTGCCAGAAATAAGAAAGTTACGGCTCTTTAAAGTCAAATTTTACTCGAAAATGACCCTAAGGTAACAGAAGTGTTAAAAGCGAATACTTTTCGCACCAGTAATTTTTGAACATTATCTGGGACCCGCAGTATTGAAAGGGTTAAACCTTCAATATATTGTAAAAAAATTTTCAAAAAGATTGATAATAAACGAGAAAATAATTTGATACCTTAAGGAGGTGAGAATAGTAATTTTCACTATATTAGAAATCGTCTCAGATAGAGTAAGTTTTGTTAGTTTTATTGCCCCCAAAGAGGGCCGTAAGTTGTCAGTCAGTTTTGAACTCACCCATTTTTGCTATCATTGATGTTGACCGTCGTTAGGTTGATGGCTGGTGTGCGCAGCTCAATGCCGTTCATCATCAGCGATGAATAAATGGTGACGAAGAGTAAGAATATCGAATAGATCAGCAGATTGGTGAGATGGAAATATTTGCCATACGAGTTCCATTTCATTTGCAGATACTTTTGGCTGAGTGGATGCGCGAGCAGCTCAACGCGGCCGTGATTCACCATGGTCTGATGGGAGACAGACGCGACAGGATAACATCAGCAATTAGCATTAACTGGTCGCTTAACATACAATTTACCAGACTCTGGACAGAAAGACAAACCAATTTCACGCATACAGAAACGAAAACAATCAGCTCAAAACAAACAAATCAAATAAGAACGCATAGAAAAAAGTTGATGGAACAGTTGAACAAAACAATTACACAAAACTTGTAAAAGTATATAAACAAACACATACAAGAATCGAAAAAAAGCGATAGTTCTGTACAGAAAAAAGTGCTTTGCTCTTATTTGGGATTGTTGTTGCAACAATTAAACTGCACTGCACAAAGTGGAAACTGAAACAAGCCACAAGCAAGATGAAGCGTTTCGTTTCAAATAGTGGGGGGGGTGGGCGGGGATGACAGAGACCAGACAGTTATTGTGGAGAGAAAGGCTTTAGTAGTGGTGGTAGTAGTAGTAGCAGCGGTAGAAGTAAACGTAGACAATTTACAATAAAATTTACTTAACATACATTCAGGCGGAGTAATGGAAAATTTGTTTACGGTTTGCCAACTCACATTAACCACGGCCAATGGCGCCGGACGCCACATTGGATCATTGAGTTGTGAACGTCGTTTTTCAATTTCTTCCAGCGTGTTTTGGAATGGCCGAAAGGAATATTTAATCTGAAGTGCAAAAGCGAATTGTACGTTTAGAGATTATAAAACGATAAGTGGATTGCTTATCTAATGACTGGGAGGGACTTAGTTATGTATGTGTGAGAGGAACGAGGCTAAATTTGTATTTGGTATCTGTTGGAAGTCCGAGCGTATTTGGCTGTGACTGATGTAGAAAATTTTCTGAAAAAGTTAATATTAATTTTTTTACGAAAATGTATTGTTTGACTGATTTTTCTAGATGAGAGATGAGAAAGCATTCTCGAACAACTCAGAACATTCTATGAAAGTGATGTATGATTTAGAATAACCGAATATCTGCATATATCTAGTTTTATGTATAATTTTGGTGGCTTAAAAAATGTTAGTAGATGATGTGAGGCACGTTTTCGTATAACTTAAAACTGGCCAGGAAATTGCTGTAAAAATTTATATATTTTTAATAATCGATTATTTGTGGATTTTTACTATTTTATATCGAAGACTAGATGGATACTTGGTTGTTTCAATTGGATGCTGAAAATGTCTAACTTAAACATAAAAAAGTTGTTCTTTTACCAATTTAAGTTGATTTTCTACAATCGAATATCTGAAAAAGCATGGTTTTTAGCCGATTTGAGTTGTCTAGTTTAAAAGTAAGATTCATATTTATATATAAAAGAGCAACTTCTGAAGAGATGTGAGGCAATTTAATGTAACAGTTGTGAGGTAATTAGATGATTTTTCTACCACTGTTTTGAACTTGGAACTTGATGTGACGCCAGTTATCGTCACTTTATAGCCCTAATTTCTTTTTGTTCATGGATTTTTTTTATCAAAAGACACAAAATGTGGCTGCGAAGCATTGAAAACTTATAATGAAAGTATCCATAGAATCTTTAGCCATGTTCACTGGTTATAGACTACAAAGGCCATGGCCATTTTCGAAAAGTAAAAACACCTTAGTGTCCTTCTAAGTTTCATAACACATTCGTTTATAGTTAAAAGTCCTAACCTGTTCGAGGACGATTAACCGTAAAGGACTTAGTTACTTTTGAAAACTTGTGTTTCGATCGTGATTGGAAAACCATGTGAAAAAATATTTCTACTTGTTTCCATAGCTGGCCATGCCCTCATTGTACAAACATTGTACTTTGAAACAAGAGAAAGTAGCACAAGGATTAACTAATATCAAAGGATCTTCGCATTTAGGGCATTTGGCAGATGTTTCTACGAGTAGCACAGCGGGAGAGCATTTCAAGAAACGCAAACGAAAACTAAGAATTGTAATCGAAATCAAAATGAGTCATCAATAAGTATGTAGAAAATCAAGGTAGATATGTAGGTATGTATGTAGAAAACGGCAATTGGCTCATACTAGGTGGCGTGCATTGGGGGTGGGGCACACATAGTGACCTGCTTACATTTAGCGCTGGCAATGGTATCGGATTCGTGTGTACGATGGGTTCGCCGGTTATCTCGTCCATTTTCGCAAACATAAAAGGACATTGCAGAAATGCAAAGGAGTACTTAATCTAGGAGAGGTTCGGTAAATACACAAACATAGGCAAATTTATTCATTTGTTGTTGTTTTATATGGGTGTTGCCTGGTCGGGCAGGTGTGTGTGTTTGTGTGTGTGCGTGTGGGGATGGGACACCGTTAGCACAGCTAGGCGCCGGACTTACGTAGAAGCTCTTCGAGTCCTTTTTGCAATTGGCCTTGGTGATGCATTTGTCCTGCACCGCCTCGAATACTTTCGGCATGGAGGCGATCAGCGCCAGCGTCACGCAGGGATGCTTGTCCGACTTGAGCGCCATCACCTCGTTGGCGCGCTCCTCGTGCGTGACCATGGCCAGCGCCGCCTCCGGATACTTGTAGTAGATGGCATAGTCGATGGCACTCATGTCCATGTAGTTGTAGAGCAGCTTGCAGCCCATCGACAGCAGCACCGCAATGGCGTGCGGCTTGTTCTCCATGGTGGCCAGGTGCAGTGCGGTGTTCTGGAAATAATGGTGCAATGAGTAATGGACTCCAGAAGGAACCTGCGCATTGGCACTTACGCCGTCCTTGTCCACCTGATCGAGCAGATGCGAGTGCACCGAGTGCAGCAGCTCGATGGTCTGCGTGTAGCCGGACATGGCGGCCAGCTGCAGCGGATTGCGGCCGTTGTGGTCGCGGTGCAGCAGCGCGCCCCGATTCAGCAGCAGCTGCACGACGCGCGTGTGGCCCTGCTGCGAGGCGATGTGCAGCGGTGTGAGTCCCTCGCCGTCGCTCTCGTTGATGATGAATGTGCCCTTCTCCGAGTCGAGCAGCTGCCGCACCGTGTTGTAGCGGCCGTAGCGCGCCGCAAAGTGCAACGGACTCTCGTTGTTGTTGTTCTTCAGATTGATGCACGCGCCCAGCCGAATGAGATTCTCGAGCGAGCGTATGTGGCCGTCGCGACTGGCGTAGTGCAGCGGCGAGCAGCCAGTGCTGTCCTTCTCGTTGAGCAGCTGTTCCAGCTGGTTGTGCGACTGCGTTTTGTTGACCTCGTCGGCAAAGTCGGGCAGCCGGCCGCCGTTCATGATCACAAAGTGCAGCACGTTGCGCGCAGTGGCGTCCTTGATGCTGATGTTGGCGCTGAGCCGTATGAGTACGTGAACCGTTTTCCAGGCGCTGCGCGAGGCGGCCAGCAGCAGCGGCGAGCGATGCTCCTTGTCCATGGCGTTGATGTCGGCGCCCTCGCCCACCAGATACTCGACAATGTCGGGATGGTCGAACATGGAGGCACAGTGCAGCGGCGTCATCTTCTGCACGTCGGTGCAGCTCAGACAGATCTTCTTCTCCAGCGGCTGCATGGTGAACATCAGTTTGACGATTTCAATGGCGCCCTGGACAACGCGAGACGGAAGAGACAAGTGTTGAACTGAGTGCGATGGAATGAAGCTAAACAAATGATGCTGCTGTGGCATTGCTGCGGCAGACAGTGTTTGCGGTTAGGCAGAGGTGGAGACGGGTGAAAAAAAAAATTGACTTTCTTCAGAGTGGTAAACGCTGACGTGTCAACGTTCACAGCTTGACGCAAATTTTTTGAACTTCCTGAAGTTGAGAACGCGGCGTTATTGCACACACAACATGCAACTATGGCCAGAATCAGGTGAACAGACAAATATTTAATTTTGTGATTCACTTACGTAAAAGTTGTCTAGTACTAAGCTTTTTAGCACAAGAAAGTTTTAATTTTATTACACCATGCGACAGTACTTTTGACCCATAGAAAAGATGCTATATGCGTGAAACTAGAAATCATTCAGACTAAGCTGGCATACTCAGTTTTTCATTTTCAGATCCTATGTGCTTTTAAAAGGACTTTAAAATGTTAAGGACATACACCTTTCAGAGACTTTTTTTATATTTTCGGATACGGAATGATGAAGATATGGGCATCAAATGAAAGAGGAAACTTGTCGCTTTTTATATAAATTTGTTTAATCTAAATTTTTCAGGACCAAAACATGTCAATAAATAACACCGTGCGACAGCATTTTTCACACCGGAAAAAATCCATATGAAGTGAAACTAGAGACAAAATATAGTAATACTGCGTACCCAGTTTTTCATTTCTACATCCTTGTCCTTTTAAAAGGACTTCAAAATTTTGAAGGGGATAAAAAATAAAAAAAAAATATAAAAAATACTTAGCCTCCTCGTTAGAATATGGCGATATGTATATTAAATGAAAGAGGAAAGGCGAACAAATTTAAATAAAATTAATTTTTTATCTATTTGTAAAAAAAGGATATGAAAAAGTTCCTTTGAAAATTTTAATCCTTAATATCCTTGAAAATTTACACAGAATTTCCTTCAAAAGTAAGTATGTTAAGACCCCAAATCTCCCTGATCACTTGTCAAAATTTCATTACTCTAACTTTATTAGTTCGAAAGTTATTCACAAGCTGCAATTCTAATGAATTACAAAAATTCTAAATTATTTGAGTATCAGTATTTTAAACAATAAACAGATACAAAATCAATGAAGCGAGAATATTGAAATTTTGACACGTGATCAATGAGATTTTGGGTTTTAACAGACTTACTTTTCAATAAAGGATTAAAATTTTCAAAGCACCTTTTTCATACGCTTTTTTTTACAAATAGATAAAAAATTAATTTTATTTTAATGAGCCTTTCCTCTTTCATTCATATACATATCGCCATATTCCAATGAGGATAAGTATTTTATATATATTTTTTTTTATTTTTATCCCCTTCAAAATTTTGAAGTCTTTTTATAAGGACAAAGGATGTAGAAATAAAAAATTGAGTACGCAGTATTACTATGTTTGGTTTAGTTTCACGCCCATATGGATTTTTTCCGGTGTGAAAATTTTTTTTAATTTTTGTCGCACGGTGTAATATGTAGAATAACATATTTACTCAAAGTTTTGTTTTTCAATCGAATTTTATAGATAGAAAATTATTTAATTACCAAGTTCTTGCTTATAAATAAATAGAGTAAAATTGTTAAGTATTACAGTGGTTTAATTATATAAGTGCTTTATTGTCGCACTTTGTTTATTTTAGTCCTAAATAAAAATAATAAAACTATTTTAGTCATCAATCAACTTTAATCACTTTAATGTGACCTACTTTTAGCATGTTTTAAATCCGTTTTTCCGCTCATATAGCATACTTTTAGGATATACGAATATTAGGAATACAAGGTGCAACCCAAAGTAAACAGGACTTTTATAAAATAAAGAAAACGGATGATTATTTTTGTATAATTCTTTTTATTTATTCAAAATACTCTCCTTCTGCTTCGATACAACGTTTTGCACGGTCCAAAAGCATTTGGAATGAGTGTTTTAGGTCATCGGCCGGCATCGCCTTCAGAATGTTGGTACAAGCCTTTTGGATGTCCTCAACGTCCTTATAACGGTTTCCTTTCATCGGCAAATGCAACTGACCGAATAAGTAGAAGTCACAGGGAGCCATATCAGGCGAATACGGTGAATGATTGATGGTAAAAATGCGATTTTTGGTCAAATAATCGGTCGTAACTAGGGCTCTGTGAGCCGGTGCATTATCATGCAATAAACGCCAACTTCCTTCCTCGCGATATTCTGGCCGAATACGACGAATGCGATGCACCAAACGCTTCAAAACTTCAACATAAAACAAAGCGTTAATTGTTTTTCCCGGTGGAACAAACTCTCGATGAATTATTCCCTTTGAATCGTAGAAACAAATGAGATGAGTTTTGATTTTTGACTTCTCACGGCGGGTTTTTTTCGGATTTGGCTCATCTGGGTGCTTCCATTCGGCACTTTGACGCTTTGTTTCGGGATCATATTGAAAGCATCACGTTTCGTCACCGGTTAAGATGTTGAACAAGAAATTTGGATCACGTCTGGCTTCCCGAACGATGTCTTTTGCGTGCTCAATTCTATGCGCTTTTTGGTCGTCGGTTAAAGTGTGCGGAATGAAGCGAGAACACACTTTACGGAGACCCAAATGTTCGGTTAAAATGCGATCAATTGATGTTTTGGAGATGTTCAATTCCATTTCCATCAATTCCAATGATGATTTTGGCTGCATTTTGATAAAATCACGCACAGTTTTGATGGCATCGTCAGTAATCACAAATTTCGACTGGCCGACGTGTTCGTCGTCATTCAAGTCTTCACGACCATTCTTGAATCGATTCAACCACTCATTAACACGGCCACGGGATAAACAATCATCACCATAAACTTGCTTTAACAATTTAAACGTTTCGGTAAAAGTTTTACCAAGTTTAAAACAGAACTTAATATTAGCTCTTTGTTCGATCGACATTCTCGTACCAAAGTTAAAAACATACTGTCACATTGAGCGGGATATTTCGGCGTCTACTAGACCAAATGTCATGAAATTTAGACAGTATGTGAATGAAAGATGTACCTTTCCAACGCATGTCCTCACACATAGATGGCGCCACCAGAAACGTCCCTATTGCAAAAGTCCTGTTTACTTTGGGACGCACCTTGTATTATATACGAATATTTTTGGATTTCCCCAAATGACCAACTTTCCGTGAATTACTTAAATTTCCCTACAAAACTGTTCTACTAAAATTCTACTAACTTCTCTACTAAATTTTACACTTGAAAGGACATCGAAACAGCCAAACACTGACAGCAGTTGGCTTGGTATTATTTTACGAAATATTAGCCACATTCGTGTTGTCATGTAAACGCAACCAACGAGACGCGCAAATATTCACACACACATACACACGCACGCATTTCGGCTCCCGGCACAAACTTATTCATGGGAGCAGCGACACAGGCAACGCCGCATGAATAATGGCACAAGTTGTATATTGTCGACGCTTTACAAGTGGCAGACGTGTTCCCGTTCAGAGGTGTGAGGGTATGTTGGCTTGTCATTGGTGAATTGGTAGTCGAATTTATGCAAAGCAAGTACCAACGCACATGTCATAGGTTGCAAATAAAACGAATATCGGTTGTGTGGCTTGCGTGCGAATTCCACGTACTCAATACATGACAACAAAGACAAACAGATGTATTGCAGCTCCAATGTGTGTTCTGGCTGCGAAGTTGAGTGGACCTACAAAACCAAAAACTTGAGCCTTATTAAATGCTAAAACCACTCTAGCGGCCGAAAAAATTCTTAACTTTGACGGGGAAAAGGAAATAGAATCTCTTTCCTGCAATCCTGGAATGAAAAATCAAATCTTTTTTTTAATCTACCAGTGTTGTTGCTACCCCCGGCAGTGGTATTGAAAAAAGTTCTACACTCAATGTCCAATACTGAACAATAGATCCAGTTCTACTTCGAAAAATATTTAATACAACAAAACAAAAATGGATTTTTAAAATGTTTTGTGTAGTATTAGCCCTCAACTTCATAGTCCTCTTTTTGTGCAAGTTGGTTTTTGTTGACACTAAATGTGCCATGTAATCAATAAATGGCCACCAAAATGAAAACAACAGCGAGGCATTACAAATAAGATAAAATTGAATTGCAATAAACAGTTAAGTGATAATGTTTTAAAATTTATTAGAAATTTACATTAGTTAAAAACTGACTATTAATAGTTTTTTTCGTAGTGTATCCACACAAATTCAAACCATTGCACAGTGATTTGTTCCATAGACAAAATTTAAAAAATTTGTGGTCTCAGAATTTAACGATTTTGATATCATTTGAAAGGTAAAACTCCAACTAAGAAAACCCCAAAAATTATTGCCAAAAATTAATTAGTGTGTGTGCCAAAACTGCACAACGTCGAAAATTTTTTCACAAAAAAAATGTAAGCACATGTGTCGGTTTTCTTAGTCTATTTAGTAAAAAACTCGCTAAAATACATGGTTAGCAAGAACTTGCTAAAACTTTCAATATAGATTAAGAATTGGTGTGGGTCTTTTTGCTTTTAATGTTTTCTCAAAATTTGCAACGCTCAGGCTTCTGTTTCACATTTAATTTAAAATATTTTTCAAATTTAAAAACTTGAAAATTGGCAAAACTTAAACGAAAATATAGGAAAAATATGCGAAAGTATGGTCCTGAATTTTTTTATATTTTAAGAAGCATTCTCTCTTTGTCGAATAATGTAATTATATCCTCCGATATCTTCCGATCTCAGAAAATAATTCAATTGGAAAAGTGGTCCAAACATCTATTTTTCGACAAAATATATTTTATTTATTCCTGAAAATATGCAATCAACATGAAAAATAAAAAAAACTGTACAAATGCAAAACATACGTCTGTTGTTATCATTTTTATCAGGGACCAGAAATAACAGTAAATTACTATGAAGGAAAGGTCATACAACTAAATACATTTTACCAATACATTTTTTTCGCACCGAAAATCAAACTTGGCAATAAATTTTTATTTTTTAATTTTTATGGACGAATTAAGAAATAAGAATTATTTTATATTTATAATTTAAAAATCCTTTAATAACAATTATTTTTTATTATTTTCAATTTTTTTTTTAAATTTTTATTTTAGTCATAGATAAAAAGTAATAAATAAAAATCAGAGACTTTTATTTATAAAAGTCATCAACAAAATAAATCAGTGACTTTTATTTTAAAAAGTCATTAATAAAAATCAGTCAGCGACTTTTATTTGTTAAGTCATCAATAAAAATCATTCAGTGACTTTTATTTTTTAAGTCATCAATAAAAATCAGTCAGCGACTTTTATTTGTTAAGTCATCAATAAAAATCAGTCAGCGACTTTTATTTGTTAAGTCATCAATAAAAATCAGTCAGCGACTTTTATTTTTTAAGTCATCAGTAAAAATCAATCAGTGACTTTTATTTTTCAAGTCATCATGTCATCATATGAGTCGATCAAAAATATATATGGATTTCGATATTTAATGTATCCAGTACTGCGATTAATTAAAATTACTTATATTGCGACTTCAAAATGTATCAGATACCAATGCGTTTTGATTAAAGTCTTAAAGCAAACAAACGTTGCCAAATTACCAACATCAGCAATTTAGTTATTGATCCTTTTTTGACACTTTCGGCATGCTGCGAAATTCCTTTGAAGTCTGATGTTCATACGTTCATCATTAACTCTGCAACTTTGTGTGGATATTGTTGGTATTTTTTCGAGGAAATTATTAAAATTGTTGTGAAGAAATAAATGCATGAATAAATAATGAGTAATACGATAAAGTTGAATGAATGGTTGCTTGTTTGCGTACTGCTTGAGGGATTAATGCAAAGCAACAGTTGATGGTTTTTGGTTTGCGTGGTCGTAGTGTGAAAATTTTCGTATGCGCAACTGAATGCAGTCTGAGTGACTTTAAGTGTTGTATAAGTAAATAAATACTCAAGTGACTGGTATTTTCGGTGTGGTAATGCATGACTTAAGGGAAGGCTCCCCTGGATTTGGGCAAAAATAAGGCAAAGTTTGTAATTTTTTTGTGGGATAATGAAAAGGCGTACAAACTTCCGGTTTTGACTATTAAATTCGTCTATTATTTAGGAGTTTAAAAAGTTAAAAAACTTGATGAAATTCAAAATGGCGGCTACACTACTTACTAAGTAGAGAACTTATACCGAATTCCATTCATTATGGGTTTTGGTACCAAAGCTGAATCAGATTAAGAATTTATGTGTGTTAGCAGGATGTCTTTCTTTCTGGTTTCATCGCAATGATCGATTTGTTAAATTCAAAGTTTCAGGAAAGGAATCTTTTACACCACAATGGTTCAATGTTAATAAAAAGTTTCCAAAATCCAAATTTACCAAATTTCTAAACAGCACAACTAAATCTAAAAATTTAGTGCACCACTTCGTTCCTTGTCAAATGTCTATCAGATGTTGTAAAAGGACATGATTAACACTAGAATGCCCAAGGTAGTCATTTTCATGGAATAAATATTTATTTATATTTATTTATTTGTTTACCCCAATTTTGCAAAATGTACCTTAAATGCCCAAAAGTAGTCATTTTGACTACCTACCTATATACAATTTTCAGCAAATCTTACTGATAAATAGACAAATATGCATCTTCAATTGCGAAAGATGAAAATTTCAAATAATTGCAAACATTTAAAAAAATAATATCATAGTAGGCTGTGACAATTCCCAAGTTTTTCAATTCGAAGTTTACTCATAAAATTCATTTAAAAATTCCAAATTCCAAATTTCAATCCATTTTATCC
Source organism: Melieria crassipennis (assembly GCA_963668005.1). Classification (NCBI taxonomy): domain Eukaryota; kingdom Metazoa; phylum Arthropoda; class Insecta; order Diptera; family Ulidiidae; genus Melieria; species Melieria crassipennis. Next base: position 113,524,870 of record OY764962.1, on the reverse strand, counting down.
CACTTATGTGTAAAGTACGCTATTTTATTTAAACGAATTTACTTTGTAAACCATAAAAAATAAAAACTAAATGCTTATTTTAGTTTAATCTCGTGTACATTTATTCATATTGGCTACTTATTTAATTAATTAATTAATAAAATAAAAAAAAAGTTAGTAAACAATAATGTAGTTAGGTATGTCAGATTGTCGGGCATTCTAGTGTTAAAACTCTACAGCTAGAAGAAGAAATGCCTAAAAGCTGACCTTCCATTTTAGATTTCAGACTTGTACATACTTTATACTTCAAACTTGCTATCATGTTTGGACTAAAGTCTCAAAGCTTTCTTAAAATTAGAGTCGTATAGGAGAAGCTAAAAACGATTGTACAGTCTTGTTCCCCATAAATTGTGCCAGAGCCACAGAATATTTCTGAAAAAAATTCTGAAAAAATTTAATTTAAGCGTTTAACCGTTCAGCAGTCCATACTTTATAGAAAGATACAAAAAAGAGGAACAAACAAGTGCTCGCAAATATATAACAGAAATTGGACATTGCAACAGACAAGTGTTAAAATACTTAAATTCTGTCCAGCATTACTGGAAGTTCAAGCTGCTGTCACTTGCTGTGCTTAGCACTGCATACAGCAAATAGCGGCTCAAGTGCTTTTACCGAAGCAGCAGAACTCAATACACAATGCATTATGCAATGTAAATATGCTTAATTTGCTGCCCACTAACCACAAACGCCAGCGGTATTCACGAGTAATACAGCAAAATTAACAAAATCAGCAGTTTTTTCTAAACAACTGATTCAGCACAGCACAAAAGTGTCCAAAGAGCAACGACAAAATTTTATTGAATTGTTGTAATTTTCCGTTCAGATTGTGAATGCCGCCAGTGTGTGGTGTTGCACTTACCTGTGCGCATGCCAAGTGTACCGGCGTCGAGAGATCGTGTTGCTGTGTGGATATTTTTGCGCCCGATTTGAGGCACAGCTCCACCGCTTTGATGTCGCCGCCGTGTACGGCCGAGTGTAGCGGCACGTTGCCTTCCGAATCGTAAAAGGATATCATCTCCTCGCGTGTGCAGCCGCGCTGTTCGCCCCACTGTTGTTGGTGGTTGGTGATTGCAGCATTTGTTGTTGTTTTTATTTTTTTTGGTTATTTTGTTGTTGTTGTTGTTGTTGCGTTATAGTGCACATTGCATTGTAAGAGAAACGATAAGAAGTGGATATATGTATGATAAATTGTTTATGGTTGATCGGGTTTCAGATTTATGGCAGCGCAAACCAATGACAGTGCGTGGTTTTTTTTAACATGTAGCAACACACATATATGAACACTTGACACACATATAAACACATTTTAAAGTAAGCATAATATTTAGATGTCTTAAGATGAATTGCTCAAAAAATATGTTGTAGGATTAAAATAGTCAACACAAGCCACACAACATTCAGTCTTACACAACTAACAGCGACGAGCGCAAAATGCAACCTGAATAATTTTGGCTAAACAGCAATTAACTGCTCAACTGTTTGAATTGCCTATAAAGAACGCGTCACCCTGTATACCCGTTCACTGTGCATATCCTTCAAATTTCTATCTCCCACTAAGCCGCCAATAGTTGTGTCAAAGAAGGTTTACAATTTATGGACCAAAACTAATGCTTGAGCGCGCACATCAGTGCGTATGAGTGACGTAAATGATCCGTAATGCAGCATTTGTGCAGCGAGCTGCGGCTTTCGAGTTGATTTCGTGCACTTAAAGCAACCAATTTACATAGGTTTCATGTGATTAACATCTGTGATGTTTATTGAGCTGCAACGCGAAGCTGCTGAAGTGTCAACAATGCGAAAAGCCAATTGGCAAACGTTGATTAAAGTGCAGCCGCCAGTAGTGGGAAGCCACATTTTAATGCAAAATGTTGTCGATCGATGTGTATTTATGTAAGTAAATTATTGTAAATAAGTATTATTTTTTTGTGCTGCCACATGCATCGCTATGGCAAACCGCAGCTGATTTATACATTTTCACGACTATATTTGCTTTGATTGGCGGTTTGCAGCAACAAGATGAAAAAGTGGGGACATGGAGAGAAGAGAATGTGAGTATATAAGAAGTCTCGGTGAAGGGGCACATTTGGTGAGCAAGTGGTAATATTTTTTAAGCATTGTAAAGTCGACATGTTGCGATTAAGTGTTTAGAAGAGCCGTTGCTCTTTTCCGATGGCATTTAGACAAAGTTGAGACACAGATTAAGCTCAAAAATTGTTTGTGGCTTATTTGCTTAGACCAGTGACTTTACAAAACCTTAAAGAAAATCGCATGGCATGAAATGGCTAGTCATTTGACATTGGTATTTCGGTTGGTGATTTGGTCTGAAAATTGTTGCTCCAATAAATCAATTGTTTTCACAATTATAATGCACTCTTGCCTTGTGTAATGTTCCATTTTTAACAATCAGAAAAATTATGGAATAGTCAAATTTCAGAGCTGAGATAGACATTTTGTATAAATCTTGACATATAAAAATGTGCTTGGTATACGAAATTTGTAAGCAAACATCTTTATACAAGAAGCTGTTGGAACGCGAAAGAAGAAAATGCAATCCTTTAACTTCTCTGCACCTTTGCAGCGTTTTGTCCGAAACACAAAAAAATATTGGTTTCTTCTATTCAGAAAGCATCTCCGACATCTGCAATGATCTCCAGTTTTTTTGAATTTTATGTTAAACTAAATCCTGAGGTATTACAATAACCTTAACAAAGTTACCTACCTACCATCCTTCATACAAGGAAATGATGATGCTTTATGACATACTCGTATGACAACTTGAAAGTTAGTCAAGCAATGCCGCTCACTGCAGTTCAAATACTTAGCTGTAAATGTTCAAGACATGTGTCCTTAAACTGAAATGTCCATCCTAACACATTTTTTGTGCGCCATTCTTATGAAATTCTGATTAGATTCTTAGATTAGATTCCTTTTTTTTAAGGAAATGTAATTTTTTTTTTTAGTTGGAATAATTTAAACATCTCAACATGTCATAATAAAAGTTAGCCGCCTAAAACGGGGCGTGTCCATGATGTAGGGTCCATATGCAATCGTTCAAAATCGGCAGCAGCACTTTTGCTCGTTTTGTTTTTTACTCTTTGGCCAACTTTGACAGTCTCGGTTGACATGCAACGAAAATGCATGAAATGTCAAGTGTGCAAATAACTAAAGTACAACAACATTAATAACGGTGCAAATAAATAGTTTAAATAATTTAAAGTTTCATTTGCATGAAATTTGCTTTGGCATTGGCTACCAGTTGACAACAGCTGCTGTTGCTGCTGGTTTTGCAGCGCGGCCACAGTTGCCGCTGCTGGTCGTCGTAATAACTGCAGGAAAAAAATGAAATTTGCTTCTCGACTTAACGAATGTTGCTTACTTTGCAGCAAGTGCGCTTGAGAAGAAAATGTAAATTCAAACAAAGCCAAATTGTGAGCATCAGCCGGCGAGTGAGATAAAATAAAGGAAGGAACGTCGGGCAGCAAATGAGATGCGATTAGATGGAAGCAGCATTCAGCGACGCTGTTGCTGTTTTCGTTGGTGTTTTGTGGTGGTTCAGGCTATTTGTTGTTGCTTTAACTATGTATATGTGTGTAGTAAGAAAATGTGTGCAGAAAAGATCAAAGCGAGTATTCTAATGAAAGTGTGTGCAATATGTTTGCTAAATATGCGATATGTGCCTGACTTTTGCTTTGTGGTGGTGCAGCTTAAGCAAATACAATGTAGATGAGGATAATCAAAGGAAATGGGCACTAAAAATGGAAATGAATAAATATTGAAATTGATTATGCAACTATTATGATGTCTGGTTTGTTTCGAAAGCGACTGTGCGGAGGAAACCATCGCCTTGAATAATTAAGGTCTTGAACACAGGAAACGTTAGTTGGAACTCTATATATAGCACGTTATATAGACATACATACATGCATTTGTATGTATATATGTATGTATGTATGCTTTTGACAACTCAAGTGCGCTTCCAGCACACAAAAAAGTGAAACACTGACTAGAAACCAAAAAAGTTTGAACAGTATTTTCTGTTTATCTAAATAAATAAATACATAAATAAGTAACAAGTTAATTTGTTTGTGGATTGGCATTGCCTCAACAATAGTCTGCACGATAGCCACACAGTAGTGTTGACTTGTTTTCTATTTTCCTTTTCAAGACAACACTCGTTTTTTCTCATTTAAAAAACATGATGAATAAATGGAATTGCTTGGTTGGTTAAAGACCTTAACAGCCCGATTCTGTACACTTGATAAATTCACCATATTGACTATTTGTCAAGTTTTTATTATTTGTCAAGAATCGGTATTCTATCCCAAAAATAAAAGCTCTTTTCTTGATAAATTGTCAAAAGTGTGAATGCTATTGACAACAGCATACAAATTGAAATTTTGCCTATTGAAAATGGAAGAATTGTGCATGTTTACACTTTTACATCAGAGAAAATAAAAAAAAAAATTCCGTTACCTCCCACGAATTATTTTTTGTATGCAAAAATCGCCTATTGTGATGAAACTATTGAAAAAAACGCACGAACTTATTTCCAGCCCAGCCAGGATTCGAACCGGGGGCGCCCGGTATGGGAAGCCAGCGCGTACCCGCTGGGCTATCAAGGCCGGTTTTTTTCTGCAAAACTTACTGTAGTTAAACTGTTTGTCTTATTTTTTGACAATTTGACAGCTGTCGCATATTCACCTTATGTTGAATTAAATGAGCTTTTTACTTTATCAATGTTGCATCAGAATACCAACAAGCTTTTGCTTGATAAAAATCTTGACAAAATACCTTGACAAAAAATTTGTCAAGAATGCACAGAATCAGGCTGTAAATCTGCTTTTAGATTGAAAATTATAAAATGCATAATTTTATTAATAAAGTATAATCTCGATAATTCGGACACTCGCTAATACGGACAACGCGGTAATCCGGACACTCAATTTCTATTGTAGACTCTGTAATCCGGACACGCAATTTCTATTGTAGACTCTGTAATCCGGACACCAGGGTTTGGTTTTTAATTGTCCGGATTATCGAGATTATACTGTAATATGTTTTTTATATATACATATATGTAAATAAGGTTTAGTAAAAAGAAATCTATTAATTTTCCAATAGATAGCTTTACATAGTAATCTGTATCTCGCGTTATAAAAGTGCTATGGGGTTATGTTAGATGGCGTTAGAAAGTTAAGAGTTCATGCTAAACAAACTTCTCAGATAGTTTTGTGATTGCTTGACTCAGTTTTGATAAAAGTTACGACATATTTTGCACACCCACTTCAAAAGTGACACAACTCAAAATTTTTAATTTTCGGGTGTATCTACCAATAAGCAAAAGCTCACTATATTTTGTTGTTGTTAACTGTTACCAAAATACAGTTAGGTCTCTCTTCATGTCGAGAAATTTGATGCTATTTGATCGCTGCAGCTCAATGTAATATAGTCCTAATTCAAATTGTGCCACTTTTGACGAAATAAATTTTTGTTGAAGTTAATTTTAAGTAAAGTTGTGACAATTTTAGTATATATTTTCAAATAAAAACATTAACTTAGAATTTGCAAAATTTTTCTTTCAACTTTTTAACTGTAATTTATAATTATTAAATTCAGAAAGTGGCATCACTTAAAATAATTCGGTAATTATTGAATTAAAATATCATCAAAAAAGTCAAAACTAAAAATTTTAGATTTTCTAGTATAAAATAAAAAAAAAACTTTGTAATAATTAATTAATAATAATTGACTGGCACGACAGCCCGCTTACGCGAGACTAAGGCCTAGCTTCCCGCAACTACCCGTGTTGTGCGTGTGAATTTGTACGCGGGTTGAAGGGACCTACAGTTTTATGCCGGTTCCGAACGGCAGGTTGGGAGCTTTTTCATAAGCAATTTTTACTCTCAGAGGTTTGCCATTTCCAGCTGAGAGGACAGCCACCGAAAGAGAAAACGAGTTTTCCCGTTATTTTTTTTAGGTGTTATTACAGGCAGTATTTGAACCTGGGGTTGCTGCCTGCGACTCGCGGTCCAACGCACTAACCAACTGAGCCACGGCGGCTGCCAAACTTTGTAACTTATCCTAAATCCTAATCTGTAGGGATTTTCTACTAAACGGTCTACACTTTATTTTAAAAAAATATTTATTCAGCTCAAAAACAGTTTTTTGCGTTTTCTGAAAAATTAAAAATTTTGAGTTATGTCACTTTTATAGTGGGTGTGCGATTTAATAGTTTGTCTTCGGCAAAGGCAAAACACAAACCAGGCGGCTGAAAATGCGGTGGCGGATTCAGGGGGTTTTGGGAGTTGAAACCCCCGAAATAATATTTCGGGTCGACTAAAAAACTACATACAAATTAAAAGGCATAATAAATATGTACATACATATACATAAACATTTATGAATATTAAAGAATTACTTTTTGAAACCCCCAAAATATTTTCTGAATCCACCACCGTGAAAATGGGAATTTTCATGTCAAAAATGTCTCATTGAAAATTTTCGAGTCCAACTGTCAGTTAAAAACTGTTTCAATTCAAAATATCTTATAAAATAACTTGAATAATATTCAATATTTGCTTCAACTCTGCTTCAATGTGTTAAATTCTTGGAAAACTATTGCGTGCATCAATGAGAAAGCAGAAGGACTGAGCGACCCAAAAATCCCAACTAATCCTTCTGGTGATGCTAATCTCAAATGTATTCACTTTATCGGCAGATATACAAATTTCTGGCAAAATTATTGTGCATATGTTTGCATCCTTCTATTCGATTCTTATACGATTTTTCTAACACGATTATTCTTAATCTTTCTAACACAAGCGAATTAAATTTCTGTATCGAATATAATCGGACAACTCAATGTAGAGTAAAAAACATCAATCACCAAAAATTGTTTTCTTCATGTATTTTTCTTTTTAATTTTCCAACACATGCATATGTAGAATAGAGAACCAATTATATGTACATAAATTATACAACACAAACTATACAACAAACTATTTAGTTGAGAGAGATTTCGAAATATAATATTTGTATTTTTATTTGAATTTTTCTTGTTATTTTTGCACTGACGAGATGTCAGCACATCAAGCAAAAATGCAGTCAAAACCGCCACACACACACACACACGCACGCACACACATATATACAAATCCACAGGCGACCACGCGTACGTGTGCGTCTATATGCAAAAGCCGACAAAAGCCTCACAAGCACACACAGCAATGTAATACTCGCCTGGAAAAAGACTTCCATCGTTTTGGAGCTGGCATTTTTAGCCGCTTCATGTATGGGATAGTAACCATTGTTGCAGGGTCTACGGGGACATGCTTCGAATTCGGTTATCTGTAAGATACGCAGACGTACATAGACATTAAAATAGCATTTATCAGACTCGCACACTGTTATGAACGCACCACTGCGCACACACACACACACACACATACACACACACGCACACATATTAATTGGCTATCTGTTACAATTGACACTGACAGATGTTAATTAGTAAAACAAATAAGGGAATGACAGATGGTAACCCATGCTTTAGATATGCAAACTGCACCCTCAACCATTAAGCACAACAATTATGCTTAATAGTTAAGCGCGCGCGCCTAAAAGTATGCAGCACAGCTTTGGTATCACTGTCAAGTTCAAGGTCTTGCAGCTCACCAAACTTATCAAAGTGCGAGCATACTTTTAGGCAGACTTTTTAATGTTATACGCCAATGACAGAAAGAGACTACTAAACGTAAATGTAAACAAAGGTTCATTCACTACATGTGTACTTTTTCTATTATATCCATTAATTGTAACGTACAACTTGTATCTTCAATGGCAATTAACTACACTACGCCACTGGACAATGGACACATTAAAATTTGGGAAACACACTGCTATGAGATGTGCCTTTGGAACGCATCGACTGTCACATTGTTTACGAAAATGTCTACCCACCAAAATGCGGGCGCACTCCTCGTGGTCGTAGATGGCGGCCAGATGCAGAGCGGTTCGTCCGTGTTCGCCGCCCTGCTGTATGTCGATGACATTGCGATAATTGCCCATAACGCGCAGCGATTTCACTTTATTCAATTCGGTTGCCAAGTGCACCGGCGCCTGTTTCTTCTCGTTGAGAATGCTGGTGTCGACGGGACTGCAACGGAAGCGAAGACGTAGCATAAAAGCAATTAAATGCGGATTGGATTAATTGAGGAAAAAATATCGAAAGAAAATTGTTTCAGTTGAAAAGTTGCACTCGACTTGAATCGAGTTGTTTTGCCTTGTTTTTGGCGCAATGCTTTTTTTGATTTGAAATATTTTTTGCTGTTATTATTTTATTACTTATTTTACTTACATGGAGAGTAAATAGTCCAGCGCTTCGTATGCATCGAATTCGACGGCAACATGCAGCGGTGTATTGCCCGCATTGTCCTTTGCATTGAAATCTACGCAAAGTAATGCGTTTTTATTTCAGTAATCATTAATTTTTTTTAATTTAAAACTATGTAAAATATGATTTTATTCACCTCCATTCTGATCGCGTATATAGCGCAGTATGTTCACGCGATTGCGTGCCGCTGCCTGATGCGCCGCCGTGCGTCCTCGGCTGTCGCGTATCGACAAACGTGTATTGTCAGCCTGATACAGTCGCTTGAAATCGTCCAGATTTCCCGACTCGGCCGCCTGTAGTTAAAGAGGGAAAGTGCAAATAAATACAAAAGATGATAGTAAATTGTTTTATAGGAAAGTGAACAAGATGAGTAAACTTTGTCTGTTATTTTGAGCATAAAGTTGAGTTCGTTGCATTTGCTGAATTATTTGCTGAATTGAACCATCAACTATCGTAGCCGCAGACCGAACAATATGTAACTTAATTAGTTTTGTTCACTCACTTTTAGATTCATTTGACCGCTTTTCTAGTCCTTGTTTTCTCATTTAAACAAAAAGTTAATAATAGAACAGAAGCAGGAAATGTGCCAGATGTGCTGTTGTTCAATGTGTGTGTGAATATTGGTTTATAAATTGCGCAGAGATAGCCAAGTGCAAACATTTTCAATAGCTGCTTTTCAACTTTCAGGACCAAAATAGAATAAAATTTAGATGTATGAATCTACAAACAGAGATCCAAAGCATGACATATTTTCGTCCTGAAAGTTCAAAATAGAAAATTTATTTAAAAGGAGAGGAGGTTTCATTTGATACCCATATCTTCATCATTTCAAAACTGCAATTATTTGAAAAAAATCTTTGAAAGGTGTATGTCCTTAATATTTTAAAATGCTTTAAAAAGGACTTTGGGTCAGAAAATGAAATACTGACTATGCCAGGTTACTATGAATGACCTCGAGTTTCACGTCTATATCAACATTTGGCTGGGTCTCGGCAAATAGGTTTTTTTTCGCAAGGTGTAATAAATGTAATGTTGGTGCTTCATAACTTTCTAATTTTTCTTTCAATTCTATTGCTGCTAGGCTTAATATTTGCACAAATAATATATCTTTTTTAAAATCAGAGAAGATAATTTATTTTATCTATAAAACAATTATTCGAAAATTTATAATTTTTTTTAAATGGTCGAAAAATTTACTATTTTCAAACTTTCACCATCAGTAACATCACCAAATCTCAACAATCATCAACTGAAATAACAGGGACAAAATTGGTTTTTCAAAAATTTTTCGAAAACGCTTCTTAAAAAAATTCCTTTGACTTTCAGTTTCGTTTTCAGCGGCCCAAAGTTAGTCTACAAAATATTTTGGTTTTTAGGTGCACGCAATGATCACGATGATGAATTTTTAAGGAATTTAAGGATGTATGTACATTAATAGAGATATCGATATTTTGTATTCCAAATGTTGATTTAGTCAGATGTTAATAAACAATTACTTTTTTAGAATTTATTCAAAAGTATCTGAGAAAAACTCATGGAAAATACTGTAGCGATGAGGCACTGTGCTGTGCTATGCATGAATACTTTTAGGCATGCACGTTGAAGTACGGCAAATTTGGAATAATTCGCTTGGTATAGTCCGATATGGCAAGGATGGTTCGCGAAGGAATGGGCTCTGCGAGAATGGTCGAGCGTTTTCCAATTGGAAGTTGCAAGAAACTTCGGCGCGATAAGAAAACTGGTATAAAAGCAGCTGTGTGCAGCGCAGAGACTCGAGTCGGTATTGAGCAAGCAAAGGGGAAACATGCAATAGTAGTAGTAAAGTAGTAACAAGTGTAAATTTGTAAATAAAGTGATTGTTGATTTTTGACTGCGTTTGCGCAGAATGAATGAAGTTGTTTTATTTTCAAGCACAATCAGATACGAACAGCTTAGAGAAGTCATTTTCGTAACAATACATCAAAATTTAGAATAACAGCTGGTTCAGATAATTGAAGACATGGTTGAAATAATCGGCATTTTGAATTATGTAAGTTCCCATTGCTACCAAAAAAATACACAATACCATGAATTACAGTTTTGTTGTTGTATTTTTAATATTTGAAGCAATTCGGAAATGCATTTGTTTTGTTTTTGTAAATATGTCAAGTTTACTACAAATATCAAATTTATCAAAAATACACAGTGATTACACCGTGCGACTCCTCGTTATTTCTTATCCCCTTCAAAAATTTGAAGTCCTTTTAAAAGAACAAAGGATGCAGAAATGAAAAAACTGAGTACGCAGTATTACTATGTTTGGTCTCTAGTTTCACACCCATATGAATTTTTACCGGTGTGAAAAATTTTTTTTATTTTTGTCGCACGGTGTTATGATTCTGCAATCATTATAGCGTATCAGTATTTTCGCATTCTTTAATTTTAAAAATCGAAAGAACATTTCAACTGATCTAATATTTACACCACAATCAACTTTGAGTGAGAATTTTTAGTGAGTGAAAGGCATTTTGCCACAAGTAACATTTGAATGAAAATCGTAGCAAAAAATGCCAAGCATACGAAAACAAATTCCCTAAAAGTGAGAGATAAAGAATTTTAGGAATTTTTGCATAAATCAATTTGTATGAATTGTTTTCGAAAAGAACATAACTCTGACAGAGAAATGCAATCAAAAACAAATATTTCCAAGTATTGTGATTTTATGCAAAATCTTGCATGCATAGCAAGTAAAAAAGGGCAAAACATTGCATATGTAAATACTGAATGAAGGGTTCACCGTGTGGACACGTGGCTTGTTTAAGTTTTGATTAGAAAAAGTGGCACCAACATTTCTTTCTACTTGTACAACTTTGCTTCTTACCAACGCATAACTTTGCCAAAGTAAGATAGCATTTTTCTTAGGGATTGAATTAAATTAGCAAAATTTTGCACTTAACACACTCAAGCGACAAGCAGCCCGAAGAGCGCTTATGAAAAATTAGAAAAGCAACGTGTGGCCAAGTCAAAGCGACCGTCAAATAGTGGCGCGCCACCGACTTGACATGTGCGCAACAACTACGATGCGGTGTCAAGTGCGCGCCGAGAGAAAAAAAAACTGAAAGTACACAACTGAAAGAAAAACAAAAATGTGCTCGCAGCAATGACAACGAAGGGCAAAAGAAGCTGAAGAAATGACACAATATGAGGAAATGTGCTGAAGCGACTTAAAGTACTTGACTGGGCAAACTTAGTAAAACTATTGCAAATACCATACACAATATTTATTACGTATGTGAACACATTGTACGAAGTAAAAAATTATAAATAAGCTTCTGATCTCAGTTATATGAAAAAGTTTGTGATATTTGCTGGTTATCTTGGGAATAAGAGGGTTAAACTGTTAACATCGTGAGAATTTAGAGAGCAGAAATAGGTTAGTTGGAGCCCGAAGAATTTAGGAATATTGCGTGCCCAAAAGGGAAACATAGACTAACCTAAAATCACCCACATCGATCATTACAAAAGAAATTCACCTGATTTATAGCTGCGTGGGTAATCATTGAAGGCGAACTCAGTCTCTGAACTGTTTTAATGAGTATATCAAACCTTTCAGTAGGTTTTATTTGAGCACAATTCAGTGATACGAACTATGCATGCGTTGGCCAGCAGAAGAAATTTACGTAACACTACTTTTTTCAGATGGTCCAAAACGCAGGCTGGAGTACTTTCCAGCAGAAATTTTAATTTGCTTAAGAAGAACAGAAGTCAAATGATATCCCTATTAACCCGGGCAGTGAAGGCACTTTTAAGGCCTTGGACTCAGTCTCCATTACATAGCAGACTGTTCTCAGCTGCAAAGATCTCAGTGGTCTTATGACAAGGATCTTCTAAGTTGCAGTGCACTATCCCCGTCAAAAATAAAAATCTAACCTAACCTAACTTAACATGCATGCTGCAATCTGGTATGGAATATGAATACTGCCTCGTTTTCAGAATTAAAGTGAGGTTAAGAGGCCCAGGTATTGTGCACTTTACGAGTATGTAATAGTCGATATTTTCTGTTGCAGTCCGCATGGCCGCAACGGTGCCTTTCACAACACACAACAAATGACATTTGATTTGTCAACAATTTTTCTCTGCGTCTGCTGAACTTTGATAACCACAAACACACAGCCAAACAGTCACTTGTGTACCCAGAATGGTTGCACTGGCCGCAGTTGGCTGGTAGAACAGCTTTTTGCTATGTTTTATTGCATGCAAAATTGTGTTGTTGCACATTTGCTGTGCACAAATTTATCATTTTGTTACTGTTATGACATTGAAATGTGTTCTTTTGTAAGATGCATTCATTTATGGAATTTTTATTTTATTTTACATTTTTGCTCACTTTTTGTCTGAGGAAATTCGGTCGGGTTTATCGCTTTAAAATGTATCAGGGACCAGCCGCTGTTACCTAAAGTTGCTACTTTCAGCTATAACTGTGGTCTAATTTATTGTTGTTGCTGTTGTTAGTGCAGCTATTGTTATGCAGTGCCTAACGAAGCGCCAGTGAACAATTCTGAAGGCATTTTTTTGGCCGCCTGGCTGAAATTTGGTGAAATTTTCAGCTGGCAATTCATTTGTTGTCAATAAAACCAGCAAATAAAAGCCAACCAAAACAAAGTAATTCGTTAATGATAGCAACGTTAATTAAATTCTCATTATTATATAAGCCGTGTGCAAAAACAAAGGGAGGCAAAAATGGTCGCGGTTGACGTGGCTGTTTTTTTTTTGGCTTTATGGTAAAGCGAAATGGAATTTATTCTCTTTTTGTCTTTTTCGCGCTTTCCATAAGACTTTCTCTTTGTAGAAAGCGAGAGAGAAAGAGATAGAAAAAAGTAGAATAGTGTGAAATGTGCGGAATATAACTTAGTAAAGTGCTGCACTTCTAAATATTTTCAATACACTTAACTTGCAAGCCTATTATAATTTTTTTTTGCTATTGTGTAGTTAAAAGATCACAACATTAAGCAAAAATTGTGATTAAATTATTATTAAAAATATAGTATAAATATATAAATATGAAATATTTATTAAATATTAAAAAAATTATATAAAAAAAAAATTTTACGAAAAATCAAGCAGGAAATAGTGTTTTACAATGTCGCCTAAAGCGTTCAGAGTAAAAATATTAATACTAGGAAAATTTTTATTAGATGCTAACTACTTTTGAAGTCCAGCTTTGATGGGTTTGAATTTTAGAATTTCTATTTTTGAATTGGATTTTTGTGCATTGTCTGCATTCCAATATGAACTGAATGACCTTCGAGTTGCTTTTGCTTTCATTTCAGCAATATTTCAGTTACTTAGTTGCTTAGTCGTCTTTTGACTTGACAAATCTACTGCGACAGAAATTTGCAATCAAAACTGCTCATTTGTATTGGGGAAGAAAGTAAAACTTCATTGAAATATAAACTTAGACTCGGTTTACCAAAGAGTTTATTAAAGCTTGACGTGACCTAAAAGCAGACAAATGGACACCACAATGTCTTAGAAATAAAAGAAAACCAACAAATTTGAATGCGTTTAAGGAAAAAAGTTCATATTTAGTTGGCAGATCTGTAGGTTTGTACCTAAATAATAATAAATAAAAAATAATGAAATTTTAATTGAAAATATTGACTTTAAAAATGGGAGTCTCTAGATGTTTACTTTTTCACTATTCGTAGGAAATAAGTAAATTTTTTACAAAACAAAAAACAACAAAATTATTTGTTAATGAGCAAATTTTTTACAAAAAAAAAACATTTATTATGATGTTTGTTCATCAAAATCTGCTAATGAAAATGTTCTTACTTTGAAAGCAGGGACTTAACTATTTTTTTAAGTTTTTTAAGAAATTAATTGCAATTACAATGCAACATAAATTGTATTTGTTGATTATAATTATTATTTGCGAAAGTTAATTTTTACGTTGCATAATAACTGTTATGATAAATAAATATTTTTTTCATTCTGGATAATTATTATTTTGGGATTTTTTTTTATTTATGTTACCGATAACTATTATTTTGAGAACATTTTTTTTTTTGCTTCATAACTTTTATTTGTGATTTTTTTATTTACGTTACCGATAACTATTATTTGAAAGAATTTTTATTTTAACATTTAACATTTTTTAAAGAAATTTTTTTGTTTACGTTGCCTTACCACATTTTGAGTATGAATTGATTTTTAATTGTTTAGTTGTTGGTGGAAATAAGGTTTCTGCAGTTAATTTGCGTTTGTCAATTTAAAACAATTAAAAATTAATTCATATCCAAAATGTAGTAATTCAACGTAAACAATTTTGTTTTCAAAATAATAGTTATCAGCAACGTAAATGAAAAAAATCATAAATAAAAGTTATGAAGCAACGTAAAAAAAAATGTCTCAAAATAATAGTTATCGGTAACGTAAATTAAAAAAATCATAAATAAAAGTTATGAAGCAATGTAAAAAAACAAAAATCCCAAAATAATAATTATCGACAACGAAAAATATACTTGTTACTTATAACAGTTATTATGCAATTCAAAAATGTTTATTACATGATAATAGTTATAGGCGACTTAAAAAATTTCTTATTTGAAATAATTATTATAAAACAATAATTTCAGAAATTTCTTAAATTAGGGCAATTTTTTCATTCCCAAAAATATGGATAATATTTATTTTAGGTCTCTGTTTGAAAGTCCTAATGAGTCTTAAAGTTGTCCGATTGTACTAGTGGAGCAATCGGGAAGCTACCTGTCTGACTGCCTCTGATTGCTGCCTGCAACTTCTTCAGAATTTTCAAAGTTATAAGTTTTTACAGTACAGTTCAAAGTTGGACGGAGCCATATTAATTAGGTATGGTTTTTGGTTGAAGACATTTGTTCAGTTATTGGTTTACAACTACTGTAGTCACATCGGTAGATGGATGGAAAGTTAAGTAACGATTGCCGTGAAATTTTCTAGAAAATTCACATTTTCGCTCCTGGAGGGAAACTGCAAACTTCCACAGCATGTCAGTTGTCTCCGAAAGTTAAAATTTGTATTATGAACTCAACCAAAGACGGTCTTCTAAAAAATTAAAAATAAAGTTTGTTTCAAAATTAGTTAGGCGATTCCATATTCTATGAACTGTGCAATAACTATTTAAATTATAACGTTTACTACAAAAATAAAAATCTGTATCTAATAAAGTTTGTGCAAACGTCCTGAAAAAAATGTAGCGAAAGAAGAAAAGAATATCTTCCAAAAGTGAGTGCGTCCTCTTCAAGAAAATAAAAGAATTGTCTGCTGTCCAAGCCTAATGAGGACGCACAGGATTTGAATGAGTCCTATTACGGTCAACGTTTGTTGTTCAATGAATACTCGGATCAAATTTTGTACCGATATATCTAACAGCTGATATATTTAAGACATGCAATGTCAGAAGGTGTTGAAACTTTTCGTAACATACTAACTCAGAACAATGTCTTTTCGTCGAAGAGTTACATAACTAAAATCAATACTAGAAATTGTAGCTTCTATGGTAATTGCATTAAAAATCAAATAAACCATTCGGCTTCACTGTTTTGGCAACACGTTTTTATTTGTCTTTAATTTAAGTCCAAATGTAACTTTTACTCCCAATAGCGATTTGGTGCAGAGCCAGAAATGGTCAGCTCCGCACGTTTGGCTTAAACTAGGAAATGCTCTTGGCTTGAAGGGTCAACAGTATGTTTCTACTACATCAAAGTTAACATACTGTTCCTCGAACTAGCAGCATTATGCTCCATTTCTGTTAGTGGTAGCATTATGTGGCTAGCAGAAGGCTCACCCATAAAAATAACTTGCGCCTTTCAAATGACAATTTCCGAATATTTGTTCTAACATTTTTGGGGGTGAGGGTTCTATACACAAATTTTAGGGTCAATACCATTTTGAACTCTTTTTGCCATCCAAAATTTATGTAAAAATTGAAGAAATTATGTTTAAATTGAAGAAATTGAATTGAATTGTTTGAAGACCCAAAATCTTCTTTGTGTGGGCCTCTCTGCCTATGTGACACGTAATCGTTTATCTTAATTTGTGTGTCAATTATTTTTTTATTAAACACAACTAAAGCTGAATGCAACTGGTTGTCTTAATTACAATGTCATTAGAATCTGATATTCTTTCAGTCTTGTAACATTTAACCTTTTGTCTCGAACTGGTAAATTTGAACTTTACATGCACACAGCAAAATCAACTAAAATGAAATTCAAGCAAATCACAAACACAGAAATAAATATCAAATTTTCCAAGTGCTTTTCATCTTGCGATGTTATCCATTTTTCCAGCACTCAATCGCATTAAAGAATCACATTAAGGCATTTAATCTACTTGTTTTCATTTGATTTCGCTTTTTTCTTTTACTTCTACTTTATTTTATTAAATTGTTTTTTTTTTTTGATGTTGATTTGATTCGATGCGATTTCTGGTTACCTGCAGCAAATCATCCGGGCGTATTTTCGGTGTCGGCGTCATGCGCAACATGCGTGTCCACTGCGTTGGCAATTTAAGTGGCGCGGTAATGCTCAGTTCAGCTCCACGTGCGCAGCCGTTAATTAAGCAACGAAATGGCCGTACGACAACATCACGCTTAGACGAATTTTTCATGGTATTCTTCAGTCTGAACATGCGATGCGTTTACTCTTCCAATACACGTCCGCACTGGCCAGTGTGTTTGTGTTTGTGTATTTGATTTGATTTAATTTATTCTGTTTGTTCGTTTGTTTCACTTACAAACACTGTCAATTTTCGACTTTCAATTTTCTATTTTGCAAATTAATTGCCTTTCATTTTGCAAGTATTTTAAGTTTTTAGTTAAACGTACTTTTCAAACTTTATGAAATTGCCTCAACTTGTTGATAATAATTTGGGTTCGCTTTGTCAGTCAATAGAAATCACTGCACTCAAAAGCATTTGCGTAAATCTTTGCGACAAAGATTTGTACAAAATTTAGATTTGAACTAAACTAATAAATGCGCTGATCATTTTTCACGAGAACCAAAATTAGCTTTTTCACAGCAAGAAAAAAACATGAAAAGAACGAATTGTGCATGAAGAGCGCAAAGACAAATCGTAAGCAATGCATTGCCTGGAGTGAAGTGTTTGTAATGCGTAAACAAAAACTGTGAACGATGGAAAAATAAATGAAAAACTTTTATGAAATACAATTTTATGCTCGAACTATTCATTGGCACAATGACCTAAAGACAAAAAAAAGTTACGCATACGCCGCGTGGGGCGACGAGTGAAATGCTTAAACGTGAACAGGCAGTGTGACAAAGGCTTAAGTCTGTTGTCATAACTGATGAATGATGATGGAAAAAATTCAATTGATGTTGATGCGGGTCTGTGAAGCGACATCGAGCGAATGGTAATTAATTTGGCGTTGCAGGAATTTCAATAGTATTCAATAAATATATTGTCATATAATCAAAATGAAGTAAACTAACAAACAAAAAATGAAAATTAATATTTTAATTGCATAGAGATAATAATTTAATTGAGTATAACTTAATAACTTAATACATACAAAATTTAATGGCAACAATAAATCTTCATGGATACGATGGGAAACAAATCAATTAAAAAAAGCTGAATATCGAGCAAAAAATTAGAATATAAGAATAAGAAGAAACAAACACGAAAAAACTTGATTGTAACTCAGTTGTGTGGAAATCTTTGATGTGCTGTGGTATTGAAATCATTGTTGAAATCAACTCAATATACACCAAAGCTAGCAAAAAAAAATACCAAAATTTTTACGAAAATATTGATAAAACCGATTTATTGTAGAAAGCAAGAAAAATCTTCAATTTAATTAATTTAATGCTTCCTTTCATTTAAATATTATTTAACGAAAGATATCATATCTATTACTTTGGATTACAAATTTTGAATTGAAATACTCATTTCTGGTCAAATTAAAGTGTATACTCAGTTGTGAGCGTAACTGTATACATATCTAAAGTAAAAATAACATAAAGAAAGAAGATTCCAATGGAAAAGAAGAGATTGTAAACGTGAACATTAAAAAAAGTGATAAAAAACTGAAAACTTAAAAAAAGTCATTAAAAGCCTACAATTTAAACCTTCAAGGCGATATTTTCAAATCAAAGCCCAATATAATTTTTAAACTAATTTAAAAGTCATTTTGCTAGGATTTCATAGACTTTTTTCAAAGTGGTTCAATCAAGTTTCGATCAGAAAAAATTCAAATATGTATGTTTATCAAACAACCAAGAAAATAATTCATGCAATTGAGAAACAAATCAAAGATAGTGCAATCTATAATAAAAAATGTAAAATACATTGCTACCAAATTTGTTTCACATTGTAAGTGAGCAGCAAATTAAAATATAATATAATTAAAGTTTCAAATTAAATCCAAATTAAAGCAGATTTCTGAGAAGGTTTCCCATGGCAGCAGATGGCAGCCATGATTATTCGCACCTACACAACATTTGATAACATTTTAATGCGTAGAGCAGAGACTCAATTAATGGACATGTAATAAATTCCAGAAATTCACAGACTAATCCATGACTGCTTGTGTGGCCAGAAGTGTTAAATTAACCCTTTCGCTATTTTGTTGCCATATGGCAACATGCTAATTTGTGGAGGTCTGCATCCTCTATGGTTACAAGAATACATTTTTTTGTTGTTCCTTAGAATAGTTTGAAGTTTTAGGAAAAATACGAAATTAATAAACTCAATATTTAAGTTTAAAGAAGGGAGTCCTTTTAATGGTATATCTTGACATAGTAAAGGAAGAAGAAGCAGAAAAAATTAGAGGACTTTTTTAATTTGACGTTTTCTTTCAATTTAGATACTTTTTTTTTATTTTGGCTGAAGTAAATGAAAAAATATTCAAATTTTCTTTATGCATAAAAAGTTGTATGTTTAAGTTATTATTACAGCCACAACGATGTGGTTGCTCTCATAGAAAACCCCTCTAAAATACAGGGTCCGAGTATAAAAATTAAAAAATTCTTACGGATTGTTGCTAAGATAACCACATAGAAGCCTAAATCCTAAAATTTAAAATTTTAACTTTCCCCAGTAAAAAGCTGTAGCGAAAGGGTTAAGAGGAAATACAAACATTTAAACGAAAATTGCACTTAAGGACTCACAGTTTGGCTACTTTGTCACATGAAATGCAACATTTTTGTCATTTGAAGACTAATAAAAACTTTCATTTGTAAGAGTGTTTAATACAAAAGTAAAAATATGAAATTTATGAAATTTGCAATATAAAAGCGCATTGTGCTCGTCAAATATGCTTCAAAATTTGCATACACCACATCAGCAACACTTGAGAGAATATGGTTAATGTTTTGCTTAATTGCTTGCAATGAATTTCCCACATTCTTCGAATTCTTCGCATTCTTGTCATATTTTCGAGCATTAATTTGTGTACTCTAACTTTGTTGTGTAAAGAGTGTTTGCTTGGCCAATTGTTTGTTGATTTCTTTTTGTTTGGATTAACTTCAGAACTGGTGTGTACAGGCTCATTGTTGGTTGTGAAAGAGTCTTCATATATTTGCTTAGCCGAAGTTTATCAGACCCAAACATTTAATTAATTTTGGTTTAATGAAGAATCCTGCTTCGAAATGCTTTTTGCTGCTCTTTGTTTGTTTGTTATTAAATCCATAATACTTAACACGGCTAAAAAGTATTTTACATATGCATCGCTCTTGCATATGCAAAATTGGTAACGAGAATAGTTGAATCTTTCTTGTGTTTGCTTACATGTTCCAGAAAAAGCCGGCAGTTGCTGTGCTTTAATGCATTGTTTATGTTTGTATTTGCTGTGCAACCTTTTGCTGACACTTACAATTTGTAAGAAGTAGTTTAAAGGATAATGTAAGAGAGGTGTAAGAGCTGATAGTTTGACTAAAAAAAAACTTTTAAGATTAAAAAATGCATTAATTTTTAAGCATTTTGTTTGCATAAACAAAGAACACAAGCGAATAATTTTTAGGTTATGAAATTTGCAATGTCAAAGAAAGTTTTGTTCTCAAGAAACTCAAATAAAATTAAATATAAAATTCAACGATATATGCAGCATGGAGTTTGAATGGTATGAAAGATTTGTTGCATAAAATATGGGGAAATGAAATAATTAAATGTACAATAATGGAAAATATTTTAATTTAATTGTTAACAATATTAGATTCAATTCGTTACATAAATTCAATATTAAAAAGATTACAACAAAATTAAAAAATCAAACCGAAAAGCTATCTACATGTTGTTGTCAATGTAGAAAAGAACTAACTTTTTCAAAATTATTTGCAGCGGAAAAAACATTATAAATAGTCCAATTTCATTAAAATAAAATTCTCTATCAATTAGTTTGTGAATCCATTATGTATCATCATACATGAATTTAACGAGAAATAAAGTTTTAAACAAGGAATCACTTCAGATCGATCTGCGAGAATCAGTGAAAGATTAGATATTAAAACAAGATTGGCTTTCAAATCAATTGCAGAGCATTTTTACAAACTTTGTTTTCGACATTTTCAAGACTCTTTGTAATTGAGTTTATAATAAAAAGTACAAGTTTCATGGTCAACTCAACATGGCGCGGAGCAGCAATATTACTGCAGTAGTTAAAGGGTTAAGATAGCAGCATATTGGTGTTATTTTTTTTGCATGTAAATGTATTTTCATTTAATTGAAGGCCATTATTTAGATTACAAAATGTAATTTTTCAAACTTTCTTAACTATTTCAGGGATTTATTTGTGATATTGTTTCTGAATTTATTTCAAAGATATTCAAGAAACATGACTGCATGAATTCATAGACGTTTATTGAAATATTTCTATGTAAAAAATGTGATATAATTTATGAAATAACAACAACAAAAAATACAAAATAGATTAGGTTAGGTTTTTTATGAAAACCTGTAAAAACATAAATGAAATTATTACAAAATAAAAAAATATTATTATTTCATTCAAGTAAAGTGGAATTAAAAAAAATAAATAAATAAAATAAAAATATAAAATAAATAAAAATAAAAAACAAATAAAAATAAATCTTAATTAAAAAAACATTTAGTAAATTCGAAGAAATTAGTTGAAATGTTTTTTGTGAAAAAATGTGAAAATATTAAATAAGAAACAAAAATAAAATTAAATAAATAAAATTGAACCATATGAATTCGTAGCAGTTTATTGAAATGTTTTAATGTGAAAACATGTAAAATTATTCGGGAAATTTAATAAAAAACATTTAGTAAATTCGTAGAAATTTGTTGAAATATTTGTATGTGAAAACATGTAAAAATATTCGAGCAATAATTGTGAAAGTAATACGAAAATCAATTCAAATTTTTATTTACAAACTGTTTTTTATTTTAAAACAAAAACCTTGATCCGTGTGAATTCGAAGTAGTTTATGAAAATGATTTTTTGTGAAAACATGTGAATATATTCATGGAAAAATTTAAAAATATGAAACAAACATTATAATTATATTCAACTAAAATTAAACCATATGAATTCGTTGGTTTAATGAAATGTTTTTATGTGAAAACATGTAAAAATATTTGCGAAATTTAATTAAAAACACATTAAGTAAATTCGTAGGAATTTGTTGAAATATTTGTATGTGAAAATTATGTGATTATAATCAACTAAAATTAAACCATATGAATTCGTTTTTTAAATGAAATGTTTTTATGTGAAAACATGTAAAAATATTGGGGCAGTAATTGTAAAGTACAAATGCGTAATTCAGTTGTTAAAAAAATAGCCGTATGAACTCATAGCAGTGTGTCGAAATGTTTTTATGTGGAAGGACGTAAAAATATATACTTATTTAACATCAAAATATTTGATTATATTACAAAAAATATCTTATATTAAAAAATTTTAAAAAAATTTGCCCTATGAACTCGTAGCAGTTTATTGAAAAACATGAAAAATAAAAATTTGTATTAATTATATAAATTTAAAACAAACTTATTATTCAATAAAAGATAAAGTATTTTTCGTTTATAACGAACCCTTTTAAAACGAACTTTCGCCTAAAACGAACAACTTTCAAAAGTACGCGCTTTATTTTTTCGCTTATTGCGAACCCGTTTCAAGCGAACTTTCGGTTAAAATGAACCATTTTGCTTTAAGCGAAAAATACTGTATATTAAAATATTGAAATAATTAGTGAAAATAAATGAAATTATAAAAATACAGATTTTAACTGTAAATGATGAAATGATGAAAATTTAACTGTATTTAACTGTGATTTTAACTGTAAATGATTATGAAAAATTGTTTTTGTACCCTTAATTATTTATAATCCAATTCCATGTAATTACAAATAATAAAATGTTTCTTGTTTTCTGTTTATGCGAGAATATATATTTACAAACTCCTAAATGTTCAACAATTCAAAGTATGAGGGAATGAAAGCTGCACTTGCTTCTAGCCGCTACTTAACAACTTTCGGTTCGTTTCATGTTTTATTTTGGACTCCAACAAATTTTTTAATTTAGTGCTCCTTCAAATTGAAGCATGACAGCAGTTAACTTTGTAATGTCCCTCATAAAGTTCATGTCATGGCTATAATTATATTGATTATATAACCACCACTTATGACCACTTATTTTCAAATCCTATTTAATTAAGTAATTATAAACATTTTTGTTTCGTTTGGTTCACACTACATCACCGCTAACATGAAATTTACCTCAATTTGTGCACATTTAAAATGGGTTCATGCAAAATTTTTCAACATTTATGTTTTCTATTTGGATTTTGTTTTAGGATTGCAACAATTTTTTTTTTAACACCGAACAATTTATTAAACAATACACAATTCGTGCGAAATTTTGTTCAGTATACCAGCAAAAAATGTGTGTTGTCGTCACTCATAGCGCGGCAACGTTAAAAAAGTGGTATGAAAACACTTTTGGCCAATGGCAATTTAATAAAATACACAAGTTCAAAGTGCAACTTTGAAATTTTCCATACAAAAATTCAAACAAAAAACAATATTCCAACACTTTGTTATTTTTTTCAACTCCGAGATGGACGATTTAAAAAGCAGCACGCAACTAAGACCAGCCATGGCCGTTGCTGTCTTTTATATGGTGCACTGTTGCTGTCGCTGTTGCTGTCGGCGTGTCTGCATGTGTGTGTGTGTGTGTATTCGACATGCAGGACATTCGTGCCGTGATTTGACAAGGTGCTGTGGTGAGTTCAACACGACGCGGCCTCTACGTCACACTGTCCATTGTTGCTGTGGTGCCAGCAACAATGTCGCATCCATTCGCAGTACTAACTCTTGGAATCAAGGAATAGGAATTCTTGAGTTTTGTTTTGCTTTACTCATTCTCCACAAAGAAGCAGCCTTTCGCAATTCGTTGCGCTCGTGTGTTGCTGTGGTGAGTTCGCGTAGGACTTTCGTCAATGCGGCGACTCTTATCACGCGCACAGCATCCGTTCGAAAGTGTGAACCGATAACACTGTGCGACAAAAAATACAAAAAAATTTCACACCGGAAGAAATCCATATGCGCGTGAAATTAGAGACCAAACATAGTAATACTGCGTACTCAGTTTTTTATTTCTACATCCTTTGTCCTTTCAAAAGGATTTCAAAATTTTGAAGGGGATAAAAAAATTGATTGATCATTGATTTTGTATCTTTTTATTATTTAAAATACTGATACTCAAATAAATTAGAATTTTTGTACTTCATTAGAATTGCAGCTTCCGCCTTTTTTTAATAACTTTCAAACCAATAAAGTTAAAGTAAGGAAATTTTGACACGTGATCAGGGAGATTCGGGGATTTAACATGTTTACTTTTCAAGAAAATTCTATGTAAATTTTCAAGCATATAAAGGATTAAAATTTTCAAAGGACCTTTTTCATATCATTTTTCTACAAATAGATAAACAATTAATTTTATTTAAATTTTTAAGCCTTTCCTCTTTCATTTGATATACATATTGTCATTTTTTAATGAGCTTAAGTATTTTTTAAATTTTTTTTCTTTTTTATCTCCTTCAAAACTTTGAAGTACTTTTAAAAGGACAAATGATGTAGATATGAAAAACTGAGTACGCAGTATTACTATGTTTGGTCTCTAGTTTCACGCCCATATGGATTTTTCCCGGTGTGAAAAATGCTGTCGCACGGTGTAACAGCTCAATTGGCTGCCAGTATTTTGCGTGCACTGCACTCGCACAGTGCATGGACAGTGCAGTGTTAGAAGCCATGGCTTCACCTGCGGGTGGCACACGCCACATTCGGCGGCTTGTTTGGTTTCCACTTTTAATTTTTGTTTACGTTTCGCTGTGACTGCATTCTGTTTACGCGCCATTTCTGTCCAGTGGCATTGCTGCGGCAGACTGGCGGAATGAAAGGTGAGAGGGGGAAGGCTATGTTTGTCATTCGAATGTGTGAACGAACTGTCAGTTTGAATGAGTTTCGTTTCATTTACTCAAAATTTCGCAGGATTTGGAAATTTTGCATTTAGTTTTGCTCGAAAATTTGCATTTTTGGCGAAAGCAACATGTGATGCATATTTTTAGGCGCCCAAGCCCAATGTTTAATCATTGGGGTTTTGCTGGAAAAACTCGTATTTTACCATAATGTATTATTGAGTGGAAATGTTGTGAAATTATGTCCTTTGCTCCAGTTCTAAGTATTGTAACTGCATTCAACAATCAGACGAGTCTTTAAGTGTTTTTACATAAATACTAGCAGGAACCCGCGGCTTTGCACGTAATTCGGGAGTTAATGGGCGCGTAAATCACATTTTTCCATTCAACCATTTGTTGACCTTGTTAGATTTTGATAAAAAAAATGGAAAATATTTGTCTTATTATTTCTCATTTGAAGTGCTTCTAATAGTAAAAGTCAAAAGCCCCAATAAGTCATGTTTCTCTATACAAACTTTCAAACCATCGTTGACCCTGCCAGATTAAAATTTTCAAAAAGTTAATAAGCCCACTTCCTGTTTTTTTTCATAGCCTTTGAAAATAAAACTTAAAAAAAAAATTTAATTTTTTTTTTAAATTTTGATTTTCAAGAAACTAAAAAATGAGTGTTGAATAATTTTTAGTAGATTTTGAGTATTATAGCCAAGTTTAAAATCATAAAATCACGTTTCTTCATACAACATTTTAATCCATGATTTGCTACTTTAAATCCCGAATTTCGAAACATCCTGTCTTAGCGGTGGTACATTTTCTAAAGTAGACCGAAAGCTCTGTCTTCTATGATTTCTGCCTAGGATCATTTTTAAACCAGCTAGATAGCTAAATATACTTGCGTGAGTTAGAAATTAATAAAAATTGCTATATTGTAATGAAAAGCGATCACTGATCCCACCTTTTCGGTAGTGTAAAATTCAGAAAAATTTAGTAAAAATTATCTGAACACTTGAAAAAGCCTTTCTTTGCAATTTAAATCGTTTGTAAGTATGAATGTGGGCCTCCATCAGTACACAGAGACTGCCTGGCATAGATCGATCGACATTACGCTCGACGCTTTCCATGGAGGAACAGTATAATTTTTAATTTTTTTTATACTTTGATCAAGTTACTTTATTATTGAAGTGTTTAGTGTATCCAAGGCACAGACATGTATTTAGAACAGTGAACCTTGGAAAATGCCTTTCTCCTTGTGTAACCAATTCTTAACTCACTATCAACTTGGCTTGGATAGGAACAAGGATCGTCCTCACGTTCGCCTGGTTGAACGAAACTTTGCCTTGGATGTCCGCTTCCATTCTATCTCCCATAAAGACTGCCACGCTTTACAAATTGTTCAAATGAGTGCTGTGTTGAGTGATCTATAGATTCCACCTTTAATTCTTCCTTTTCTAATCCTTCTGTTCTTATATACCGTCTATTTGTGGTCCCCGGTCTCAACCATTGGGATAGTCAAATGTCAAACTTTTGAATAGTATTCCTTATACTATTTTTTAACTAACATCGAACTAAGAAACATATCCAAAAAACCTTCTAATTCACGTAGTGCTTGTAGATGTTTCACCTATTCAGACTCCTCGAATCTCTGGACTCCAACTAAGTGGGTGCAATGATCTAATTTTGAAATTGTGCTGATAAAATGGCACTTTGCCTTGAATTAGCTGCATTAATTTAAGAAAAAGGAAGGAAATGATTTGATATCTGCCAATGTCAAAATTCAGGAGTATCAGCAACTTTCAATGGAACATTTCATATGCCAATGCTTGACTCTTCTGTAACCGAAGGGAGAGAGAGAGAGTCGAGATTACCGATAAGTTAGTCAAATGCAACAAACGTTTTTTTAAGTTCTAGTTTAGACGCTGTTAGAGACTGTCTATACAAACATGAATGACTACAAAAAAACAAATATAAATACAAAAACAGTCTACTAACCTAACTTATGCGACACTTTTTCTGTTTAGCGTAAGTTGGACCCTCTTTCTCTCATTCGTTTTAAAAGTGTGTTATAAGAAGTATTAAAAAAATTGTGTTGTATACACATTTCAAAACGGTCTCGATAGTCCAGCGGGAAGCGTGCTGGCTTTTCATTCCAAGAGCCCTAGGTTCGATTCCCAGTTTGTGCTGGTTTAACTTTCGTCGACTTCTATCGCTATGCACATGAAGCAGGTGAGAATTGTAACCCCCAAGCACAGTGGCGCACGCAGGATTTTGTTTCGGGGGGGGAAGGTTGGGGTTTTGTGTAACTTTGCTGAGAACTTTAAAATATAATAAAATTTAGATGTATGAATCAACAGACTGAGATCCAAAACATGTGTGTTTTCCCTACTTGACATATTTTGGTCCCGAAAGTTCAAAACAGAAAATTTAGTTAAAAGGAGACAATTTTTCTCTTTCATTTGATACCCATATCTTCATCATTAACCGGAAATATTAAAAAAATATTTGAAATGTACTATAAATGACCTCTAGTTACACCTATATCAACATTAGGATGGGTCTCGGCAAACAAACTTTTTTTTCGCACGGTATAAGAAATGTAAAGTTGGTGTTTTCACTCAGTGCATCATAACTTTGTCATTTTTCTTTCGATTCTATTGATGTTACGCTTAATAATTGCACAATTAATAATATCTTTCATCTTAGATTTTAAAACCAAAGGAGATAATTTATTTTATCCATACAAAAAAAGTCACTGGTCAAAAAATTCACTTTTTTACAACTTTCACCGTCAATAATTTCTCCAAATCTCATCTGATTTGGATAATCTGTATATCTCTGGAAAGATTAAGGTATTATCTTCTGACCGAATATTTTTCGAAAACGCTTCTTACAAAAATTTTTTGATCTTCACTTTCGTGTTCAGCGGCCCAAAGTTAGTCTAGAAAACACTTTTAGTGTTATTGATGATTGAATATTGATGATTTAATAAATATGCGACGGTTATAAATTAAATTTCTGCACTAACTTAAAGATATTTCGGGGGGGTTAAACCCCAAAACCCCTCTCCTGTGTGCGCCACTGCCTCCAAGTGTGAAAGAAAAAGTTCTAACCACCGTTTCGGTTCGGCGTTAAACTGTAGGTTGCATCCCCCTCCTCTCCTATACGTTTTAAAAGTGTGTTATTAGACATTTTGAAAAAATCGTGTTTATATACATTTTAAAAAGAGGGAATTTGTGGTATCGCAACAGGCAACAGCCGCAATTTAACCTAAGACCTTAGGCCCTGTTGGATCCCTAGCAATGCTAAATAACTTTATACCTCAACGATTTTCTAGTAGTGAATGTCTTTTCTGGGTTAATTAAAATTTGAAATTTAAAATTTGAACTTAATAAAAATTTTATAATATTTTTAATAGTTGTGCCAATGTCTACGCCCACAAAGGGTTGAGTTAGCCTTGAGTGAGTCCAATATATATTTTTAATTATTTAAACTATATAGCAGATAGAGCCGCTCAATGGGGACCATCTAAAGGCATAAATGAAATGGATTTTTATGATTCCTCAATTTGCGTTATTTGAAAATTGTGAAAATCGATTTTTGCACAATTGTCGCAAATTTGCGGAAATATCAATGGCGAGTGCAACTCTCACTTAAATTAGCCTTGATTAAATAAATGGCATTAACAATGCCAATGCCACAATGGCAGAGCAAAGTGCGCGCGTAATTGCCGCTTTTAGCGCCAGAGGGGCGAAGGGCATCGCACTAAATTGCGTCTTCCCCAGTGGCGGCGACAGCGACCATATATTTCTCCAGTCAATTGCGCCATCAGCAAATTGAGATTTCAAATGTGCGCCGACCAAACATTCGATCTGCACCCCACACCGCGCAATCCAATTCAACTTGACATGAGCGGCCGTTGCTGTTGCTTTTATGTGTCTTCTCGATTTATCGCTTTGTTGGCAACAGTCTCAGCCACGAATCACGGCAGCAATAATACGAACAACAACAACAACAACCATGACGAGCACAATAAAACCAAAAGCAAACAGTCGAAATGGCCGTTTAAACGGCACTCACCCGTAATATCCGGAACGGGCTGTCACGCAACAGGCACACTTGCTCGGTCGGCTCCGGCTGCAGTATCGACTCGAGCGGCGTCTCGGCATCCTCAATCTGGACGCGTCTGGGGCTGGCGGTGCGTTCGATTATCATCGACAGTATCCAGAACTGTGCAATGGCAGCAAAAGTGAAACAAAGTCAGTGAGAATTTCAAATTGTTGTGTGCTTTTGATTGAGGTTACACAGATTTTCATGGGGTTTGCTGTTTGTCTAACATTGTGGCACTCTTACCTTGCTGTGATGTCGTTTGGCCTTGAACGAATTCGAGAGCAAACTTGGCTGCGTCTCGACCAGTTCGGGGGCGATGGCATGGTTGCCGCTGTAGAAGCCGCTGAGGAATTTCGGCATTTCGGTGTTGCTTATGGTGAACGGTGTGAGATCGAGCGATCTGAAAAGTAAAAATCGCAAAAATCAATAAGTACCAGTTGTGAAATTCAAATTGGAGTTAAAAATCAGCAACCTGAAAGCAATTCGGAGCGATGCGTTGGGGCTTTGCGTGCCAGCACCCTTGTGGCAAATTGCAAATGAGAATTGGCATGGAGCCATTGATTAATTGGTAATTAGTATAATTATTATTGGCATTATGCGTGGCTAATTATGATAACAAATCAACGGTGCACGCTTATCAGTTGGCGGGCCAACCCTCAGTCGCAGGCAGCCAGCAAGCGCGGTGCCAACACAAACACGCACACACACACACACACACACACAAATAGGGACTTATCCATTCATATGACAGTAGATAATTTTTGTAATTTGTTATTTTCCAATTACCCCTCGCTCGGCGCCTAATCAATTGATGGCTGTTTGCTGCCTTTTTGGTGCTTTTGCACTCCACGCGCAAACCACAATTTTGTTATTAGGCCAAAAATCGTGTTATGAGTCCCCGCGGAAATTGTAATATTCGAATTGTTAAATTACACCATGCAAAACCTGTCCTGCGTTGAGCGCTGAGGCCAATTGCCAATGTATTTTGTTTGTGTTTGCCACAGCCGAAGCGTCGTAAAGTGTGTTGCGTGCTGCCAGTGGCAAACGCGAAAATTGTGACACATTCGCACGCGGCACTTTGTGTCAACCTCGCGCCAGTTTACGCCCCTCATTTGTGTTGATTTTCAAACACGAAATTAATTAGTTTTGCAATAATTAAAAAAGAGAAAAGATAACATCGAAATATGGTTTCTCAAAGTTGGTTGGTCCACTTGGATTGGGACATTGCTTCCAGAGCCTTGCGGAAATATCGTCGTGTCGGAAGTGTTGCTAAAGTTCCATAATCGTTGCTCACTACTTTCATACAATGATATTATGGAAATTTTGGAAATTGGGTCACATTTGGCACTGTGACATTTGAAATTCTATAAAGAAGAAACCTCTCGCTTTATTTTCTTGGTGTCCCACTTGTATTATATTCAAAGCCTTTTGCATCAATGTGAATTTTTTTAAATATATTTTTAGTTAGTTTTGAAGCCACCTTGAAAACTAAACAAATATTGCAATCAGAAAAAAATTCTTTCCGCTTTGATGAAAATAAAGTAAATAAATTGTACAAAACAAAGCAACAATTGGAAGGATGAAGGCCAAATATTAATAATATTTTTAATTTGTACGCCACTGTCTACGGCCACAAACGGGTGAGTTAGCCTTGCAAGGCCTTGGCACGTTTGAGTCCAATATGTTTTTAATTATTTAAACCATGGAACTATCTATACTTATAAATGAAATGAACCTTCATGACTTCGCAATTTGCATTATTTGAAAATTGAAAATATTGCGCAATGAATTTTAGTTAATTTTAAAATTGTTTGTTTTATTTTTAATTCAAATCATTGCATTTTTTTAAATTTAAATTAATTTTGAACTATGTTTTTATCGCTTTTGGCCACGTGGTTTATTTTTTGATCAAAATTACTTTTTTTCAAAATTTTTCATACAGGTGCTTGAAGCGGTTCCAAAAAAATTTATCACCCACAGCACTTTAGACTTTGGAGAACACACACAATTTCAAAATTTTTCAACCACTTCATATTCACTTTTGATCGCCTAAAATTTCAGAACTATTGAGCTTTTTGAATTAAAAATTCGTTTTTTACAATTCAAAATTAAAAAAATTAAAAGCTAAAATTTTTAAATTTCGCAGCAACCACTTCAACCAGATTTTAGAGCAGAAATTATCACTTAAACCTTTCGACCCCAAAGTTGCCTGAGAGCAACTTCATCTATTTGTCATCTTATATCAAAAGCTACGATTGATTTATGGGGTTAATTTAAGTAGGCACCAACAAATTAATATTTTTAGAAGTGAATTCAAAGCAAACTACAAAAATGTTACTGTTATCCCCAAACTAATTTCCAATAATTTGCAGCGATATCAGAGAAAGTTTGTGTTCTTATTGAAGTCTACGAATTGAGCGCGTGTGATCAAAACCCTGTTTCTTTAAAAATGGTTAAATAAAATCAAAAAGTCATAATTTTGTATTTTTCCATAAATATTAGATAATTTTTTTGTATAAAAAAAATATTGATACAAAATTTATTTCACCCGTATTTAGCTATAAATGTTCAAAAGTAAACTAGCTCTAGAACTAGAACAAAAAGTAGTATCGAGACACAGAGTAAAACTCGGTGTCGAAAGGGTTAAACAAGGAGTATGGATCTACAGGTCCCAGTGTGTTCTCTGAATTTAATTTCTTTAAACAAAAATAAAAAACGTAAATCTTAATTCGATTTCAAATTTTGTTTCAAGTCTAAGGGTTCGGTTAGTGTTGAATGGCTTAAATTTCCTAAAAGCACATAATGAACATCAAATGAGCCTGTGGCGCTATTAAACTACAAAGTGAAGGAGAGGAAACATGTTCCTACGATATTTGCAGAAACTTTTACAGTATTTACTCAAAGCAATTCCAATGATTATGCCTTGAATCTTAGTAAATCTCCGATATTGACTGATTGAAAATCATTCACATTGTTGAAAAAGGGTGCTCAAAGGTTTTTCTTTCAAGTCACTGAGTTTTTAAGTCACTTGTGAACTTTTAGAGTAAACTTTTAGAGCGAACTTTTCGAGTGAACATGTATGCATTCTTCCTTAAAAATCCTTTTTCCCTAACTTGAGATGCTTTCAGAAGCAACCAAATGCTCTGTTTATGCGCTGGTTTGCTAACAGAAGACAATATTTTTCAATGGTCTTCAAGCGGCAGTGACAAATCTATGAAAATAAAGTCAAATATGTGACTGTGATCTCCTGCGATTAGTAAACAAATTTCAGAAAATTAGCTCTGGAGAATGAGTAACCCTCCCCTTTCATTATTTATTCACTCTCTTGTATCCTCCACATATCTTTTTGCTGTATTTTGATTCTAAAGTACAAGAAGCTACTAAGTCTGACTGTTTGGGCCATGGACTTTCCGTAGGTTCATTATGCAAAGTAAAAATAAAAAAAAATAATAACACTTGTTAAACTGTGAGGGAGTCGAGATAATG
Organism: Melieria crassipennis; assembly: GCA_963668005.1. NCBI lineage: Eukaryota > Metazoa > Arthropoda > Insecta > Diptera > Ulidiidae > Melieria > Melieria crassipennis. Next base: position 113,492,435 of record OY764962.1, on the reverse strand, counting down.
AACCTACGGAGGGAACCTAGGCTTACTTTTATTTACTTGAGAAAATGACGTACTAAAGAAAATAATCTGAGTACTTAGTGAAATTGCACTTGGTTGCTCTTTGTTAAATTTTCCGCAAGGTCACTCGCTGAACACTTTTATCTGACATCTGACTCACTCTTTCGGCTACTATGCACCGACCATGACCACAAAAATCGCTCTGAAATATCGATTAAACTCACCGTTTACTGAGAGATACAATTGTAATTAGAACTTATGACTATCACTTACTTTTTAAGTGAGAATTTATGGAAACTACTAGTCCGAAGCAATCTTAAATTTGTGATTAATTTTGTGATTATCTGCTGACAATGTCGTCCGATCAGTCCGATCGTGAACAACACGTTTTTTTAAGTTTTTCTCTTGTTCCGAATTTCGGAATCGTGAAGCATGTTTGAAGAATTACAAAGGAAAACTTCCTCTCATGAATTTCATTCCAATGGAAAAAGTTTATCTTTCTTTTCGTTTTCTCCAACGTAGACTCTTCAGCTTTCATAAATTGGGTCAGTTCCTACCATTGGTTCCACCCTACTTTTATCCTGGACGTTTCCCGACCATTCTTCCCACCTAGGACCTAACGACAGTAAACTTGCTAATATGAAAATTAAAAATTTATAAAAAAAAATTTTCTAAAATTTTTAGTTAATTTCCATTTGATTGTAATAAATTTGTACCATTGTAGGTTTCAAACCACTAACAGAGTCAGCAAGTTGAAGTTTTAATGGAGATGATGAAAAAAAAATGCCGATTAGGCTGAATGTGTCTCAGAATGTTTGTAAGTTCATCAGAATGAAGCTGCAAGTTGCACACAATTTTTTAGATTATAAAAATTCAAGTCTATTTAATTGTTTGTTATCTCTAATTAAATTTCTTTATGCATAAAACTTACTTGAAATTTCCTACCACTGCATAATGTCTCAATAAATTCCCCATCCAAGAAACTAATTAAAAATGTTATTTGAAATGATTGAATTGAATTTGTCGTAGAAACACTTACTTCCACGGATTTGGTGGCTCCATTTCAGTAAAAGTAATGCAAACAACTGTGTAGTGTTACATGAAATTTGCTGCTCGAATATTTTTACACTCTGCTGAATGGCGTACTGCACCTACTTGACTGACGAGCACAAATGAAACAGGAGACGCGTGAAGTTTCGCGCGCTACTTAAGCTTCAAATTTGACAGGCCGAAGTGGCCGGTGTTTGTGTGAGAGAGCATTACGAGAGCACACATATGTACATACATACATACGCATTCGCGCAGTCACTCAGTCAGTCAGTCAGTCAGACGACAATGGTTGGCCGTTATGAACAAAAGAAACGCGCACTGGGCATGGATTATCATAAAGTGTGCGGTTTATCTAGGAGAACATTTTTTATTGTATACTTTAAGGCGAATGAACAGTCGTAGGGGGTGAAAGCATTGTAATTTGTACAACTGGTCGGGGAATACGTGCTGCATGTATGTATGAAAATGTGTTCGGGCATAATTCCGGAGGCGACGGAAAGGAAGCAATAGTAGTGGATGGCGAGTCAATGCATAAAAACTGAAACGGGGGCCAATGCCGTAACTGTGCTGACTTGCGAGTTGGTGAATGAGCGTGTCGGCGACAGAGGAGCACAGCGACGGAATGGAAATTTGATTAAATTGAGATAAGCAAAAAGTGATGAGCTTTCATTTTCGGAGTATGAGTACACAAATCAAGAGTGAGCTGTGTGGAATGCATTGTTTTCAGGCGCAATTATTTTCCACTGTCTAAAGGAAGACTGTTAAAAGTAGTCGACGTTGTAATTAATGTGCGCAATAATGTATAAATATAACAACGAGATAGATGCAATTTTTGTATGCTTCTTCTTGTTTGGTGCGAGAGTCCATAGATGGCGCAAGGTCTGCATTTGAGGACAATCGCAAGTCGTACAAGTTACCACTCAAGGATGGAAACTGCTGACAATTACACAATCGAACAACGTTTTTGTTCAGGGACTTAACTAGTCGTTGTGAGTCACTTGGGATACAGTGAAATTTTTAAAAAATTTATTTATTTATATATTTATTACAAATAGTCTAGAATTAAGTAAAAATTCATGCAGCCTAACAAACAGTACGAGTAGAATAGTGTAAAATTAAAATACATACAAGGTGCAACCCAAAGTAAACAGGACTTTTATAAAATAAAGAAAACGGATGATTATTTTTGTATAATTCTTTTTATTTATTCAAAATACTCTCCTTCTGCTTCGATACAACGTTTTGCACGGTCCAAAAGCATTTGGAATGAGTGTTTTAGGTCATCGGCCGGCATCGCCTTCAGAATGTTGGTACAAGCCTTTTGGATGTCCTCAACGTCCTTATAACGGTTTCCTTTCATCGGCAAATGCAACTGACCGAATAAGTAGAAGTCACAGGGAGCCATATCAGGCGAATACGGTGAATGATTGATGGTAAAAATGCGATTTTTGGTCAAATAATCGGTCGTAACTAGGGCTCTGTGAGCCGGTGCATTATCATGCAATAAACGCCAACTTCCTTCCTCGCGATATTCTGGCCGAATACGACGAATGCGATGCACCAAACGCTTCAAAACTTCAACATAAAACAAAGCGTTAATTGTTTTTCCCGGTGGAACAAACTCTCGATGAATTATTCCCTTTGAATCGTAGAAACAAATGAGATGAGTTTTGATTTTTGACTTCTCACGGCAGTTTTTTTTCGGATTTGGCTCATCTGGGTGCTTCCATTCGGCACTTTGACGCTTTGTTTCGGGATCATATTGAAAGCACCACGTTTCGTCACCGGTTACGATGTTGAACAAGAAATTTGGATCACGTCTGGCTTCCCGAACGATGTCTTTTGCGTGCTCAATTCTCTGCGCTTTTTGGTCGTCGGTTAAAGTGTGCGGAATGAAGCGAGAACACACTTTACGGAGACCCAAATGTTCGGTTAAAATGCGATCAATTGATGTTTTGGAGATGTTCAATTCCATTTCCATCAATTCCAATGATGATTTTGGCTGCATTTTGATAAAATCACGCACAGTTTTGATGGCATCGTCAGTAATCACAAATTTCGACTGGCCGACGTGTTCGTCGTCATTCAAGTCTTCACGACCATTCTTGAATCGATTCAACCACTCATTAACACGGCCACGGGATAAACAATCATCACCATAAACTTGCTTTAACAATTTAAACGTTTCGGTAAAAGTTTTACCAAGTTTAAAACAGAACTTAATATTAGCTCTTTGTTCGATCGACATTCTCGTACCAAAGTTAAAAACATACTGTCACATTGAGCGGGATATTTCGGCGTCTACTAGACCAAATGTCATGAAATTTAGACAGTATGTGAATGAAAGATGTACCTTTCCAACGCATGTCCTCACACATAGATGGCGCCACCAGAAACGTCCCTATTGCAAAAGTCCTGTTTACTTTGGGACGCACCTTGTATATGTATTATAAGCCTTTTAAACAAATTCTTAAAAAGGTTTTTAGATAATGAAAAATCTAAAGAATTTGAGTATAAGTTGGTCTCCGTCAAAGCTCGCAAAATTGGGGCATTAACAGAATAGTTTGTTTTACAACGCGAAGTGAAAAAGATATCTCCTAGCCTAGCTCCTCCTAGTTAGCTTCTCATAACCGGACATTCATCGTAATTTGCAGGAAGAACACACAAATCTGTGGAATTAACCTTAAAATCTGCTTCAAATTGTGAACAGACTCTTCTGTAAGATGGTTCTTCGTAACGTCAAAGACATTTTCGATTGGGGTTTGAGTTTCGAAATCGAAAGGATCGGCCAATCCATGGTGACAATGTCATTGTCGTTCTTCCAGGAGCGGCAGAGGCGGCTTCGATGGTTCGGCTCATTGTCTTTTTGCAAGACCAAATTTTCATTATCAGATCCAAACATCTGTTTGACCAACTTTGTAAGGGCGCGTTCGCTTCATTCGAGAAAAAACACCTTCAACCAGTTGCGATCTTAATTCGCGCTCGCTCAGGTCAGGTGTTTTTTGTTGTGGGTTGCGCTAAGCAGTGGTTTCAAACTCGTAGGGCTATGTATATAGTAATTTTGCTATATGCAAACGTTATCCGATCGTGTTAAGATCAACATTTAAGCCATTTTTAACAAGTTTGGCTTCACGCAGCCGCAGATTGCGGTGATTGGGATTGGGAAGAACTTTGTTGTCCTCGCTGGACGCCGCTTTTATTGTATTCCGTTCAGGAAAGTCATCACAATTTTTCGATTATTTGTCGCTTATTTTTTGATTATTTGTCGCTTATTTTTCGATTATTTTCGATTATTTTTCGTGTCATTTACTTGTCGTTTTTGACTTTTTAATCACTTTAGCTGCAGCTGCATGTGACAAATTTGGTCCTTTGCTATGCACAAGAAGGCAGCCTCAAAGCGCTTTGCGTGTCATTGAAAGACTTTTGAAAGTTTCGTGTGACATAGAAATGAATTAACAGTGGCATTGGTATCCTAACCCACCGATGGTACAGTGGCGGCAATATAGAAAAATGAAAATACCCCTAATTTGACTTTTAAAAACCTCATACACTCACTGCACACTGTAACTCATATTGTTTTCTGTTCAAAAAAGTTATTGCCTCCAATTTTCAAGATTCTACAATTAATGTTTAACAATTTTTTCTACAAATATATATATTATATGAGCGATTTTTTTCTGAGGAACAGGAAGCAGAAGGTAAAATTTTGTCACAAACATTTTTGAGTATTTTGGGCTCAGCTATGGCTCGAACATGTTAAGAAGGTGAAAGCTTGGGCATTAGAAAGGCTCAACTAGATTTAACAACTATTTTTGTATTTTATTTTTTTTTTTATTTTTACCAAGAATCGTTACATCATTCGAATCCTAAAGTATTCATCGTCAAATTAGATCCAAAAACACAAAACCATATTTGTGGTTTATGAAAGCTCAACTAAATTTCACAACAATTTCTTTGGAATATTTTATTTAATTGATTTTTTTTAACAGATTCTTTCAATTATTCTAATTAAAATGAAATAATAGTCAAATTGCGGCAAAAACATTTTTTCAATAAGTTTCAAAGCTAATTTTTTTAAACGACCCAAATACACAACAAAATTGCACACCATTTTCTTTGTTATGAATTTTTTCTAACAAAATCGCTTAATAATTCTACCATTATTCCACTGTAAAAAAATATTTGTTCAAGCATTTTTAAAGCAATATATATCAAGCACCAGAAAACACAAATCATTTTTGGAGTTTATGAAGCCCCAACTAGATTTCACAATAATTCGATTGGAATAATTTGTTTGATTGATTTTTTAACAGAATTTTGGATTCGTTCTAACCAAAATGAATTCATCGCCAAATGGTTGAAAAAACATTTCTTCATATTTGTGTTTTTTAAAACCTCAACTAAGTTTTACAATAGTTTTTTTGAATATTTTGTTTGATTTTTTCAAATTCTTTTAATTATTCTAATTAAAATGAATTCATCGTTAAATGGTTGGAAAAACATTTTCCAATAAGCTTCAAAGCAAATTGTTTTAAACGACCCAATTACAAACCAAAATTTCACAAAAATGTCTTTGTTATGAATTTGTTTCTACCAAAATCGTTTAATAATTCAACTTTTATTGTCAAACTGTAAAAAGATATTTGTTCAAGCATTTTTAAAGCAATTTGCGGTTTATAAAGGCACATCTAGATTTCACAATAATTTCATTGGAATAATTTGTTTGATTGATTTTTTAACAGAATTTTTGAATCACTCTAATTAAAATGAATTCATCGTCAAATGGTTGAAAAAACATTTTTTCATATTTGTGGTTTATAAAGTCTCAACTAAATTTTACAATAATTTCTTTGGAATATTTTGTTTGAATGATTTTTTTAACAAAGTCTTCTTTCTAATTAAATTGATTTTATTTAAATTGATTCTAATTAAAATGAATTCATCGTAAAATGGTTGAAAAAAACATTTTTTTAATAAGCTTCAAAGCAAATTGTTTCAAACGAACCAAATACTCAACAAAATTTCACAAAAATGTCTTTGTTATGAATTTTTTCTAAAATAATCGTTTAATAATTCTACCATTATTGCATTTATCGTCAAATTGTGAAAAGATATTTGTTCAAGCATTTTGAAAGCTATTTGCGGTTTATAAAGACTCATCTAGATTTCACAATAAATTCAATTGAATAATTTGTTTGATTGATTTTTTAACAGAATCTTTGAATCGCTCTAACAAAAATGAATTTATCGTCAAATGGTTGCAAAATCATTCGTTCAATAAGATTCAAAGCAAATTGTTTCAAACGAACCAAATACAAACCATATTTGGCTCAACAAAATGGCGCAAAAATTTCTTTGTTATGAATTTTTTCTAACAAAATCTTTAATAATTCTACCATTATTGCATTTATCGTCAAACTGTAAACTGTATTTCCCAAAAATTTCTTTGTTATGATTTTTTTGAATAAGTTTTTTTTTTATTCGCTGCATTATTCAACTTTTAATGCATCCATTGTGAAATCAAGTATTGCAAAAATATATTTAAAAAAATTTTTAGAAACAACATGAGTAACTTTCGAGCAACTTTTTCTTCAAAATTAGTTTCCTTCAAATTTTACGTACTTGCCTGATAACGTGTAGCTTTTCAAGTTTTCTAGTTCAAATTTCAGATGTTTTACTTCCTCACAAATAAAACTCTCTGCTCTCCAGTTGCTACACTTGATGCAATAACAAATCATAAGAAATCGGTTCAACCTACCTTTTATGCGTCTTGGAAAGAATTCCAAATGAAAGTCAAATGTGTTGTTGAATATTTGTTTTGCACTTGTGCTACACTTGTGCCACTTTCGAGGCTTCACTGCCAACTGACACGAGCCGTCAACATTTTCGCCATTTGTATGGCAAAGCAGCAAAAGTCGAATGTTTTCTGCAACACTGGATTTTTTTTCCTCAAATTTATAAATCACCAATTAAAACTCTTCACACTCGTGAACCAATTTTCTTACTGTTGTTGTTATTTTGCTGAATATATGGTTAGGTGGTAAAGCAATAACAATAAGTCGAATGCAAATTAAGTGCAATTTAGCCAGCAGGCACTGCTCTGCGGCGCGGGGGGCAGAGTAGAACCGGCCACAATATGGCACACGCACGCAGCCAAATGACTTGAAAATTTTTCCGACGCCTCAGCGATTGCAATTTGCTGCAATTTCAATTAACATATGTTAGAATTTCACTACCGACACACAAATATTATTTCAAAAATATCAGAACAAGACGAGGCTGGTAGCGATGCGTGCACCTGCACACCGAACAATGTTCGACAATCGACTCGATTCCGTCTCCACCTGACTCCAACCGCCTCCAGCTGCTGAGCGTCGAATAATTGCGTCGCGTTGCGGCACTTTAATTGCTATCGTTGACACGTTTCTAACGCGCACTCGAATTTCCTGCCGCTGACTGGCAGCTGATAATTTGCAAGGAAGCAGCAACGACGTCGCGTCCTGACAGCTTTGACACGATCAACGCGTCATTCGAACGGCGCAGTCATTTATGGCTTCTTTGTGCAAATTCTATTCAATGTTGCTGCGTTCACTTTGACTTTACTTTGTTACGATTTCTACTATTTTTGATTGTACATATTTCTTTTTTGCTTTTTGTTGTATAAACTTTTTTTGTAGTTTTCGTGCGATCGTTTTGGAGCGCGTTGTACTGTGCGCGCTGCCTGATTCCGTTGAACTGGCAAAATGTCTCGACCAGTTGAGGGCATCAACTGACTTTGTCACTGCTGCCAATGATAAACGTTGCGCCCTTTTTGCTATTCAAATTGAATTAGTTACGTTGTATCCTTCCATTCTATTTTGTCAGCGTTTACTATTGCAGTGCTGCGTACTGTTGTCGTAATTGTTGTTGTTGTTGTCTCAGTTATAGCTCTATATTTCAGGCATCGGCCACATATGTACTTATAATTAAAACGTTCTGCAGTCGCTCGTTGCCCTGCGACACTTCTCGCAGTTTCTCATATTTCCGCGGCTGTGTGGGTGGCTGATGGGCTGATTGGCAGTTCAATGCGCTCGCACTCATACAGTCACACTGGTGTTTACACTTTCAGCACAACTTATGTACACACGCAAACATTTACAGTACTATACATATATCGGTGTATGTATGTTTGCACGCCAAAACGTATGTGTTTGTATGTGTGTGTGTGTGTGGGTGCGTATGAATTCAGTTTGTTTTTTTTTCACACGCCATCTTTTTGGCCACATATTCGCTCCGGGACACTATGAAATGCATAACTTAGTAATTAGTTGCGATAAAAATGTCAGTACAGTAATACATTATATGTATGTACATATTTGTACTCTGTTTGTCTGTTTGTCTACTCGCACTTTCAGCAAACCTTCAATTACTTCAATTATTGTGGAGTGTCTCAATAAAAGTGAACGATTTAATTTAAAAATAATATTTTTATTGCATTGTTCCCATTAAATATGGAATAAAATATTCAGCAAATGGCCCCAACGCACACTGATTCGACTCCATACAACCGCGGGACAAAATTAGAAGGAGTGGTCCGTTCTTCATAAAATACGTTCTTCATACTTCATACTAGTTAATCATGGTCTGCTAAATTGAAATCCCTATTTTGTTTTTCTTAAACTTTTGTAGTTTGGCAATGTCTGACACTTAAAGTTGCAATTTTCGTCATTTTTGATGAGCTATAGCAACGAGTGTGTTGGCCAGATTTTTCAGATTTTACATTTAATCGGTAACGTCAACATTGATAATTGCAAAGAGTAACAGAAATTGTCTTAGGACAATTTAGTTTTGCAATAAAAACGATAATAATAGACGTATGTTTTGCTTTTTTACAGTTTTCTCAATTTTTCATGCTGATTGCATACTTTTAGGGATGAAAAAATAAATTTTGTCGAAAAATATGTGTTTAGACCACTTTTCAAATATAATTATTTTCTGAGATCGGAAGATATCGGAGGATGTAATTACATTATCCGACAAAGAAAGAATGCTTCTTAAAATTAAAAAAAAATCCAGGAACATACTTTCACATACTTTTTAGATATTTTCCTCTGTTTTGCCAATTTTCAGATTTTTAATTTAGAAAAATATTTTGGATTTAAAGTGATGTAAAAGCCTCAGCTTTGCAAATTTTGAGAAAAAGTTAAAAGCGAAAATGGCCACATCATTTCCTAATCAATATGGAAAACTTTAGCAACTTCTTGATAACCATGTATTTTAAAAATTTTTTTTTTTTTTTTTACTCAATAGACTAAAAAACAGAAATTATGTGTTTACATTTTTTTGTGAAAACGTTTCAACTTTGAGCCGCTTTTGCACACACACTAATTAGTTTCAAATGACATCAAAATCATTAAATTCTGGGACTATAAATTTTTTGAATTTTTTCTATGGAACGAATCACTGTGCAACGGCTCTGATCATAGGTCACTGATTTTCTATGATATTTTGACAAAGATGCGGTTCCATCTCACCGATTGAGTCTCGGCCTTGAGTTTAGAAATTTGTTTGTGATTTTTTCACATAGACCAGCGACTTCATAAAACCACAAAGAAAGAAATTTCACAATCTTGGTGGCCAGTTTGCATCGAACTATCGGGAGATGATTTAGTCTGAAAATCGTTGCTCCAGTAAATCGAATGTTTCAACAATAATGACGTTTTTTTGTGTAGCGTTTCATTTTTAATAAAAAATTTTAAAATTTAAATTGTGCACTTTTATTGGGGTAGCCCATATTATGTAATTGTTTCCAACTTTAATTTGAAGGACCAAAAATAATTTTATTTTTGTTCACCTCGTGAAAAAAGCAGCTCCTCGTTTTCCAACCATTCATTTTGCAACAAACTTGCAAATTATCGAAATTGTGCGCCTTTAATTTCCTTTTTGCAAACGAAAACATTAGGGGAATTCTTTGTAATGTGCCACCCCATGGCTTGTTTGCGTATAGCTCCTTAGAAAATTAACTTATCGCCAATGTTAATGTACCGTTGGAAAGAGGGTTTAAAGAGCTATGATCCAAGGAAACACCTCATTTGAATTTTTAGTAAATACTAATTTCCCAAATTTCCCAAAGTGTTAAAAATCGACACCCTAAAATTGTTTAATGTAAAGTGCCACCCCCTAAAAAATCTCTATAAATGTAGAAATCTCAAGTAAAAATCCATGATTTATAGAATTTATGAAAGATTATAAGAAAAATAAATCATTGAATTGTATTTCAATTGAATAGAAAATGACCGAAAGCAAAATGCAAATTGAATGGTAACGAATACAACGAATAATTAAATAATGGAAATTAATAAACAAAACTGAACTAATTTATTCCTTACGATAGGATTAGAGAAAAATTGACCAAGAACACTTTAAATTCATTTTAATGACGATTCCGAGCATCAAAAAGTAATTTTACCGATATACGATCACAAAACAATGAAAAAAGGGGTGGCACTTTACGAAGAAAATAGGTGACACTTTACATTTTCACGCCATTTTGGAAATCATTGAATAAATGTTCTCCTCTTACGATATGCTTGGATATCATTTCGAATTATGAAAAAGCATTACAAATTAATTCCAACACTGATATTTATCTTAGTTTTTTACACGTATTTGATTTATTTGCAAGAAAAACCTTCAGTTTTTATTTTTAAGTTTTTTCTTAACCAAATTTGACACTTTTTTTACCCAGACCGCGTTATTCTGTCTGTTCCCTCAAAAACCACATTGAATTTGATGTTGTCATATATACCTTAAATGACGGTAGGTATTTTTTTGCTTAGATTGCTGGAACGTCAAAATCGAGCAGGGGTGGCACATTGCAAAGAGTGGCACCCCACAAAGAATTCCCCTACAATTTTTTATTACTAAAATACAAAACAATATTCAAAGTCAAGTTGCTTTTGAAGGATATTGAGCCCTTTTTTCGCATAAAGCACTAACATACAAAAATGTGCGAAAAATTTAGATGAAAATGATGCTTGAGTGTTTTTGACTCCATGAGGAGAGAAAAAAATACTTAGCCGCAGGAGAAATTGAATATCTGTTGGGCACTTAAAACCGTTTGATGACCGATGGTCATACTTAACTATGGCACTCGATTTAATCACAGCCGGCTCAATTAAGTTATAAACTTAATGACGAAAGATTAATGCAATAAAATGAAACAACTATGTTGGTACACATGTTTAATAGCTTCTAAGTAGGGACCGTAACAGTTAAAAGTTTTATTATAAAAATCAATGTTTAACAGTTATTTTTTGATTTTTATTTTATGACTCAACAAATAACAGTTATTTAGTGTTTATATTTTAAAAATCCTTTATTAATAATTATTTTCGATTTTTTTCTTATTAGTCCATAAGTAACAGTTTTCTTTCGATTTGTATTTTAGTTGACCTATGATAACAGTTATTGGTGACTTTTATTTAAAAAAGTCATAATAAAAATTATTCAGTGACTTTTATTCATAAAAGTCATCAATAAAAATCATTCGGTGACTTTTATTTTTTAAGTCATCAATAAAAATCATTCAATGACTTTTATTTATAAAAGTCATTAATAAAAATCATGCAATGACTTTTATTTTTTAAGTCGCAACATAAAAGTCATTTTCATTAATCGCATTCGATTCGTTAAATATCAAAATGTATATATATTCTTGATCGGCTGAACAAAAACAATAGAACAAACCACATATATATTACGAGAAGGGCCCACGAGAAGGGCTTAAAAAAACATCATTTGTATCTCATTTGAAGTGCTTTCACCAATTTTGATGTCAAGCCATCTTTTAAATCATGTTTCCCATCGTTGGGCCAGTTAAATTTTGATTTTCGAATAATTATAAAATACGTGTCGAATAAGTTTTGATCTAAATAGAATATTTTCAGGAAGTTCAAATTCAAAACCCGACAAATTTAGATATTCCAGTAGTGCAATCAATGAAAATGACTTTTATGTTGCGACTTAAAAAATAAAAGTCATTGCATGATTTTTATTGATGACTTTTATAAATAAAAGTCATTGAATGATTTATATTGATGACTTTTATAAATAAAAGTCATTGTGTGATTTTTATTGATGACTTTTATAATAAAAGTCATTGAATGATTTTTATTGATGACTTTTATAAATAAAAGTAATTTAATGACTTTTATTGATGACTTATAAAGTAAAAGTCATTGAATGATTTTTATTGATGACTTTTATAAAGAAAAGTCATCTAATGACTTTTATTGATGACTTTTATAAATAAAAGTCATTGAATGATTTTTATTGATGACCTAAAAAATAAAAGTCATCGAATGATTTTTATTGATGACTTTTATAAATAAAAGTCATTGAATGATTTTTAATGATGACTTAAAAAATAAAAGTCACCGAATGATTTTTATTGATGACTTTTATGAATAAAAGTCACTGAATAATTTTTATTATGACTTTTTTAAATAAAAGTCACCAATAACTGTTATCATAGGTCAACTAAAAAACAAATCGAAAGAAAACTGTTACTTATGGACTAATAAGAAAAAAATCGAAAATAATTGTTATTAAAGGATTTTTAAAATATAAAAAAAAAAAATTCTTATTTTTTTATATTTCCGTAAAAATTGCATAATAAAAGTTTATTGCCAAATATGATTCTTGACACGAAAAGAAATCTGTTGGTATATTTAATTTATTTGTGTGAATTTTCCTTCATAGTAAACTTTTCAAATATAGTTTTCATAAATAACTGTTATTTCCGGTCCCTGCTTCTAAGTCCAGCAACTAATATCAAAAATCACTACATCTACTAAAAACAGTAATGACTGGTTTATGATGTCATATTCAATGGCAACAGCTGCTTCTATAAAACCTTTTTGTTTACATATATATGTCAATTAGATTACATTATATTAGGATGAGGATTAGGATTAGGATTAGGGTTAGATTAGATTAAAGAAATAAAACAAACTGACTCAACTATTAACTCTAGTTCGTTCTAGTTCTCTAAGTAGTTCCAGGAGAATATGAATAGTTCGAGATTATTATAAAATTGTATATGGCTTAGTTTGGCTCTGAAGAGGTTAGGCAAGGCAGGCACTTAGGAGTGAAATGAAATTTGCTAAAGTTCATTTAGCTATATGGCTGGCTTGAGGATGATTCTCAAGAGTAGACACTAAGAAAAAGCCTCGCGTTTGTGTGTGTCTTCGGGTATTCTGCGCATCAAAGTCCGCTTAGTCTACCCAAACCCCAAAGCAATAACAATTTTGTGATTTTGTATGTTCCTAAAATTTTCTTCCTGGCATATAAAAGCGTCGTAGAGTTAATTCTCTGTCAGTTTGATTCTCATTAGATGGTAACTGAGGCCAAAGGATCCGCTTGAGAGTTCTGTCAAAGCTCGCAATTTGATGTAATTATTTTGAATAGAAGATAAACTGTTAAAAGACTTTGTAAGTTGTATAATGAAAATTTTGCTTAATGATTTAATTTTCCATTTAATTTAACATTGAGAGAAACTGACTTGAAAGATTTCCCGGATTCAGGATATACAGGAATTACGAAAGGTTTAGTTCCAAAGTTGATTTATTGCAATAGTACTATGGATTGGAATTACTATGGACTCTGAATACCACAAAGAAAGCCAGTTATAAACAATTCTTACAAGACTTTAGATTAAACTCTTTTTATGTTTCTTAGTAAATAACTTTTGCGGAAATAAAGAAATTTTTTTTAAATTCCATTTGTGACTGATTGTCTATGTATGTGTTAATAATAACTATAACATCCTGTTAACAAAAATCCATAATTTTTTAACAAACACTTTCTTTACATTTATATCATATTTTCATATTAATGTAGGAAATTCTTTATTTAAATCATCAAAATAAACTGCACTCAAAAATACAACAACACAATAAAACGTCAAAGAGACATCAGTTAAGAATTCATACCATAAGTTATCATTTTAAAGAGCGCGAAGCGTGTGTATTCCTTTTGGTTCCCTAAACCAATGAATAAATTTCGCCCGTTGTATACCAACTGGTACTTCAAAGGAGCCCCAGTATCTTGGATGGTAGGGTGGCAAAGAAATCGGCAAATATGATAACAATAAACATAACGCCAATAGCTATCAATGAGAATTTGATGAGAACGGGCAGCAGGATATGCTTGAACGCCTTCAAGGGGTTCGTTAAGGGGTTGAACGATGTGTCGGGGCGGCTGGAAAGAGAACACATATAGCAAGTACAGACAAATGTTTAGCAATTTTGGTTTTTAATTTCACATACGAGGGCTCGGCGAGCGCTTTGGGTGGATTGCGTCCCATGCCCGCCGGATTGGCGGCCGCCTCCGCTTCTGTCAGTATCTCCAGCTCAACCTCGATTAAACCCTGCAAGTGGAACAAAACTGGTTTTTGACGCATTAAGAACTTCGACAATGTGCTGGCGAACGTACAGTTTGTCCAATGGTCTTTGTATCGTAGGTTTTATCCTGGATGGGTCCTTGCAACGGCAGCCAGCCTTTGACACGTTTCTGGCGAAATAAATTCACCGGTTTCTGTTTTTGGGCCACATCGCTGCGAATTTTATTGAACGGTTGTGGTATTTTAATGCCGGCAATTTGATTGGAGTGCGTGCACAGGCGGCGATTGCGACAGGGTTCGGGAAAGTTGGACAGATTGATTTCGAGCATGCCCAGGAAGTCCCTGCTGGAGACGACATCGTTGTCGTAGACATGCAGGTACAAAATGGCCGGATGCTTCTGTTCGTACTCCTCGAGCAGGCCGCTTTTGTGCTTAATCACCATCTGCAAGCGGCAACAAAATCAATTTGTGAAAAGCTAATTGTAGCATTTTAGAAAACGAAAGATAAGAAAGAAGGCATGAATCCAGATGTCAAGGATTTTATTTCATTGAGGGCAGGGCATTTTTTAAGTAAGATAGATGTGGCCAAATGGCCACGTAGTAGTTCGAAGTGGCCACGTAGTTACAACAATTTGGCCACAATAAAAATGTTTGTTGAAAAGGATAATGCGCTTTTGAATAAAATAAAAACGAGGGTGACGTACGGAATTTATTAATAGCATACAATCCAGAATTCATTGGACAATTACCAAGTACAGAGAATCGATGAGTACTATTTTTTGATTTAAATTTGTTATTGCCAACATTAAGATGATCTGATACAAATTTGTTACAGATTACGAACGACATATAGATAAGTATAACGAATGATGGAATGAAATTACAAACCAGAATTTTTTCGAAAACATTTTTAGATGAAACTCTTTCCGAGTACAAAGTGAAATCGGGCTCACGGTAACTTCTTTCTTTCTTGTGAAGAAACTCTGCTACAGCTGGCCTAGGGTAATAAATCGCCAGTTTTAAAAAACTGGTATTCTTAGTTCGCGGTTTTTTCAATGATTACACAGGTCAACATTTAATATGGAAAAAAATTATCAAAAAATTATTTTGTAGGTACCCAGGGGTTATTGGGGTCGCTGATTCCGATGCAAAGCTCTATCACATCATTTTCAAGGTCAAACTAAGAATTGGTGGTTTAAAAAAAATCAGAAAAATTCATACATGCATGATTTTTTGCATACTACTCGTAAATGTTGACCTGTGCTATAGAAGAACGACAAGAATATCTAACACTACTCGACAAAAAATGGGTTCATCGAGTGCTCCTAAAAACAAACGTATTTTTTAGACTAATCTTCGGCTGCTGAACACGAAACTGAAAATCAAAAAATTTTCTATTTTGAACTTTCAGAACTTTGAAATAGAAAAAAATTTAGATGTATGAATCTACAGACTGAGATCCAAAACATTTATATTTTGCATACCTGACATATTTTTGTCCTGAAAGTTAAAAATAGAAAATTTAGTTAAAAGGAGACAAGTTTTCTCTTTCATTTGATACCCATATCTTCATCATTGCACAACCGCAAATATTTAAAAAAATATTTGAAATGTGTATATCCTTAAAATTTTAAAGTCCTTTATGAAGTTTTTTGGGTCAGAAAATGAAAAACTGACCATGCCAAGATACTATAAATTACCTCTAGCTTTTCGTCTATATAACATTTGGATGGGTCTCGGAAAAATAAAAAAATTGTTCGCACGGTGTAATAAATGAAAAGTTTGTGTTTTCACTCCGTGTTATAACAATAATAACTTTGTTATTTTTCTTTCCATTCTATTGATGTTAGGCTTAATATTTGATAAAATAATATATCTTTCAGCTTAGATTTTAAAACCAGAGGAGATAATTTATTTTATCTATAAAAAAAGTATTCGAAAATTTATGATTTTTGAAATTGGTCGAAAAATTCACATTTTTACAACTTTCATCGTCAGTAACTTCCCCAAATCCAAATATGATTTGGAAATCTATATATCGTTGGTTAGTTAATTACCTTCCGAACGACGGGCCACTTGTGTTAGTTGGATGGTTGGTTTACGATATATGTGCTCTTAACTGATATAAGAGGGGAAAAACATGTTTTTGGAAGATTTTTCGAAAACGCTTCTTAAGAAAATTTTTTGATTTTCAGTTTCGTGTTCAGCAGCCGAAGATTAGTCTAAAAAATACTTTTATTTTTAGGAGCATTTTTCGTGTCGAGTAGTGTAATTTTTCAGCATCAAATGCATAAAATTGCTGAAAAATACTGTTTCCTAATTGTATTTCGAATTTGTCTAAAAAAAAAAGAGAATACATTTTTCTGATATAGACTTGTAAGTATATTGCAAGAAATACAAGAATTCCTATTAATTTATTTTTAATTAATACCAGTTAGATGAATCTTTGATTCCTATTGAAATAATAACTTCCTTTGTATGTATATTTGGAGGGGGTCACACCTCCAGGGGGGATTTTGGCCACCTAGTGAAAAATCCTTAAAAAATGCCCTGATTGAGGGAATCAATTACACTGCACAACAAAATCAATTTTTTTTAAATAACAAGGTTCTGACCACGGATTCTGATAGAGGGGGCCAAAAGAAATATACGTGTATCGGCGTTTTGAAAGTTTACGTCTGAATTTTTTTTAGAGGGGGTCGTAGATTTCCACTTTTTGCACATTCTTATGGAGAATCGGCATCCGAAAACCATGTAACCTCACATTTTAGGTATATGATGTGTTCAGCAATTCGATGTAAAATACTACGAAGACCATTTTTGTGGAGCATTTTAACCCTGTAGTTCCTATTTGTATGGGTCAATTTGACCCTTTTTTCTAAAATCCCAAAAATGTCCTATAAAACAGGACTTTTTGAGGACAAAATGTACCACGAAACTATTCGCCATAAAATTCTACTATAGGCCTCTGAATACACCAAAGCTCAGAAATGAACTTGAATGCCAGAATTAAGCTAAAACTGAAAATGTGTTTAAGTGTTTATTTCGTACTTATTCCGAATTGGTACTAAAATCTCCATATCACATCAACATATCCACATTTTTTTTATAAGTTGAGTAAACAGTTTATTAAAATCTTTATGTCAATCGGAGTGCCCACCCATTCAATTTCTTCTAGAACACTATCTTCCTTTTCAAGGACCAGACATCTTTTCGTCTGTGCATCAAACAAATTATATTTAGAAGTAAAATAGTTTTCGTACTTCAATTCTAATTAAGAGAGAAAAACTAAAAGTTGATTACTGATTTTAATTTAAATTATAGAAACTGATACTCAACCTTTTGAAGTATTATTTTCCATTATAATAAAAATAATTATTAAAACAAAGAGTTTCTGAATCTCTGTGCATCCAAACAGCACATAGCACCCTCATTATTTAACCTTGGCAGTGCCGTCTGAAAATCGAAATGTGCCACTAATTACGTCCAATTAATTTAAAAATACGGTTTACGCAACGGTCAGGTAAGCAGGTTAAGCAAAATTAAAGCCCTCACTCGAGCGGCCTACAATTCGTCCCCTATGGCCCCCGCTGCTGCATTAGCTTCGACCAACAACAGCCCAAATCTCATTTTCAGTGTGACCAGTTTAACTTTTTGGAGAGTAGAATTGACTTTTTGTTTAATTGCTTAGCCTTGAAATTCGGAGCTTAGCTTCATACCTTTTTTTTAGACTATGTAATTTTCAAAGAAGAATATTGTAATATTCAAGAAGAATATTTTATTAGCTTTTAAAAACTAAAAACTCTTACATCTCCTTTTTTAAGTTCTTTTAAGCCAGCTAGCTTTATCTAACCTTCTTTAACGCCTATTTTTTTTAAATTTGCTGGTCACACTGCTCATTATTAACAACAATTTGTAACCCAAACACATTTAACTTTAGACTTGAATTTGCCGCAAGTTACGCGGACGCTCATTAGACCGTCAAACTGCGCAAAAACGCACTCAATCTCGCTCATTCTCTCATGCACTCACTCACTCACCATATCCTCGATGGGGGAGTATTTGAGGGGAAATATCATGCGCCAATTAAAATTCGCTTCGCCATTAAGTGAGCGGTAATGGATATCGGTGGACTGAACTTGGTTGGAGTCATGGCACCAGCTTTGCATAGCAGAGGAAAAAATTACGCGCATTAGACGTGATTAATTTGAATGCAAAACGTGTTCTACAAACGCGGTCAACTCACCCTCGCACCAGTATGTCGCTCATCTTTTTGCAGAAGATGTTGCTATCGTCCAATGCTACATCGTAAAGATTGAAGATTATCACACGCAGCTCGTACATTTGCGGCGGTTGTGGTGTGATGTCGATGGCCTGCGGTATGTTGAGGTTGCCCTCGTACAGTTCCACCCACATTTGGATTTTACCCTGGAAAATATTATGTCATATTTAGAAGAGCAAACGTTGTGTGTTGGTGCGCAGCACTTGTTCGATGCCGGGACAATCGTTGCGATACAGGGTGCGCGTCTCCACGTGCTCGGGCACCAGCTTGTAGCCGAACGAGGGCAACCGCTCCAGATTACGCAGCGCCACCAAACTGAGTCGTTCTTGCAGCTCCTCATCTATACGCAATTCAAATACATATTTAATTGTTACTTTCAGTATATGGAATTCAAGCAATTAACCTAAAGCGATTTGTGTGTCGTCCTTCAATGTCACACCGTCCACCTCGATGCCGTCTTCTTTGAACCTCGGCAGTGGTATGTCGTGCTTTGCGCAGATTTCATTCAACACTTCGTAAGGTGAAGCCACATCGCGCCATTTGTTGTAGCCGTTTCTGTGGAAAATGCACCTTTTAAGCATTGGTCCCTTGGGGACTTGAAGTAACGTTCTCACTTGGAGTACTCTTCCGCAATGCCAATAGTGGCGCGATGTTTCGAACGCCAGCGATCCTCCAGATCGATAACCGTCGAACCAATAATGTCGTCGCAGAAGGTATTCCGATCGAAAACGGACACCTCCAGCATGTGGTCCCTCGGGGTATATAAGAAAAGTAACTTTCGTGAGTGTAAAATTATTTTGTACCAGCCCTACCTGGGCAACACGCCCTCCAGCTGAAAGCATTTACCAAACACCGGGTTGCTCTGATTGGGCACATAATGCGCGCGATTGCAAGCCGTCTTCGAGGCAAAGCACACCTTCACATACGAGTCCGATTGACTGTACCGATCCTGCGGCCGAAACTGAATGCCCTGCACCACGTACACGCGCACCACAATCTTGCACAGGTCGGCCAGCGTTTGCAGCTCCGCTTGGTAGCGTGGATTGAGCGCTGCGGCCAGCGGACGCAGCATAATGCCGTCGCCACCGTCGCCTGCACCGCACTGGCACGGCATCAGCTTGAGATTTAGCTTGAGCGTGGCGTAGACTTCCTCTTTGGGCATGGCGTTCTTCTTGTACTTGACGCCATGCACCAGCTTCACCGGCTCGGCCCAGTCATGCAGATAGCTGAGATCGGCCTGTTTTTCCAGCTCGTTGTGATAGATTACCAGCCGGTGCTTGTACATACGCTCACCATCGCCCACGTTCTATTGGACAGAAAGGTATGTTAAGGGTTTTTCTACTTAAATCCACTGGGTTAACCCATTCTAAAAGCATTTACCGTATGCATTGAGTTGTAGAACTTGGTCCACCAATTGTACTCGTTCTCATCGATCACACCGCTCAGGTCCTGTTTTCCCAACACAGGCTTTGTGGGTTTCTTAGACGACCTCATGCGGCTCCACATGCGCTTGAAGAAGCCCTCCTTGGTTTTGCTCAGCAAAGGTTTCGTTTCGGAATTATCGGCATCACCTATTTGCAGCGACGTGGAATCGGCCACATCGGCAGCAGGTGCACACTTCTTGGGCTTTTCTCTGTGTAAAAAACGCTTGGAATCCGATATAAGCACAGCGCCCAGTGTGGTCTCGCCACCGCGTGTCGACACCGCCACATCGGTGGCAATGATTGCCGGCCAATACTCCAACTGTTCGGGCAAACTCTACCAATGGATGTAGATTGAAAATTCCATAACTGACTGGTCAAGTTTCTCGACCTACCACAACGCCAGAAGCAAAAATCACAAGAAAATTGATGCTGTTTTTGATGCGTGTCGATGACAGTCCGCTGGTGAGCAGCAAATCCCCCATCATCACTTTGACGCGATGTCTGCCACCGAACGTGGTTTTGGTATAATTGCGGAAACCCACAAAAATCACCTCCAAGCTATTTGCAATAAAATGATAATGAAATTTTTGAGATCGCAGAGTGTCTCGTCAGCGATATCCTTCTCCCCTATGATGGCAATAACTTACACAAAATTCTTCATTATGGGCCGAATGCTGGACGGTATGCCCGATGTGATTGTCGGCTCCGGCATCGTGTCCTTATTGACCTCATCGTGCATCTCTACCAATTCGGCGGACATCAACACCTCGGCCCGTACGCCGCCGTGCATGGCAATGGGCACCCACGTGAGCGGCGGCGGCGAGAGCTGCTTCAGTTGCTGGAACTTCTGCAGTGCCGTGCGCGTCTTTACAATTTTGCTCAACTTGTGCTTGTCGGGCTCCTCGCGTGCGTTGGCGTCGGCCATGTCGCCACTGATCACCGACACCGCCAGGGTACCGCAGCCCAGGTAGTCATTGCTGGTGAACTTGTCCAGGTCGTACAGTTCGATGGCAATCAGCGGTGGATTTTTGATGTACCATTGCATATCGCCTGGCTGTACAATCGTATCGAAACAGATGACCGTGTTCCAGATGGGTGACAGCGTGGCCAGTTCTGTGGACGTTTGGGCCCACTGTGAGCCGAAAATAATGCGCAGAAAAGCATCGCACAGGCCCGAGCGATCGCCGCCGGGACGTATCTTGGCCTGATGTATAAAGAGGCGGCACTTGTACAAAATGTAGGGTATGGAGGGTGTCCAGTAGAAGAGCTCGGTTTGTTTCCAGTCCTGCAGCAGAGTCACCAGATAATCATCGCGTTCGGTTTCGATGACGATGCCCAGAGTGCCCTGCACAATGCCCACAATGCAGCCGCAATGCACGCAGGAGTGCTGACATTGAATGTCCTGAAAGAAGGTGCAGTGAAAGACTTTTTAGTAGAAAACAGGTACTAAGTTAGAAAGTACCTTGAAGATAAAATTTCGCATGCGCCAGCACAGGCTGTTCGGACTGGCCGATTTGTCTTTTGGTGGACTGAGAAAGTATTTGGCATTCAAGCGGCAGACTGCAACTTCGCGATTGCCCGAAAATTGCATCATTATCAGCAGATTGGGCCACTCGTCCTGTAGGCGTGTGGTGGCTAAAAGGCTGCGCAGTTCACTGGATTGCTCCAACAACTCATCTACCAATTCATCCAAAGTTTTTTCGATTTGTGACAGTGTTGCCGATTTCAGTCGCTGTCGCATGACGCGCAGCGCTGCGGGTAGTTTGTCCTGTATGCCATTAGGAGACATCTAATAACAAGTTTTATATTTTGTATGCCTTTTTACTAACAAAGAACTCCTTCAAGTAAATGAGGCGGTTTGTATCCCATGGCGTGGGATCCTTGAAGCCCATGTACTCCAGCCGTTTGTCCTCCAGGCCTTCCATTAACTTGTTGTAGATATTCATAATGATTGCTTTTAGACATTTTGCCTGCATCTGAAACTGATTGTTGTATTTCAGTTGAAATAGCTTGAAAGTGTTGATTTCAGTATCCTGTAATACAAAATACATGAAAAAATTTTTGTTTTATTAAAAAACTTTGCCCGACGACGGACAATGTAATCCAAAATCTCCTGCATGAAGTAGTCGCTATCGAATTTATAACGATTGTCGGGCATTGTGGTCTTCAAGTAGATCGCCTTGTAGGGCACATCCTGGCGAAAGTACTTTAAATTGGAATTTGAGTTGGCCCTCTTGCCGGGATAGGCTTTGAGAAAGCACTCTAAGGTGTTGGAGGTATTTTCTGTAGAAACATAAACGTCAATCAAGGCCCAACACATTTCCAGCAGCGGCACATACCTGCCAGCTTCATGACGATTTTACAATTGCTAACATTGCCGTGCATGAAGTCACCCTGCAGCGCAATGAATTCGACCAGAAATGTCTCCTCCTGCCACCAGCGCTTGTCGTCCAGCGGTGGCGCTGGGCGAGTGGTCAGATCGCGCGCAGGTCCCGCCGGCAAACACTCGGAACGTACTTCCAACAACAGGCGACCAATGTACTGCGTCGGATTCGCAGCGTCATAGAAATGCAAATAGGTGGGGCCCATAGCCGGCTTATCTACAATGGCTGAACTATTAGGCGTTCCTAATTTGGGACATGTTCTTCACGTGAAAAACCTTTGAAGGCAATCTCGTCAAAGTGCAGCTCGTAGTCGGCTATCGATTTCCATTGCAAGTGCTCGTGTACCAGCACCTGTATGAGGAACGTCTGCGACAGCGACGGAAAGGTCCAAGCAAAGTTGACGGCATGATTCCACTCCGGCTGGTTGGTGGACTTGCACATGTTCGTCTTGCCCTTGAAAGGATGGAATCTAAACTTTAGAAATGAAATAAGCCGCATGTGAATGCAAAATGGTGTCAAGTACATTGAATCCAGCATAGGATACTTGTACGATATAGTCGCCCCTCTTGATCAGGTATGCGCGATAGAAGGTCACCGTGTAGCGTATGTTGCACTGCATGGAGTTCTCGGTGTGCTGCAGCAGGTTTCTGAAGATAAAATGCCGATTAGAAGGCGAAAGCGCAGAAAACAGGCGCCAGCTACCGCTCGATATTGTCGTAGTCCTGATTGATTTGCCACTTGTTCAGGTTGAGCATTTCGGGCTCCTGGGGACGCAACACGGTGTTGGGATCTGTGGTCTGCGACACAATGGCCAAGTCGATTTGCAGGTAGCCCTTGCAAGCGCCGGGCGTGTTGTTCGCCTCCGCAATGGGTCCCTCAAGGCGGCCCCACTTCTTGAAGTAGCAGCGATTCGACTGATTCCAGACGCTCTGCATGTCGATGAGCAGTTCGCCGTGCGAGAATGTCTTCTTGCAGGCGTTGCGACGCCTCACCTCGTACAGTATGGTGAGCCGCAGCAGTTCGGTCAGAGTGCAGCGCAGCTCGAACACGAAGTACTGCAAGAGATGCCGATTGGCAGTGAGTTGGCAATGGGCGGACGGGCGTGCGGGTTACCTCGTTGAAGTATGGGTTCTCGGAGCGCGAATAGGGACGCGTGGTGCGGTGCGCCTTATCCAGCGACACGCGCACGAATGTCTCGCCGGTGAAGATGCCCAGCTGGCGAGCCTTGTGTATGGTGGTGCAGATGAGGTAGTCCTGACTCATGTTGAGAAAGCAGTCGTTCTGTGCGGCGGGCAACATTTTCGGTGATGTCTTGGAGTGTTTGCAAACTTTAAAAGCGCTCAGAAGTGGCGAATGTTTAGATTTTTTTTCCGTTTTCAAAACTGAGTTAAAAATAAATGACACTTCAGTTGTGAAATGTTCCTATAAAATATTCAATTGAAGTGTTGCTAAGCATGCAATTTTTGGCTTTCGTAGCCGATCGATCTGAATGGCACTAAACCGCACAATGAGGGCTTAGAAAATCCAATGGGTTTAGTTATTTGTGAAAATTTAAAAAAATTTATATGCAATTTTCAAAATTCAAATTCAATAACTTTCAGCCGTTGAAAGCTTGTCGCGGTTCGAAACGGGTTGCCAAGTTTCATTGCACAACTTTAGAGCATTAAAAGCGCTTTTAAAAAGCACAAAAGCTGCACATGCTTTTTTACTTGTGCTCTTCCCACAATACAACAACAATTGGTTGTTGTTGTTGTTGTGTTGCTCAAAACTACACATGCGAGCACGCAAGCACCAACAGCTGCGCGGAACACAATGGACTATGAAACAAAGAACGGGTCTGGCGTAGTCAAAGGGGTCCACTAACAGAACAACGACAACAACAACACAGCACCGATGGCGAGTTCGAACAAAGTCACTATGGCAAACGAAACTAACTTGCGGCAACAACAAACTGTTGATTTAGCGGCTGAACGTGTTGAACGGCTTGAATGCCGTGGAAACGAAACGAGGCAACTTCTGCCCCCGCGCAAAAGCGCCAACTAACAGAGATGACTCCAAAACTATCGCCAAACCAGAAAAAATTCAATTTGTTGTCGTCGCTCGTGGAAGACAGAAGTTGTTGCGCGTACAACACGCACCCGTTCGTTGCTTTCATTTATGTGCGTCCGCTCGCTGACTCGTTCGTTCGTCGCTTTGGATCGCGCTGCAGTTCGTATTGACCGCTCAAACGGCGCATTGTTGACTTATTTTGGGGCTTTGAAGTTGCAGCCTGAAGTGCTCATACATCAAGAAAGGAATAAAACAACAACAATTAATCATAACAACAAAGTGACAATTACAACAAATAAACAAAACGCAGTTTTTTGAGGCATTTCTTTAGAAATTGTAGCATGATTTATGGTTGTTGTTGCAGCTGAGCTGTTAGCAGAGTTTAAAGAATATTTGTTGAATATTTCCTGACTTGCTGCGGTAAAAGAGTGTCGTATTGGTTGTTGTTGTATTTATTCTAAAATAATACAAAACAAGTGAAGAAGTTGTATTCCACAACGTGTTTAAATCATTGTTAGCGTTAACAACAACAACAAATCGAATAACAACAGCATTGAATAACAGCAAATATAAGAAAAATCTGCCAATGCAAATCTTTTAGTGCGGTTTTTACTGAGAACAAGCGATTTTTTTTCCTAAAAGCATTTATCATAACGTTTGTTTGGAGTCGCTTTTGGATTACGTTTGACAAGTGAGCGGAACAACTTTAGCAACTTTTTATTACTGTAAGTAAACGATTTCAACTTAACCCCACTTTCTATATTGAACGCATTCAATACTTGCATCGCATGTGAGTCTCTCGCTGAGAAGGAGAATGTGCTTTACTCAAGGTGGCATCATCTCGCTCTGGCGAATAGTCTTCTCCAACTTCTTGGCGCATCCTTTCTATGCTCCTTTATACTTTCAGTACAATTGACTGGTGTTCCTAGCAAGTCAAATATCTATTAAAGCAGACTTTCATTACTTGATAAACAATTTTTCACAATCAGTAGAATACTAAAACAAACATTCATTAATTATTTGCTTAAAGATCTTTCAGAAACAAACTTAACCTCTTTATCGAAAGTACTTGGAACTAATATTTTTCGGTTTCAAAAGTATGTAAAAGTATTGAAATCTTACAATTTCTTTGGAGTGAATAAGTTTTGAAACACTGATTTATTTAATTTGTTCAGAGACAATGTTGTCCATTGATAAGAAATTATTCAAATCGGTTAAGTAGTTTCCGAAATATTCTGTTTCCTTACAAACTAAATTACGACATACGAAATAGGTAGTGAATTTTATAAAAATTGGCGATTGGGTGTTGTTAATAAAGTGTGTTTTCAACAGAAAACAAATTGAAGTCAATTTCATATTTCACTTCACTGAAAGCAATCTGAGAGCACGGAGGGGCATGTTTCATAAAAAATTTTAGGTTATGTGGTAATTCTGCTTGCGTCATGAAAAAGTGGGAAGTATGCTCGGAAACAATGTTTTCATAAAGAAATAAATTAATATCGCTCATACAGAACATAAAAGTACTTCTCTACGGAAATCTTAGAGTAAATTGGTATTTATTTCATGAAAATCCTTAATTTTAAAATCCTTAATTTAAACCCGCTTAAGTACCTCACTCATAAATGCAAACATTTTTAAGGTTCTTAAGCGAATTGGATCCTAAGCGTGCATAGAGCACAGTGTCCAAAAATTTTAGTTTCTTAAACGGGGTTGGTAAATACTTTAGCAGGTTTTACCGTGGAAGCTTCCGTAATTCATGGAGATATCTCGCACACTAAATACCAAAGAATCACAAGTCAAAACATTCCAAAACCGATTTGTACATATCCCTGACTACTTCAAAAGTTGCATTCTTATCAGCATCTTCTTTGACTGTATATCTGTTTTTATGTCTCCTGAAAATGTGAAATTTTCGAGGTGTGACCTTTTTGTATTTAGTGTGCGGGAAAGTTTAACCCTTTCGCTATTTTGTTGCCATATGACAACATGCTACTTTGTGGATGTCAGCATCCTCTATGGTTGCAAGAATACATTTTTTGTTGGTCTTTAGAATAGTTTAAAGTTTTAGGAAAAATACGAAAATAATAAACTGAATATTAATGTTTAAAGAAGAGAAGTATACACGTTTTTTAATGGTATATCTTGACAAAGTGAAGGAAGAAGAAGCAGAAAACTTTAGATAACTTTTTAATTTGACGTTTTCTTTGAATTTAGATACTTTTTTTTAATTTTAAAAAATATTTAAATATTTATATTTTCGTTATGCGTAAAAAGTTTTATGTTTAATTAATTATTACAGCCACAACGATGTGGTAGCTCTCATAGAAAAAACACTCTAAAATACAGTGTCCGAGTATAAAAATTAAAAAATTTCTTATGGAATGTTGCTAATATAACCACATAGAAGCCTAAGACGTCAAATATACATTTTTAACTTTCTCCAGTAAAAACCTTTAGCAAAAGGGTTAAGAAGAAGAAATACATTCATGAGGGTAGATTTTATATTTGAAAACTATGGGTGCATCACGTAAGCAGTGAAAAGTCTTTCAATACGGAAGCCCATTTTTAATAATATATGTCCTGAAAAAATACATTTAGCTTAACCCTTTGACGGCAAGTTTTGAACAGCCGTGGCAACTTTTTTGCTCTGAGAGCTCAATAAGACACCACATACTCTCACTTTGTCCCCACACTATTTTGGCTTATGAATTTTCTCACTAAGTATAAAAATTTGCTTCCAGCTTATTCAATACTCACCATTAAGATTCTCCCTGCTATACTTAAACACGGTTTTATATTTTCTCAATTTTCCCCTTACACCTTTAATTGATGGAAAAACCTTGACTAATCGCCATTTCACGAAGATAATCGAAAGTTGGTTTCAGCAAAACTTCTGCTCAACTTTCTTTTTCCGCCCATTTTGCCGTCACTTCTTCATGGCTTTATCCAGCACATTTTCACTTCCTCTTCTTTTCCAATTATCCGCTACTCCTCTTGTGTTCAATGTTTCCCTCGAGCACCTTCGGCGCCCTACTTATTCACTCTTCTTGGCACTTCCTGGTGTAAATTTTCTGTGTACACTGCGCCAACGTTCGATCTGGTGACACGCTTGCGCGTTCGCCTTTACCCACACCTGCCTGCATTCGTACTTTCCTGCCAGACTTCATGCGTTCCTTCCATCGGACCTGCTTCTGCTGTCCCTTCACCTCACCAGCTGCTGATATTCTGCACACTTGTTGGCGGCTTGGCAAACTTGTTCTGCAAAAATTACTGCCCACTTTCTGCTTTGTTGCGGCTTCAGCGTCTGTGTCTGTGCTCGGTTCGTGGGCGCTTCGATGCCGTCGCGGGGATAAGCGCGCATTTGGCTTCACAAGTGGCTGCAAGTGGTCGCGAAAGTGAATTCGCTAAGCACGCAACAATGTTCGCAGCCAGCCGGGCATTTTTTTGTGGAGTGTTTTATGTTGAGGAACAGCCTGGCAGCAAGTGGGTAATTTCAGCAATTACTAACAAGCAAATGCGGGAATTTTCAGTCTCGAAATCATAAAGAAAAGAACAAAGTGTGAGAGCTGCAATTTGATGCGTGCCATGACTAAGTCACTCTTTGTGCCGCTCACAGCTTCTCAAAATAATTCTTCGCCATGCGATTTTTTTCGTATAAAACGTTGATATTTATTTACATTATGTTTACATATTATTAGTCTATTTTATATGATTCGGTTTGGTTATATTCTGGCAAACTCACATGGCAAATATTGGATCACTTAATAGGTTTCAGTTCGTGCCAGCTGCGGGTGTTCAAGTGACTTTTTTTCAATATGGAGTCATGGTATCAGTCAGCCAGACTAACTCAGCTGTTTTAAAAATTGTAATTAATGGAAATCTGAGAGCTTTGAGTGAAGACATTTAAAATTTTAATTTTCTTCCACAAATATGAGATGAACCTATATTTCTATGGACGATTTTGGTTGAGGTACGGATACTGAAAAGTTCACAAGACTTATAACGTGTTAAATGAACTTTTTCAATGCTCAACGGCTTTAAATGAGCTGCAAGGAAATGAAACGAGTTTGTTGTTAAATTGTGTGACAATGAACATACTTTGCCTCCGTTATGACTACTTGTTGCCGTTCAGAACCATAGACAGTAAACAAACTAGTTTTTTTAATTCTTTCAAATTTAACAACAACAACATTGCAATTCGTCACACATACACACCAGATGGGATATTACACTTTACTGAGTAGATTTAAGTAATGAGACAAATTAAAATGGGTTAGTGAATAGGACAATTAAAAAACTCATTCAGTCATCTCAATGGATTTATGTATAACTTTTGAAACAAGGTATTTGATTTACTTTAAAGCTACGTAATTATATGTACATACCAATTTCAATATTGCACAATTACAATAATTTAATGAATAGGAAAAATAAAAACCCCAGCCAGTCATAACAATGGAATTATAGATTTTTGAAAAGCCTAATTTAAGTACTTTGTAATTATGTACTTATACTTGTATGTACATACATATATACTACATGTTTAAAATGATATTGAGCAATATTGAACTTAAGCAAAAAATATAAATTTTTTATTTCCGGGCTTATTCAATTTGTCTTAATAGTATTAAAACCATTCATAGATAGCAATAAGCGCCCAAGTTCTATCATACTTCTATGAATATGAAAATACTGTGAACTCTCGATAATGTGAACTAATAACTGTAGAGAATGTTGAAATTGTTGTGACAGTTTACATTTTTTCACTGTAAAATAATTTTTACTTGCAAAAATTTGAAATTTTATTTGTCAAATGGTTTTCAGGGAAAGAGAACCTAGTCGGGTGGCTTAGGCCGCTTATCTGAAACCACAAGCAGCATAGGTTATACAAGACTATTTTCAATACTTTTGAGTTCCTAAAGGAATAACAATAATCCAGAGATGCTTTTGTTTTAATTTTATGAAATAAAAAGCTTGGAAAATATTTTGGCAGAATAATGTCATAGCTGAAAACATTTCTTACACTAAAATAATTTTTCATATTTAAATTGTTCATAGATACTATTGACAATCAAAACTAATACTGAAGCGATTATGAGAAAGCCTTCTCGGGCAGCTTGTTTCTGTTATTGTTTCCTTTACTGTTAGAGAAGACTATAGCTCTGTAATTTAGTCATGTTCTAGAACTTTCGTTTGATGAAAGGTAATCAAATTTAAGCCTTTTGCGGACAACGGAATATAAATAACTGTTAGTAACTAACCACACAATTAAGTAGCACAATTAGCATTTTTTTTATTTTTTATTTGTCCAGGAAGTGTAGAATTCGCTTGATCTCCAGGTTTGAAATTGTTCTGAAGTCTTCCGGAAAGAAAGTACCGAGCGAGCGTAGCATGTTTGTTGCTAAACCCGAACATGTACACTAGACTGGAATTAGTGGACGATTTTTGATTTCGATGCTCCGCACTCTCTCATTTTATGCGATTTGGTGAAAAAGTGCATGAGCCAAAAAATGTTGGGGCTAGGGTGGGGCTAAATGGCGTCGCATCGAGGTCAAATTGCTGCTGGTCAGAAGTTGCTCTTAGAGGGTTAAAATCTATGACCGACCCCTCTAGTTTTCGTTACTGAACATTTCTTTCAAACATACTCATCCCCTATCTCCAACCCTTAAGGGGGCTCCCATACAAAATGGTCGTTTTTATAAAATGGGCTCCCATTGCTCCCAGGTTGCCCCCAGATGTATCAAATGTATGACCGACACCCATTTATTTTCTCTTCCAAATATTTCTTCCAAACATACCTACCCGCTAACTCCAAGTCTTAAGGGGGCTACCATACAAAACTGGCCATTTTCTATGCCATTGGCTCCCCACTTGCAAATGTAGTAGTTAATTAAGCGAGAAAACATCGTATCTCGGAAACTACTAAACCGATTTCAATGATTTATTCAGCGATCGCCAACATTCTTGAGTACAAAAAATACAAAATTAATTAAGGTTCAAAAGTTCACCACCAGAGGGCGTCCCCCATACGATCGGATTTGTGACGTTGTCAAGTTTTGGGTTTCTACAAAGCAAAAATCAAAATGTATGATGCACCAACTTTACATTTATTACACCGTGCAAAAAGAAAAATGTTTGCCGAGACCCATCCAAATGTTGATATAGACGTGAAACTGGAGGTCATATATAGTAAACTGGCATAGTCAGTTTTTCATTTTCTGACCCAAAGTCCTTTTTAAAGGATTTTAAAATTTTAAGGACATACACATTTCAAATATTTTTTAAACATTTGCGGTTATGTAATGATGAAGATATGATTATCAAATGAAAGAGAAAAACTTTCTCATTTTAACTAAATTTTCTAATTTGAACGTTCAGGGCCAAAATACAAGGTGCGTCCCAAAGTAAACAGGACTTTTGCAATAGGGACGTTTCTGGTGGCGCCATCTATGTGTGAGGACATGCGTTGGAAAGGTACATCTTTCATTCAAATACTGTCTAAATTTCATGACATTTGGTCTAGTAGACGCCGAAATATCCCGCTCAATGTGACAGTATGTTTTTAACTTTGGTACGAGAATGTCGATCGAACAAAGAGCTAATATTAAGTTCTGTTTTAAACTTGGTAAAACTTTTACCGAAACGTTTAAATTGTTAAAGCAAGTTTATGGTGATGATTGTTTATCCCGTGGCCGTGTTAATGAGTGGTTGAATCGATTCAAGAATGGTCTTGAAGACTTGAATGACGACGAACACGTCGGCCAGTCGAAATTTTTGATTACTGACGATGCCATCAAAACTGTGCGTGATTTTATCAAAATGCAGCCAAAATCATCATTGGAATTGATGGAAATGGAATTGAACATCTCCAAAACATCAATTGATCGCATTTTAACCGAACATTTGGGTCTCCGTAAAGTGTGTTCTCGCTTCATTCCGCACACTTTAACCGACGACCAAAAAGCGCAGAGAATTGAGCACGCAAAAGACATCGTTCGGGAAGCCAGACGTGATCCAAATTTCTTGTTCAACATCGTAACCGGTGACGAAACGTGGTGCTTTCAATATGATCCCGAAACAAAGCGTCAAAGTGCCGAATGGAAGCACCCAGATGAGCCAAATCCGAAAAAAACCCGCCGTGAGAAGTCAAAAATCAAAACTCATCTCATTTGTTTCTACGATTCAAAGGGAATAATTCATCGAGAGTTTGTTCCACCGGGAAAAACAATTAACGCTTTGTTTTATGTTGAAGTTTTGAAGCGTTTGGTGCATCGCATTCGTCGTATTCGGCCAGAATATCGCGAGGAAGGA
This sequence comes from Melieria crassipennis, assembly GCA_963668005.1. Lineage (NCBI taxonomy): Eukaryota > Metazoa > Arthropoda > Insecta > Diptera > Ulidiidae > Melieria > Melieria crassipennis. The sequence continues at coordinate 113,460,554 of OY764962.1, read as the reverse complement.
AGTTGGCGTTTATTGCATGATAATGCACCGGCTCACAGAGCCCTAGTTACGACCGATTATTTGACCAAAAATCGAATTTTTACCATCAATCATTCACCGTATTCGCCTGATATGGCTCCCTGTGACTTCTACTTATTCGGTCAGTTGCATTTGCCGATGAAAGGAAACCGTTATAAGGACGTTGAGGACATCCAAAAGGCTTGTACCAACATTCTGAAGGCGATGCCGGCCGATGACCTAAAACACTCATTCCAAATGCTTTTGGACCGTGCAAAACGTTGTATCGAAGCAGAAGGAGAGTATTTTGAATAAATAAAAAGAATTATACAAAAATAATCATCCGTTTTCTTTATTTTATAAAAGTCCTGTTTACTTTGGGTTGCACCTTGTATGTCAGGTATGAAAAACATATGTTACATGTTTTGGATCTCAGTCTATAGATTCATACATCTGAATTTTATTCTATTTCAAAGTTCTCAAAAAAGTTACACAAAACCCCGCGAAACAAAATCCTTCGTGCGCCACTGGTGTGAGGGTTAAATATACATTAACATTCCTACTTCATTTGAGTAGAACTTCCACCTGTTTTTCCACCCAATTGCCTCGATTGATCCAATTACTGACGAATAAGGTGTCTTCGTTCGAATTTCATTCACAATAAACATATAAAATAATTGCAAATTGAGGCCATTTCTACTTTGTTACAACGCCATGTAACGAAATAGAATTACCAAAGTTTGTTGGGATGACAAGCACAGCCACCGGAGACGTGAAATTAAATGCGAACACACGCCAAAGTGGAGCACCGCAGCGAATCCAAAAACCGGCCGCGCACGTGAAGCGTTTAGTGCCGCTGCACAGTGCAACTCGAAACAAATAGCAACAACAACAACAATAATAGTAGCAAGTAGCAATACGACAGCCAACTTTGGGTGTCATTTCCGACTGCTGCGCTGCTAATATGTGCGGTGCTCCAGATATGTGCGAAGCGCCTGCGGCGAATTATGCAACCAAACCAAAGTAGTCGCCGAATAGTCGAGTGTTGCATGTGCGAATGAGCCCAAAATGCAATTTCTGCGCCAATAGTGCAATTCATGAATTAGCAGCTGGCTCACGTGGCCATTGTGCTTGGCTGTTGTTGCTGTTGTTGTTTTTTCTTTAGTAATTAAGTTTAGCCAAAATTGGGCGCTGCATTCGTTGGCAAAAGTCACTCGAACGTGAAGTGTTTGCAATGAAAAGGGCAAATACATAACTTCTTGGGGCTTTTAACAAAATTTTAGTTTGGTCTCGGCTGAGTTTTGTGCGCTTGATGTGCGTTCAGCTGGCGTGAAATTTTAAGCAGTTGTTTAATGTTGGCGCTGATGACTTGATTGCCCAATTGTCGAATGTTGCAATTTCGGCTGGGCCGCACTTGCGGCTACTTTATTGTTTTATTTTTAAATAACATAATTAAGTCAAATTAATGTTGAGAGCGAATGGCAAACATAAAATATTGTATAGAAAACGTTGTAAAAAAAAAAACGCAAAACAGCGTGAAAATGGTACGTGACCCACAAATGAAGCAATCACCAAAAAATACACTGAAAAGTAACAAAAACAACTGTTGAATATTTGTGCGTTGTGTGATTTATTTTTTCCTTTAAATGAACTGCGTTTTACAAATCGAATCAATTTGAAACAAAACAATATATAAAAATGCTTAATATGCGATAGATTGCATCTAATAAGCCATAACAATGAAGAGTCGAAAAAAGATGAAAACAAAAGAAACAATCGAAATACCGACCGCTGGCCGTGATCGCGCCATGCCGACAGCTACGTGCGGCGACCCAACAGTCGATATCATTCATTTCGGCAGCGCGAACGCAAGTAGCGCAAACAGCAAGCAACACACACACACACACGCACACGGCTGCAGTAGTTGACGGGCGGATCCACAGACAAAAAATAGTAAAGAAAAACTTAACAAGTGCTCAAGGTGAGCATCGTTAAGCGTTTTACATTTAACTGCTGCCTGCTTGATGCAAGACAGCCACAGAGAGGGGCAGAGAGGCAGCAAGAGGGCGCTTCCTCTTTTGCCATCGATGGCAAATTGACAGTTGCGCATGCGCAGCGTCTTTTGTTGCTATAACTAATAAAACTTTATAACAATCTCTTTGCGTTTGCGGGCCATTCATGTGCACCATTCAAAACTTTTGCATCATGAAAAATAAAAAATGTTGTATAAAAGAAAAAGTAAAGACAATTAACAAAAAATACAAAAACTTAAAACAACAAAGCCACACGTTGCTGCATTCAATTTCAACAACATTCGAGGCGTTGCAGTTGCACAAATATTCAGCGCTCTCGGCAATATTGAATTGCAGTTGTTGCTGCTACTGTTATTGTTATTGTTGTTGTTATATATGTACCTGCCGCGTGTCTTTACCTGATATTTGAGCAGCTGGGAAAGCCGGCGCGCAGATTTCTACGGGCACGTAATGGATGCCAGTGGAAAGTGCATTGATCTGGCTGGCTGACTGTGGACAGACTACGAATGTTGAAAGCAAGTAGATTTGTTCAGCTGATTGCAGCTTTTCCGCTTTGAACTCACAATTAAGCGCTGATCAATGACTCTCGGAGTTCGATAATGTTTAGAATTTGTGTGATTTTTAAACTAATTGCATAAATGCAAACACTTTTTATTGGCCACTTTAAGGGGTCATTCTCATGCGCGGACAGGAAAAATGGACATTTTTCAGAAATTATTTCCTTTGTGAATACGAGGAATTATCAAAAAAAGATATTCCACTTTAATTTATTCATTGTTATGGTACAAAAATAAAAAAAAAATTAAAATTTTTTTTAATTTTTTCAAACACTTTTTTTCGATTAAAGACACGGCTTCTGCCGCGTCATGGTCAGCTGGCGGGGATTGTTTTGAGTCACAGGATTATCTGAAACATAAATTTCAAAGAAATTCTTAATCAGTATGAACGTACCTCTCGCCCGTAGTAAATTTGAATTTTTTCATAAGAATCTCACAAAATGGCAGGCATTGGAAGTTAGAGCAGTAAAAAATTGTTGTTTTTGAAGATTTTATCAATGAAAAAAAATATGAAATTTTTAACATATGAGAGTGAATTTACTAGGGGCGATAGCTAACAGTATGTAGAATGACGTGACAAAATCGCAGAGAGATCGGATGAATGGTTTTTTTTAAATCATCCCCGCCATTTCAAAAAAAGGCGTTCCGAGAAAAACACGTTTAAAGTTTTGACTAACTGATTGAATCCTTGCTAGAAACCTTGACCGCTCGTTATATAAATGTCTGTAGAAGCCGAAATACTTGAAATTTTCCAACAAAATGTTGACAGCACCTTCTTCAAGGATGATACATTCCAAATATGTTAAAAAAAAAATTGATTTTTACAAAATTTCACATGAGAATGACCCCTTAAGTGAATAATCATGTATATTGATCTGATTTGTAGCGAAAATTTTAAATACTTTGTGAAAGTGACAGTCAGTACAGTATGTGAGGTTAGATGTGATTCACAGCCGTAAACTTTTGAAGACAATTTTTCAACATTTCAGTGGTTCAATGGTTTGAACAATACTCACTCTCTCACTTACTGTCATAGGATCGAAAATAAATCATTACTTTAATATTGTTTAGGTTAGGTTGAGAAGAAAGGCAGAGTATAACACCGATTTGTAGTACTAGGGATCTCTATCTGATGCCGATAGTGTTTCCACAGGGTTTATGCGCAGCCGACTTGACCTGCCAGCTAATTGAAGTACAGCACTGAAAGAGGAAATTTGAGCTAAACTTCAGTAATGGTGGTGAAAAATGTTGTTTGTCTTTGGTCAATTGTTCTTGGTTCGTTGCCAACAAAACTTGGACCTAACATAGCCTCAGATATTTTCAGAGACCTCTTTTTAGTGTACTCGCTATACTGTAATATTAACTATCTATGCACTGAACATTCGAAAAGATGAATCTTTCTCATTGAAAAATTTAATAAATGCGAGCTGATTTGAACCAAATTTTATAGAAATTATGCTCTAAACAATTTTGATGTCCTCTAGTTTTTCGTCAGCCAGGGGCGGACTCAGAAAAATATTTTGGGTGAGGTTTCAAAAAGTAATTCTTTAATATTCATAAATTTTTATGAATATGGCTTTTAATTTGTATGCAGTTTTCAAGTCGATCCCAATGTTTCGGTTGCTTGGGTTTCAACGCCCAAAACCATCCCCTAAATCCGCCACTGTTGTCATCAAATCCCTAGATTCTAAGTCACATTCAAGCTCAGGGACTCGCTTTGAAATAAACATGTTTGGCTCACTTTTGAGTGGAAATAATCCTGGCTTCAAGTTCAAGGACTCGTCCCGAAATAAACATGATTTATCCATTTGTGTATTCGTATTGATTAGAAATAATGCAGGCTTCAAGCTTAGCGACTCGTTTCAAAATAGACATGATTGGCTCACTTTTGATTAGGATTGAGTAATCCAGAGTTCAAGTTCAAGGACTCGTTTCGAAATAAACATAGTTGGCGAATTTTTGTGTTCGTATTGATTAGAAATAATTCAGGCTTCAAGGTTAGAGACTCGTTTCAAAATAAACAAGATTGGCTGACTTTTGATTAGGATTGAGTAGAAATAATCACATCCCTAGATTCTAATTCACATTCAATTGGGGTCGAAAATAATTAATAATTGAAAGTACTTGGACCTTCTCTGCCCTAAAGACATTGAGCCATCTAAACTTTTCTGTATATTTCTCGGTTTTAGACTTTTGATTGACTCTAATTTTGATCCTATTTCAACAGATATCAATGCAATATGTTAAATACTTCTTCTCATAAAACTCACTGCAAGAATTTCCATTTTCAATGCATTCAACTATTGTTCAATAGTCAGCATTTGTGTTGCTTTGACCTGCAAACTGTAACATAATTGCAAGTTTTAGACAATCACTGAACTCGTCGTCTGCGGCGCATACAGTCGATTATGTGCATGGCTGGACACATCGTTACTTACAACAAATGTGAAAACAGTATAAATTGTCGATTTGCATTAAGATACCAAAGCACATTGTGTCACTGCACAGTAGAGCCACAACGCACTCGGCTACATTAGTTTAACACACTTTGCATGGAATTGCAGCATTTGAACGGAAACGACGTTGCACGCCTTCAATTTCATTTCACTTGTCGTCGTGGTCGTCATCGTCAACATCATTGATGGCGTTGTCGTGGTCGTTGTCGTTGTGGCCTAAGCGCTAAAGTATTCACGCTATGTATGGCAATTTTCCACTGTGCGCAATGGCTTATGATTAGAATTTAGCAACACAGCGACACAGAGGCGAAAATATTCGTACACCAATTAAGAAAAGTGATGACCAAAGTTGTTGCGTTGTAAAACAAACTAGTAAAATAAAGAATTTTTCAGAAGTGCACTGAAGTGAAGTATTCATTGGTGTGTTTAAATATGAGTGAAAAATTAATTACAAAAATGTATATTGAAAAAAAAAATTGGCTTTAATTTATATTTGTAAAAAAAATTATGTAATCCAATTTGGTGATATTGTGATATCACAAATAGTCGAGCCGTTCAGTTATTAAACCAGTTTGAGCTTCTTACGAAGTGTAGTAAACTATGAATGGTATTATGGGCGAGATCTCTAGACTGTCGAAGAAGACGGCGCCCGGGTCATTCATTCTTCTTCTTGATAAAGCAGGACAAGTGCAGCGAAGGTTGTATGTAACATACAATTTAATGTCAGTTAGTAAAACAAATTGATAGTCAATGGATGGATGGATGGATGGATGGTGGATGGATGGATGTCTTCACTTCCTGCTATCTTTTTCAGTCCATTGGTTCGTCTGTGAAATATCTGTCCAACAAAAGATGTCTTTAAAACTTTTTCGAACAAAATTTTGTATAAATTGTATTCGAGGCTCGCGCTGATAACTAATGTGTCATATAGTTTTCGGAATACTCGTTCGTGAAAGCAGCACTTTTGAAACTAAATATGAGTTCATAATCATATTATTATTAAATTTAATAATAAAGGATTCAAAATGACTGCATTGAGGTCTTTTAATATGTTATTACATGGTTTTCTGAAAGAAAATTTGTTGTTACTTTTACTATTTTCTTCTCAGCGTTCCGTTCTTTTCTGGATTAGTTCCCAAGCACAACCAGTCGCCACTGAACTTTACATTTTTACCGATCATGTTTAAGTTGACCCACTAAGGAGCTCTTACTGGCACCATTACAGACCCAACAGAGTCTATGTGTGACCGATATGGCATGCCAACTTACTTAAAGTTAAATTAAATACAAACTTAAAAATGTGGTTTCAAATATTTTTACCTCTATTTTTCAACTTGATTCCATATGGACATAAGCGAAAGAAAGGTTGGATATGCTGGGCATTCTAGTGTCAATAGTATTAAACATCATAATCTGCCAATTTGAGAATATTTTCCATTGCAATATTTTCAGTTTAACACAGTTTGCCTGTCTCAAGTTTTGTGTAAAAATAATCTTTTTAGTTATTGCCAGATATGCGTTTGGCAAATCTTTGTAACTGGTTTTGAAATTATTATTTTTTGTATATGTTTTTTTTTTAATAATGCTTTCAACTGAAACCTGATGTATTAGTACACAATAAAAATAATCCAGGCTTCAAGTTCAGGGACTGGTTTCGAAATAAATATGATTGGCGAATTTTTGTATTAGTTTTGAGTAGAAATAATCCAGGCTTCAAGCTCAGGGACTCGCTTCGAAAAATACATTATTGGCTCACTTTTGAGTAGGATTGAGTAGAAATAATCCTGGCTTCAAGCTCAAAGACTCGTTTCGAAATAAACCTGATTGGCGAATTTTTGTATTAGTTTTGAGTAGAAATAATTCAGTCTTTAAGTTCAAAGACTCGCTTCGAACTAAACATGACTAGCCGATTCTTGTATTAATTTTGAGTATAAATAATTCAGGCTTTAAGCTCAGGGACTCGCTTCAAAATGAACATGTTTGGCTCACTTTTGAGTAGAAATAATCCTGGCTTCAAGTTCAAGGACTCGTCCCGAAATAAACATGATTTGTCCATTTGTGTATTCGTATTGAGTAGAAATAATTCAGGCTGCAAGTTCAGCGACTCATTTCGAAAAATACATGAATGGCTCACTTTTGAGTAGGATTGAGTAGAAATAATCCTGGCTTCAAGTTCAAGGACTCATTTTGAAAAATATATGATTTGCTTTCTTTTTTATTAGTATTGAGTAAAAATAATCCTGGCTTCAAATTCAAGAACGTGTTTCAAAATGGACATGATTGGCTCACTTTTTAATAAAATTGCCTTAGAAGAGTATAAAAAAGGTTCATATTACCAACCAACAATAATTTGGCATTTATGGACATACTCAACTAAAACTGGGCGTGGCGCGGCTCTTTTAATCCATTAAGAGTTAAATTCAGCCATTTTTTATTCATAAAAATGTTTTGTTAAAATGTAATGTAATAAAAATATGTAAATAAGTTGCTCCAGTACGAATGAAGCACTTTTCCATTATATCACAAGAAGTTAACTATTTCTAATTTTTGCATTTTTACTTACATGAACTTATGAACTTTTTGCCTTGCTCCTATGCATGTGTGCATGATTAACAGCTATAAGGCGTTTCGCATTAATATTAGACACGCACACACACACACACACACCGAGCGACAGGCTTCGCTAGCGGCACCAGCGCGCCTGTCCGCCAGTGTGTCTATCTTCCAGCGCGCATTGTCATTCAATTCGAATGCAATGCGTTGGTCAGTCAGTTGGTCTAAGCCAAAGCCCGGAGCCCATATTAATGCAAAATGCCAACGTTCGACGCCACAATTCGAACTCTGCAGCGGAGTCGATGGAATGTGTGAGCGAATTTAATTTGCAGTAGGAGTGTAATTAAAATTGATGTCGGGGGTTATTTAATGTTTGAGCAAATACCAAATACAAAATGCAGAAAAAGTAAAAGAAAAGGCAGAAGCAAAAGCAGCTAATAAAAACAGCAGCGCCCAGCTGTCGTTGACACCACATACACACACACACACACACACACAGTGCCACGCTTTAACCTAAATTCAAATGATTTTTGCAAAATGTTTGACGGCAGTAACTCTGTGCTTTTGCACATAAAAAATATTTATATGTTTTTTAATATTGACATTTTTATGCACAACACATTGTTGTCTTAAGTTTGTAGACTTTGGTTTTAAATGAAAATTCCACATTAAAATGTTGCCACCTCCCGTCTTTGAAACGAACAACAGACGCAAATATTGCAAAACAAACGAATTTATTTGGCCTTTTGACAGGTTAAACTGGATTTTGATGAATTTTACGCATGAACAAAAATGTATTATAAATTTAAATAAAAAAAGAAATGTTACGAAAAATCCCCAATGATTTGCATACTTCAGTGCAAACTGTTAAATAATATGTTTTTTTTTTGTGAGCGTTCGCTTATCGTTGGATGGCAAATCCATTCAGCGCGCAGACGCATAAATTAGTTTGTGCATTTTTTTTTTTAATATTTTTTAAACAAGTTCGCTTTTGACGTAAATTCGCATTCGTTTTTGTTGCTGTAGCCGGTTTAATAACCACGACATAACTTGTCTCTTAGCCAACAACGCGAGTTGACAACAACGCTAGTTGAAAAACGGCAAATCAAATAAATTTGTGAAAATTGCTAAATGTTATTAAAGCCTGTTGGCCGCACACAAAATGCTGCATTGATTGCCCAATTTTCCGACCGACAGTCGGACAGCGAGTGGCGCTTGTTGGGCATTGCGCAAAAAGTGGCGAAAAATTTTAATTCAATTTTTCAAACATTCAGCGCTGATGGCATTGCTATGCTCTACACTCGAAATGGGAAATGACAGCAATTTTTGCGCTGGTGTAACTGTCATGAAAATAATTCATTTTTGTTGTAGTTATGTACATAAATGGAAAGTATTAATTAAATAATTGCTGTACGAATATGTTTGCAGCGCTGCGCAGCTCATTGAAGTAGGGAAAAAGAATGTAGAATTAACTTTTGCATTAATTAATTGCCAAACGAAAAAAGTAGATGCGCAAAACAAAAAAAGTTTAATAAACTTTAATATCCGCTTGCTGCGCATTGCGATTGTGGTGATTGTGCAGATAAGTCGGGATTTTGTGTGAACAAGTATTTGTGTGGTAAACGTGTTTGACTTAAAATCAAATAATAGTTAATTACAACAACAATGGCAGTAAGCCGACAAGTTTTCTACAATTTCAATGCATTATTAATATTTTCGCAGTATTTAAGTAATTTTATTGTACACACAGCTGAAGGCAGTAAACAAATATGTTTTCGTGTATAATAATTTTGTATAATTTTGAAAAAATATATTTTTTTTAATTTCATATTTTTATAGTATAACTATCATAGAAAAAGTATACGAACGGATTTTGTCGAATTCGTAAACGTCTCTGAGATACAGATCCTCAAATCCGTCTCGTTCACTCATAGTTAGTAAAACGGTTTTAAAACTTTAAATGCGTTTTTCTCGACAACACATTTTGACCATTGCGCCATGACTCCGTCGAAAACAAATTGACCGATTCACTTGATTCTTGTTTTGCTGTATTCAAAACTTTTTGCTTCAAAACTTTTTAACCTACGGAGATTGCGCTCCATTGACTAGCCGATTTTTGGGGGGGTTTTTAGAGCAAACAAAGGACGTATTTCGAAAAAAACACGTTAAAACGATGCCGCGGGTCCAATTTTGATCAGATCGGGTTCATGTAGGTCATCCTTTAATTGGAGTAATGCTTTTTAAGAGAACATTTTTGGATTACATTTCAGACGAACAGGGACAAAGTTAGGATGGCGTAAACGCACCCTTACAAAAAAAACATGGCCGGTACTCAGCTGGTGCACCCCAACAGTGTTCGCGGTAGCACGTGGAAAAATTGTTTTTTTATAATTCAATATGTAAAGAACAAATATACGAAGAATTATCTCATTATCATTTGCAGTTTCTGGAAAAAAAATCCCAAAAAAAGTTTTTAAAAACACCGTTTGTACTAGAGGACCCCCTTAAAGCGGAATAAATCTTTGATATTTTTATTATGAAATTTAAGGATTTTTTAGAACAGTTAAAATGATCGCATTTAGGTTAGATATGTTCGAATGTTTGTAATTTTATTATGGCTCTTTCATAAAAGCACTCAACAAGCATCTTTTGCGCTAAATTTTTCAACAGCAAAATCAATCGACATAGGCAGGAACATCTGACGGGGTCTACAAATGGTTAAGATGAACTTGATTTATTGACTTCAAACCTGCGTGCAAAGCCGCAGGGCCCTGATAGTTTTTAATATGCCGTCTGTAATAATTTTAATTTGTTAAAATTTAAATTTTTCAACTAAAGGCTTAAGGTCGGTATGCAGCTCTCAAGAAAAGCGAAAACTTCATATACAAAAAGCTCAAGAAATGTTCAAGGAAATTTCCTTGAATCATATTTTCACCTCCTCACAAGAAAACTGATTCGGTTTTTTAATACTTTTTTTCATTGGAAAGTGAAATGACGACGCTGATTTCGGCAAGAAACATAACAGTTGGGCTGAAAAGTTCGTATCGTTTTCTAGAAAAACAAATTTTTTTGGCAAAATTCGATTTTATTATTCAACATAGTTGCCATCGAGGGCGATACACCGATTATAGCGATCTTCCAACTTTTCAATACCATTTTTGTAGTACGATTTGTGTTTAGCCTCAAAATAGGCCTCTGTTTCGGCGATTATCCTCCTCATCGATTATCCTCCTCATCGGCTTTAAATTTCTTTCCAGCGAGCATTCTCTTGAGATCTGAGAACAGGAAACAGTCGCTGGGGGCCAAATCTGGAGAATACGGTGGATGCGGAAGCAATTCGAAGCCCAATTCATGCAATTTTTCCATCGTTTTCCCCGATTTGTGACACGGCGCATTGTCTTGATGAAACAACACTTTCTTCTTCTTCAAATGGGGCCTTTTTTTGCGATTTCGTCCTTCAAACGCTCCAAAAACGCTATATAATAGTCGCTGTTGATGATTTTTCCCTTTCCAAGATAGTCGATGAAAATTATTCCATGTGCATCCCAAAATACGAATGCCATAACCTTACCGGACGACTGTTGAGTTTTTCCACGCTTTGGATTCGGTTCATAGCGTGCAGACCACTCAGATGACTGCCGACTGGACTCCGGAGTGTGGTAGTGGATCCATGTTGTCACATATCGACGCAAAAATTCACTTCTATTGCGGTTGAACAGCTCCAAACATTGCTCTGAAGCATAGACACGTTCTTGTTTTTGGTCGATTGTGAGCTCGCGCGGCACCCACTTTGCACATAGCTTTCGCATACCCAAATATTCATGAACGATATATCCAACACGTTCCTTCGATATCTTTAGAGTGTCAGCTATACAAATCAACCTCAATTTACGATCTTCCAAAATCATTTTGTGGATTTTTTTTTATGTTTTCCGTAACAGCCTCTTTTGGACGTCCACTGCGTTCATCGTCTTCGGTGCTCATATGGCCTGTACCACTTACGAATGGTTGTTTCGCCCGGCGCAGAGTCCGGATAACACTCATCAAACCACTTTTTGGTATCAGTAGCACTTTTTTTTCATCAAAAAATAGTGTTTCATTAAAACACGAAATTCCTTTTTATCCATTTTTTCAAAATAACAAAAGTTGCTTCACTCAAAATGCTGTATCTGACAAACTAATAATCAGACAGCTGTCAAATTTATACACGTTTCTTTTGAAGGTTGGTACTACGTAAAAATGATACGGATTTTATTCCACTGGTGCCATCTCATAGAAACGATACGAACTTTTCAGCCCAACTGTTATGTGTACCTATTTACTTCTCAAAGGAAAAGTGAGAGCTGACTACTTGACTATTACTTTTTCACGCTCAAGAAATATATGCTCGTTTTTTCTTGAGCGTTTTCTTGAGAGCTGCATACCTACCTTTAAACAAAAACTTTGACATTTTCTAAAAATGATTTAAACCTGACCTTATCATCAATAGGCCAATTGCTTGGTTACTCATACAATTTGTAATTAAATTAGAATAAAAAAACATGTAATTTTGCTATTTCTGCTAAATAGCCACACCCAATGCCAAAGTTTGCCCATAATAAAAATATACAAATTACTGTTATATGTTACTGTGGCAGTGGTGAACTTGGCAACAAAAATTTACGCATATAAAATTTTCAGCAAAAAGTCATTCAACTTGAAGCGCGTTGAGCGCATTTTGTGGCATTTCGTTTTATATCCAACGTGCTCATAATTATCTAATTTGTTGCGAATTATGTAAAATAGGAAACGCCAAAAGCAGACACAACGAAAGTAATAAAATTGGAATTTTCGGTGCAAAGTCATAGCGCACACATTACGCTTCACCTGTAAGAACACTCACAGACCCAGCTATGGTCACGCTTTGAAGACCGATTATCGGATTGCGATAGTGGAATCAAGTTGAAGAAAAAAATGGCATTTATTAATTTGTAAAACACAGCAACTTCAAGCAAAAACATTAAATGGTTTGTTGTTAATTTAGAAAAAAGTGTTTGAGCTAAAGCGTTGTGCGTAAAGTTGACGCAGCGCCGCTCGGATTCTTGACCTTTAACGCCCAATTAAGCCACTAAAAGGTGCAGTGTGTGGTGTTTTTACAGTTTTGATTTTATAGTTGAAATGCTGAGATTTGGCATTGAGAAGTAATTGCAAGCGAAGGAAATTCAGAGAAATCATCAGAAATGAAAAAGTTGGTTTATGATTTTATATTTTTATTTGATTTTTTTTGTAAACTTTTGTATGAATTTAAAGGCTTAATTTATTTTGAAAATCGTTTTAAACAATAATTAATTTACTAAAATTTGTTTAACTAAAAAATCATTTAGTTTTCAAAGTCTGCTTTCATTGCAAGAAACCAATTAAAGTGTCAACTAAGTTTAAATTATTTATTTTTAATTGATTTATTTTGTAAACTTTTGTATGAATTTAAAGGTTTAATTTATTTTGAAAAACGTTTTAAACAATAATTAATTTACTAAAATTTGTTTAACTAAAAAATCATTTAGTTTTCAAAGTCTGCTTTCATTGCAAGAAACCAATTAAAGTGCCAACTAAGTTTAAACTGAAGTTATTATAATTTAAATATTAGATAAGTGAAAAAGATTATGAAATATGTTCTACTGCGCAGCAACAGTGTCAACCCTCGAACCCTCGTTCCCTCTACCTCTTCCTGCTTCACTCAACTTTATTGCCTTAAACAGCAACGAACTATATTAAAAATAAACGTTTTCGTCTGAAGCTGCAATGAGCCAAAGCAAAACAAAACCAAACAAACAAACAGACAGAGAAAAAAAGTTTTCTGCCAATAAAAACCAACTGAATCGTTCAACTGATATGACGTTAGTTTCGTCTATTTAAAACACAGACCACTTATCAACTTAAAAGCGCATTTAAATTAATTAATAATAATTACCAAAAACGTTACGAATTAAAAGCGAATGAAAAATGTGAAAAATTGTCACCAAATTAAACGTGCGACTAGAGGCCAAAAGTTTAGGTGAACGTCACCGAAAAACGATACCGAAATTGTAACCAACTAAAGTTGTTGGTAAATAATTGTGTGAAGTTGTCAACGTTATGCGGAAGTAGGTAGCTACTGCTAAACAAAACAAATAAATAGAGAATAATTAAAAAAAATAGATAAATTGAAATTTATCTAAAAAATAAGTATTTGCGGTTTTGTAGTTTGCAGTGAACTGACTGGTTAGCTGATTGTGACAGTTTGGTCATTTGACACGTTTCAGCCATTAGTTGACAGTTTTGTGTTCAGCATTCGCTGAGATACTAAATAATGAAAAACACTCAAATACACAAACTTTACGCCTTCATACTCATGTAATGTAATTTAGTTTCACACTCTTAGTTATGGAACTTGTGTTGGCAACACTTCTCAGGTGTTCAAATACTGCCAGCAAATCGTGTAAATTCTTTGACTCATTAATGGAAAACGTAAAATTTGTTATCGCTACTTGGGTTTGCTTGTCACCAGCGCATGAAAATAAATTAGAAAATTATTTCATTTGCATTTGGCTTAGAAAATGACTGGCTGTCATGTCGTTGTGCAGCTGCACTACAGTCTCTACAAAAATTGTTTGGGTGGGCGGCGATATTGTGTGCAAATTGATTGAATGCTGTTGCGTTGAAGTGCCTACGTTCAGGTGTTTTTGTATTTGTTGCAAAATAACTGCATTGGCTTGAAGGTGAACAAATATAACAACGATAGATAAAAGTTCTAGATAAAAGTCCAGAAAGTCTTTCTTTGCTTCAAGGATCCTATACCACGCGGCTTAAGCTCATTAATTTAAAATCCCTTCAAAGCAGGACAACTATTCTATGACTTTCTTTCATTTTTAATATTATTAATGGAACTGTCAATTGTTCTGTTCTTCTGGGCAGAATCTTGTTAAATTCACTGCTCCAAGTCCTTTGGCATCCTGTACCGTTTTATGTTGGCTTCGTGAGGGCGAGTTGCTTCTATTTCCATAGATTTAATAGAGATCGTTGGACTGTTTTTATCAATGGACAAATAATGATATTGCACTCTCTACACCTGTCTTCTTAGAGTCACTCAACTTCGTCCTTAATAAGTATCTTCTTAGAGTGTTGTAGCTTAGTTTATAGATCCTTAGTAAGTAAGGACACTCTGTTAATATTTCTAGAGTCTGTAAGAACTTTTGTTCATACACAGAATTAAAAAGCTAAATGAATAATAAAAACTAACTAATCAATGAATTCTATTTGTTTGTGTAAAAATTAGGTATTCACACCTTTTTAGTGTTTATCTATATTTCTGAGCTAATTATTCCCTCAGAGCTGCTCTCTGTTTTGTTAAACAAAATTTCTCAAATTGATTTAAAATGTCTAACTTAACTGGTTTTGACAACCCGTTACCGCTACAGTTATGGCCTGTCGTTTCAGAAATAGAGACTTGAATCGGTGTTAAAAAAGATATAAATATTACATACATTGTGACAAAAAAGTACCCGGAAATTGTAAATAAAACGCAAAATAGTTAATTATTCATCAATATTTATTTTGTCGCCTTCAAAGTAATCCCCATGAGATGCAATACACTTATGCCAACGATTTTTCCAGTCCTCGAAACACTTTTCATAAGCACTTTTTGGGATGGCCTTCAGCTCCTTCAGCGAATTTTTTTTATCTCTTCGATTGAACAGCTTCCACGGAGCGGCAATTTCAGTTTGGGGAACAAAAAAAAATCACACGGAACCAAATCTGGTGAATACGGTGGTTGATCGATGGTATTTATTGCGTTTTTGGCTTTAAATTCGGTCACAATCGTGGCTCGATGCGATGGTGCATTATCATCGTGCAAAATCCATGAATTGTTCTTCCACAATTCCGGTCGTTTTCGACGGATGTTCTCACGCAAACGCCTCAATACGGCCAAATAGAACTCCTTATTGACGGTCTGTCCCTCCCGAACAAATTCATAATGCACCAAACCCCGAATATCGAAAAAAACAATGAGCATCACCTTGATTTTTGAGCCGCTTTGGCGTGGTTTTTCGGTTTTGGCTCGTTTTTTTGCCTCCATTCCGATGATTGTTGACTTGTTTGCATGTCAAACTCATAGACCCATGTCTCATCGCCAGTTATAATGCTCTCCATGAATGTGGGATCAGAATTCGCACGATCAAGCATGTGCAAAGAGACCTGTTCACGGTACTCTTTTTGAAGAAAATTCGCAACAAAATCGCACCGCACTACTGAGGTGTACCGACTTACTTCCGGCTTCTAAAACAGTTGATACTATATAAAAGACTTCATTATTTATACAAAACAGATCTTAATTTTTATTGTCATTCTGTGAGGGGGGAGCTGGTTCAATTTCTTACTGAATCGAGCGAAGTCACTCTCTTAAAAAGATTAGTAAGCACAACAAAGAAGTATGTAGTCAGCTCTGAGATAAAAACAGAGCAGTGACACAATCTCAATAATTGACCCGCAACCCTATTGATAGTCAAAGGAGAGATAGTAAAAAAAGAGAACGCATCTCTGGGTGTGATCCAATGATTCATTATTATCGATATCGCTAAAACGAAGGTCTCATAACTAAGACGATACATTGGTTTGTCTACAGCCTGGTTTTTCTTTCAATACTGTCAAATTTTTGACAGATATTTTTTTGAATTTCTGCACATATATTTTTCCTTCTTCCCAGAGGTTGTTCGTTAGTCGTTTGCATTGATAATTTGTTGCAAGTCGAGCCTTTAAATCTTCAAATTTTAGACAACACGGTAAGCTGAGAAGAGTCATTCAAACACCAGTGATAATTCTTGGCCGAGAATCTATCATAGGTGAAGTCTTATAAGCTTCTATAGTTCATACTGCCGCCTACTTTTCTGAGATTGTTAAGGATATATTTTTCAAGTAGTTTCTATTGACTCACAACGATGGCTATGAGCCAGGATTCCGCTAACGTAGCTGACGGTCCTTTTTTAAGCTTTAAAGAAATAATGAATATACCCTTCCTGAACGCCTACTAGCTTCCATATGTTATTATTTTTCAAAATAAGACTAGTAGAGAAGTAAGTGAAATATGTTTTCTTCCTCCTATTGAAGTTTTCTTCATCACTGATGGCTATGGGCGCCAGGCGTCCGCTAACAGCTGACGGCCCTTTTTGGAGTTATCAAGAGACAATTGATACAATACCCAGCAACATTTACTAGCTTCCATATGTTATTATTGTCTGAGACAAGATTAGCTATTGTTTCAAGTAGCTTTTCTTCATCCTATTGACGACAATGGCTATGGGCCAGTTTTGTGCCAACGCAGCTGACTGCTGTTTCCAACGCTGGCTGTTTCTTTACCTATGAATATAAAATTCATGCAGCTTTGTTTATTGTTTAAATAGAATCTGTACAATAAAAATTAAACTTAAAAACTTAACTTTTCAAATGAACTTTTCCAACAATTCCGAGCTTTTCAGCGCACCTGTCACTGCATTCAAAGTAATAAATTTTAATGAAACCATTAAGGCGCCTATGGAATTTTCGAATAAATTATAATTGTCGAGTAAGCCAAACCCGCAGAAAAGTAACCGCATAAATAGTACACATTCAGTAGAAAAATATAAAACAACAACAACAGCAACAGGGACAACAAAATTGATAGCAATTCAATTGCACACATTTCAATTATGCGACAGCAAATGTCACGTAGCATCTTGCCGTATTTGTTGCTGCTCTTGTTGTTGTTGTTGTTGACTATTTTTGTGCGCACCGCCAATTTGCGACATGAATCATGGCAAAGGAATGCATTTTGATTTTATTCTACGAGTATTAACTGAGTTTCATGTAAAAATAAACATTGCCTGTTGGGGCGGCAGTTCGTCAGCTCACATACACACACACACACATGCAGCAGCCACACAGAATTGTGCAGCAATTGCGGTGTGCAGTGTTGCCATATTGTTTGCAAAGGTCGATGCGTTTGACATAAAGCACACATAATTCAATTAGTTTAATAATTGGTGAAATTTTTCATGAACATTTTATGTGTGTGTGTGTGTGTTGTTGTGTTTGTAGCTCGCTTGGCGCTAAACCTGAAAATTCGATATATGCCAAATATTTCACAGCATTTGTGTGAGCGAGCAAACAGCCAACCGAATTCTCTTGAATATTATTAAATTAAGTTTAATGCTGATTTTTGGCATTTTCAGTAGTAAATCTTAATTGAGCATAAGTGGCCATTTGTTAGTGTACGTATGCGCTGCTGTCCTAAGTTCGCCTCCGCAAGCCAAAGAGTGAATTTACTGTGGAATAATTGGACTGCTGCTCAGACACGTAACATGTAAAACTCATTGGTAGTTATAGTTGCTGTTGTTGTGTTAAATACTGAGTCAATTAGATGTGTCACTTGTGTTAATTGCCCGAGCAGACCCACAGACTTGCACGAAGATTGAACTCAAACGTCAGCAACAGCAATGTCAATTTTAGGGAACACATTGCACAACACTTGTCTTGTTTCTTGTCGCTTAGCTTACAATGTAATGCTTTGAAAAATTCAACACAATTTACTTTTGGCTTTTGGCTTTAAAAATATTAAACAAATACAAACAATGAAAATACCAGAATCACAGCGAATGACTTCAACAGAAAATGTGCATTCGTCAGTGCAAAATGCCACCGACACTGACCCAAATTCTGGCCTAGAAAGAGCCCAGAGTACACATCGAGCGCATCGAAAGCAAAACAAGAAAGCAAAAGCAGAGAAATCACTCTGAAAAAATGAAAGCAAACGAAGCACACTCACTCGCACAGCTTCGGCTCCAACACGCGCCAACAGTCAAATCACCAGCAAAAAACTCCAAATATGTGAACAACTGAAGAGACAGCAACAGTCAGGAAGCAACTGCACAACATTTGTTGTCATTGCCGGTAGACATTTATCGGCAAAGCTGCTTTTTTCATTTGGCCGCTGCTGTTGGAAATGGGAATTACGGTCAGTAATGCTTTGCCTAAAATGGGAACAAAAAATAAAATTAAAAAAAAATATGCTGCAGAAAATGGGTAACAAAAGAATGAGATAATGTTAAGCGGCAAAAAAGTGCAATGAAAGCAATAAATTAAAAGAAAAAGCTTAAATAAAAATTAACACAAATAGTGCAGTTTAGCATTAATCAGTGGAATCCACTGTCATCAAGTCAAATAAAATTAAGTGCAGCTGAATTAAGCAGATTTACATGTAACACATTAAGAAATATAAATAAAAGATTAAACTTAACTCAAATTATAGCTGAAAGCCGTAGTAGCTATAGCTTAAAAAAAGTAGAATAGCAATTGTTGTTTTTCTGATAATAAATAAATAAAATAAATAACTCAAACTAAAGTACGTATTTATGGCAAATGTGATGAAAAGAATTTTGCTGTGTTAAACCACAAATGATTGAATATCAAAAGCTAAGAACTTATATGGAACTGAGAACTAAGACAACAACAGTTTGCATAAGTTGGGCTAATATGAAAATAGTTTGGCATGAAGCAGTGGCGCCTAAGAGCAAACTGGCAACTAACAGTTCACTGCCCCCAAAAGAAAGGATATACTCTCTGTTTCAGTAGAATCAACACTTTGGGCTCCAAACGTTTTTCGGACAGTAAGTGGATCATAAAACAGAAATGGCTGCAATGCTTTACTTCTTTGTAGCACCAAAAGTGAAGCAACATTCTTATGAATAAAAAATGATCTAAGAACCACTGCAACTTTCAAACAGTCACACAAATGCCATAATTATTAATCAGGTTATGACCTAAAAACAAAACCAACTTTTTCCAAAAATATGTGAAACAACCAGCTGTATTCCAACATGTATTCAAAAAAATTGAAATCTTGCAGTAAAATCCAACTGAGAATTTATCAGCACTTAATGTCCCAGTCTTTCATCAAGGTATGGTTTTTGAGTTACTAAGCCATACAAAAATGGTTGCATAGTGTAGTCTCACAATTGTACAACGTGAAGTAACACTAAATTTTGAATATATATAAAGTTAATTGTTAGTTATTTAATACAAAATCAGAATATTTCTCTAACTTTTTAATATATTATTTTCTCTAAAGTATATAATTTTCTATGAATTCTACTTCGTTGCTTTACAATGCTCTAAAATAGAATTTTCTATCAATACTACTTCGTCGTCTTGAAGAGACAATAAAAACAAAAGTGAGGTAGATAAGTCTGACGGGCTGATCACGCCTAAATCGCTTTTGGGTCCTTTGAGATACTAAATGGAAATGCGTTTATGAGTTGTAGCAGAGCTTCAAACCCTGGTGCTGAAGAATATGGTTTCAAATACTACTGGCCTCAAGAGTTGTACGCAAAATCACCCCCAAAATGAAATCCTATGTGCGTCACTGAGTCACTGCGAGACTTGGATACCAATATCGAGACCGCTTTCAGCTTAGTGAACCCAGAAATCCCTGGCATGGCCAAAAGTTATCTCAATCTAGCAGAGCAGAGCTAAAGCAAAGAATATAATTCATAGGTGCCCAAAGTGCCCTATTGGACCCTTGGCAATACTATGTTGGATGGGATGAGTTGTAGTAATGATCTGTTGACCCTCAAGTGCATAGGTTCGCCTCAAAGTGGGGTACATATCTTCAAATTAAACCTCGCTATAATCTGTTGAAATGAAGACTTAATTCAAAGCGGTTTTTCTAACATTTAAAGGACATTTTCTTCCAAGTGCTTTTTTTTGCATGTAACTTCTTTTCAAAAATATGTTGTTTATGCATTTGAGGGTCAAAATTCGAGTGATTTTGGCGAAACTTAGAAGAGACTTGAGAACTAGTATCGACACCGCTTTCAGTTAAGTGAACTCAGAAACCCCCAGGATGGCCAAAAGTTGTCTCGAGCTAGCAGAGCTGAAGCAAAGAATATGATTTAAGGTTTCCAAAGTATTCTGCTTCTCGCTTATTCTACACTTTTCATTGTACGTAAAGCTGAACCTATGTTCCAGCTTTGGCCAGAAGTCTGTCTAATTACTTATAACACCTGTAATGCTTAGAATTTAGTTCTAACCCAACCATAAAATAATTATTTTTTTAATGTATGATGGCACGTTAGAAAGGGGAATTTTTAATAATTTACAAAATTATTTATTTTGCAGCTCCTTTATTATCAATATTTTTGAAAATTTTTTTGCAATATATTGAAGGTTTAACCCTTTCAGTCACAATGTCCAATATATTGGACTACAGCCCATACAATTCATACAAAACGGGTTTATTTTCATGTCGGAAAGGGTTAAGGAACACAAACAAATATTTTTTTTGTTTTTTTTTAGGATATTGTCTCTTATATAGGTGGAGCTGAAGTCGCGTAGAGAAAAAACACATCCTCCATTGCGGACACTTAATCTCCGAATCGGCTAATCTGAAACAAAAAACAAAAAATATACATATTATTAAGCTTTCGGACTCAGGAATTCCTTGTAAAAAATAAGTTAATAAAAAGAACTAAACAAATTTTTTTTAAATCGGTCGAGCCAATCCGGAGATTAAGTGTCCGCAATGGAGGATGTGTTTTTTTTTCACGCGACCTCAGCTCCACCTATATAAGAGACAATATGCTAAAAAAAACCAAAAAAATATTTTTTTGTGTTCCTTAAACCTTCAATATATTGCAAACAAATTTTCAAAAAGATTGATAATAAAGGAGCTGAAAAAGAAATAATTTTGTAAATCATTAAAAATGTGACTGTGGCGTCTGAGCAACCAAGCTTTGGCTGAAATTTTTGTCCAGATGCACCAAATTAAAATGCTTTATTAGAAAATTACGTAGATTTTTTCAACAGCAGTTGCTATTGCTCGACAACAAAAGCAACAGTAGCAACAATGACAGCAACAATGAATAATAAACCACATGTGATTTCCTGTCATGTGCGCAAATCAAAAATTAGCTTTCAACTATACGCCGTTGGATGCATATGTGTGTGTAAGTGCATGTGGGCGTCTGCCATCAATATATGTGTGAGTTTGTCTGGATTTAAGCGTGAAAATTGCCATTTAACAAACGCAATGCAATGACACAAAAAAGACACAGAGATACATGTGGGAAACAGTGATGCCGTGTTGCAGTTCGAGATATTTAGTTTGCATGCGACCAGCGATGGCAATAGGCAATAAAGCAGCAATGCATAATTGTGCACCATTGCGCCCTTTCACCCGCCAACCAACAATGAAGCATGCACATCGAAAACGAGCGAAATGGAAGCGAAAATATTATACAATTTTCCCATATCATTAATGCAATTTGTCGCTGGTGTTGCTGCCGTCGCTGTGAATTCAATTCCGCGCACTGCATAGAGTTGGCTGCAATTTTGCACGACGTCATGTGGCCGGGCGGCTGCAGTGCAACGTATCGTTGGCTGCGGCAAAATGTCACAGGTTGACGCTTGTTTAACGACGCTTCTTCCAGCAAATGCAGCCATCAGCAGCGGCGACCAGCATAACAGCATTTATCTAATAGCCGCACCGGGTAGTGGGGCTTTCCTGAACGCGCCATGGTCCCACCGCCAGCCAACCAATCAGCCAATCGAACATAACGAATGCCCAACCAACCAACCTGCCAGCGTTGCACATCAATTTCACATCATTTTGCTGGTATTTGTTGTAATCTCTGTTGCGGCCAGCGTTGCCATGACGCGTCAATTTCATTTAGGATTTTCTTTAATTTCTTTTCCTTTTTGGCTGTCTACCTTTATGAATATTTTTGCGGTGGGGGAATTTTCAATTTAATTTTTTGATTTTTTTTAAGTAAATTTTGTTGTTGATTTTACTGTTACTGAGGCGGTTGTTGTTATTGTTTGTTGTAGACGGTGGGCAAATTTGAGCAGAGTTCAATGCGCTTTGTGGTTAGTGTTATTGTCGTTGATGATTTGTGCGGTGCCGGCAATTGCCTGCACGTTTTTGCATGATTATTGTGATTTGTGTTGGTTATTGTTGTTAATGTTGTTGCTGCTAAAATTATTGTTTTTGTTGTTTTAAAATTTATCACTTTCACAAGTTGATGGAATTTAAGTGGGCTGTGCAGCTTTCTTTTTGCACTGAGCGATCATGAGTTGGCCAAAATTGCATCCTACAGGTGGCAGTGCCAATTTGTTTGTTTGTTTTTGTTGTTGACAACATGTTAATACCCTGCACTGAGGCGATAAGGTATAAACAATGTGAATAAGACCTTAGCTGGCTGCAGTGGCGCACAACAAGATTTCATTTGGGGGTTTACGTACAACTTTTGACCATTCGGAACCATATTTTTCACCAGCAGATTTTGTATCTCGGGAGGGTGGGTGGGTTTGAACCCCCAAACCCCCCTCCCACCGGTGTGCGCAAGTTTCTGGTAGTAATATGATCTGGAACTGCAGAAAAATTAGCGTTGCCAGATCGTCTATTTCATCCGAAGATTTAGTTTAATTTTAGAAAATTTCTGAGATGCGGGTTTGCAAACATTTCTACATATTTCTAAATGTCATATATTAGTTTTTATACAAATGTTTTTAAAATGAATCAATTTCATTCATTTTAAACAATTTTAATCAATTTTACCCATTAGGGTAAATTTTTGTTAACACATTTTGTGCTTTAATGAAATTTTTTTTCGTTAGAAATTTGACTTATTGCCAATTTTGTTTGTATGGTTTAGAAAGTAGTTGAATGCCAGTGCTATTTGTTTATTCCACGTAGGGGCCGTTTATGAATGAATCGCTCGAAATTGACTGAAATACTGGTATCTATGTTTTGTTGTCATTGCAACAGCTGATTGCATTGGCAGGTGTTGCATAAGTCTGAGTGACTGCCACTCAGTGCCACTCAGTGCACTGACTACAGCGCAAAACAATAACAACAACACTTGCAAGTCGACACAAAAATAATACAACCAGTCAATATACATCTGCACTAAGGCTTTCAATCCCGAAGCATTTTTAAAAATCCCGGGATTCGGAATTCTAGATTTTGGGATTTTTTGAGATTTATATTTTTTACTTTGTTGAAATAAATTTTTTTTAACTAAAGTTATTTCGCTTTTATTATACAAAGAAAGCTAAATCAGAAATCAAAGAGCATTTATTTATTGTGAATATGCTCGTAAAGCTATATTTTAAAAGGAACATCACGTTTTTATTTGGTAGTTATTTTTATAAAAATTCTTGTATAAGTAACTTATATCTAAAATAATATCTTACATCTAAATCAATCTGGTAGTTGAAACATTAACCCTTTCGACCCCAAAGTTGCCTAAGAGCAACTTCACCTATTTGTCATCTTATAGCAAAAGCTACGATTGATTTATTCGTTTAATTTAAGTAGGCACCAAAAAATTTATATTTTTAGAAGTGGATTCAAAGCAAATTACACACATTTTACTGTTATCCCCAAAATAATTTCCAATCATTTACAGCGATATCAGGGAAAGTTTGTGTTCTAAGTGAAGTCTTCGAATTGGGCGGGTTTGATCAAAACCCTGTTTCTTTAATAATGGTTAAATTAAATCAAAAAGTAACAATTTTGTATTTTTCCGTAAATATTAAGTAATTTTTCTGTAATTAAAAAATATTGATACAAAATTTATTTAACCCGTTTTAAGCTAAAATTGTTCAAAAGTAAACTAGCTCTAGAACTTTAACAAAGAGGCGTGGCGACTTCAAATATCGTGTGCACACTTCTTAGGCAAATGTTTCATGATTTAAATACCAAAAAGTAATATCAAGACACAGGGTAAAATTCGGGGTCGAAAGGGTTAAGTTAATTTGCATACATTGCATTCAGTTGTGAGATCAGTTAAAAAATAAAAATAACGAGCAAGCAAAGAATATTGCAATTTCTTGCAATATTTGTTGTTGCAATTTCACTAAAATAACAATGCGAAATCATTTTTTTAATTAAAATTGATTAAAGCAAAAATCCTGGGATTCAGTGGCCCTAAGCCCTGGCTTTGAGATTGCAAAAATCCTCCCGATCCCGAAATCCCGGGATTGAAATCCTTAATCTGCACACATAAGTAAAAAATATGTATGCACAAAAAAAAACTATGTGGCGCCCTCATCGATGGTGCACCACCTAATGGCACCGCTGCCGCCTGTTCGGGGCAGGGCGTCGGCATTGCTGTGTTGTATGCATAAATTTCGTGCAATATTTTCTCACATGCATTGCCACAGCTGCACTTTTTTGCGCACAGTCGGCAACACTGGCGGCAATCATGCGCGCCAGCAGTCGCTCAGGCCGCGGCCAGTGGGCACGCATGCGCAATTTGCTGCCAAACCATGGACTAACTGCATGCAAGTCGTGCAGCATTTGCAATGCCTCGAAAGACTTGCCAGAGTTGCACTGTTTGCTATGAAACCATTGCATTGCGGCATTTAAACCAAAAGAATTGCTAAAAACCAAACAAATTCCAGCCAATGCGACTCGTATTCGCATTTCCTGGTTGCCGCTGCCATATGTCGCGTTGCTCGGCGCAATACTTTCACTTTCAAAACTCCAATCGCCGCTGCACCACTGCCGCACTGCTTTTTATCATTTTCATAAAATTTGTTTGTATTTGTTTTTTCACAATTATCTCACTTTTAATAGTCGACATTTGTGTTTGTTTACTTACTTTGAGTGTTACGCATTGGCGCATCACAGCCGCTTAAAACTTTACTTTGGCCCGATGATGCGATCGCTGACATGTTGCAACTGCACTGTTGCCAAGTTTTGCTTGGATATTTGTATTTTCGTTGCGTATTCAATATTTTCGCCTCAATGCATTGCATACACTTCACACACTTTTTATTTATATTTACGATTTGTTTTGATTGATGGCAGCTGACGGAGAGTCTCATTCACTTGGCTGCCGACAAATCCACTTGGCCGCACATTGCTACTGTTGCTGTTCGCTGGTTGGGTGGCCAACTGGGTTGCTGGCTGGTTTGTTGTTGCTGGTTGGCGCTGCTTAACATTTCATTAAATTGATGGAACTATTTGACGCTCGCGGCATTTGGTATTTAATTGATTTTTGAATCCATTCGAAATGGAAAGTGGCTGCTTGAATTCATTTTAACTCATTTATCGGCACTCGCGTTCGGGTTCGCATTGTGACTGTAAGTCGTTAAGCCGCTGCGGCGTGTAATCTGAACAAATGTAATCCTAAAGCGCCTTGCGGCATCTTAACGCGAAATGATGAATAACTACGAAGCGTATAAGCTGCCTGTTCGCGAAAGATGTGAATCGATTTAATGAGAAATTGTTGTAAAGACATAATTTAAAAAATTAAAAAAGTCAAATTTATATATAAATTAGGAAGAATTTGTTAGGAAAATGCTTTTCGAAATATTAAATAAAAATACAAAACTTAATTGTAGTTAAAATAAAGTTACAGTTGGATGGGTTGGTTGAAGAGTCTTAGTATCTAACAGCAGAGAGTTTAGATTCGAGTTAAAGATAAAGTTAAAGATATAATTAGAGTTAGAGTTAAAGTCAGATTTAAAGTTTGAGTTGAAGTTGGAGTTATAGTAAGATTTATAGATAGAGTTGAAGTAAGAGTTAAGTTTGAGTTGGAGTTAACGTTGATGTTGGAGTTAAAGTTAGACTTAAAGTTTGAGTTAAAGATAGAGTTAAGGTTAAGGATAAAGTTATAGTTAGAGTTCAAGTTAGAGCTAAAGCTAGAGTTAGAGTTAGAGTTATAGTTATAGTTAAAGTAAGATTTCTAGATAGAGCTGATGTTACAGTTAAAATTAAAGTTAGAGTTAAAGTAAGATTGAAAGTTTGAGTTGAAGTTAGATTAGTTAGATTTACAGTTAGAATTAAACTTAGAGTTAGAGTTGAAATTACAGTTAAAGTAAAATTCTAGATAGTTAGAGTTCTAGATATCCAGAGTTGAAGTTAAAGTTAGAGTTAGAATTAAAGTAAGATTTAAAGTTTGAATTTAAGATAGAGTTAAGGTTAGAGTTAAAGTTAGTTTAAAGTTGAGATCTAAAGAGTTAGATTTAAAGTTGAAGTTAAAGTTAAGGTTAAAGATAAAGATGTATGTAGTTATAGTTAGATGTAAAGTAAGAGTTAAAGTATGATTTAAAGTTTGAGTTGAAGTTAGAGTTAGGGTTAGAGTTTGAGTTGGATTTGACGTTGGAGTTAAAGTTAGACTTAAAGTTTGAGTTTAAGATAGAGTTAAGGTTAAGGATAAAGTTATAGTTAGAGTTAAAGTTAGAGTTAGAGTTGTTACAGTTAAAATTAAAGTTAGAGTTAAAGTAAGTAAGTAAAGTTAAAGTTAGAGTTAAGGTTAGAGTTAAAATTGGAGCTAAACTTAGAGTTAGATTTAAAGTTAGAGTTCAAGTTAAAGTTAGAGTTAAGATTTGAGATAAATATATGTTATAATTAGATTTGAAGTAAGAGTTAATGTAAGATTTAAAGTTTGACTTGAAGTTAGAGTTAAGGTTAGAGTTAATGTTAGAGTTAAGGTTAGAGTTAAAGTTAGAGCTAAACTTAGAGTCATATTTAAAGTTAGAGTTCAAATTATAGTTAGAGTTAAAATTAAGCTTAGAATTGAAGTTCGAGTCAGATTTAAATTAAGAGTTAAGAGGGACAATACATTTAAACGGTATATTTTTGGAATCGCGCATACGCCGGAAAAAATTAATGCAATATACAATTTTTTTTCGTTCTTTTATTAAAAGGTAGCAGTGCAAGAAAAAAATTTATTTTTTTTGGTGTGCTCAAAATGGCGGCGGTGGTGGGGGTATAACGTTGGGCCCAAATTCTAGTAGAAGTTGTGCCGGCGCCCCAAAAATCATCTGAAAAACTATTGCTCTTAGTTAATTAATTAATTAATTGACTGGCACGACAGCCCGCTTACGCGAGACTAAGGCCTAGCTTCCCGCAACTACCCGTGTTGTGCGTGTGAATTTGTACGCGGGTTGAAGGGACCTACAGTTTTATGCCGGTTCCGAACGGCAGGTTGGGAGCTTTTTCATAAGCAATTTTTACTCTCAGAGGTTTGCCATTTCCAGCTGAGAGGACAGCCACCGAAAGAGAAAACGAGTTTTCCCGTTATTTTTTTTAGGTGTTATTACAGGCAGTATTTGAACCTGAGGTTGCTGCCTGCGACTCGCGGTCCAACGCACTAACCAACTGAGCCACGGCGGCTGCCTTTTTTTTCTTAATTTCCCGAAAATGGCGCCGCAGATTTCGCCAAAAACAATGACATTTTTAGTTACTTTAGAAGTTCTATGTTTCAAAAAGTTGCTGCCCGAATTTTAGATCAGTGGGACTAAAACTTGCCGAGATATTCTACTTCCATAATCAAAAACCAGTGTTTCGAAATAATTCGGTTTAAACTTTGCGTTACCGATATCATGCGGAACGAATTGGCCATCAATAAAGCGCTGCTGCAAGGGAAGGGTCATCAGAATTAAAAATCACTTGAGGAGATATTTTTAAGACCCCCTGGAGTCTATTTAACAAAAAAAATTTTGTTGAAAATTTTGTAAATTTACACGTATTGACCCCCTTAATTTTGTTTATAACAATTTTCGACATGAATATTTCTTTTCGTAAAAATTCGCTCCATCCATAAACTTTGCTATCACTTTCAGAGGGCAATTGAAGTTGCTGTAAGAATTTTGCATAATTCACAATCAACATTTTAATGTATGCAATAATGGCTCAGTTGTGTGTTTAAAACCCAACCCACATCAGCCACACAACGTTCACATCACTTGCATCTCTGTCGGTGACCCAATTACAGCATAATATGAACAACAAAAAAAATAACAACAATTCACTGACAGCTCACACAAAAACAATTCATGTATCCAGTGCACAAATTTGCTGCAGAATCTTTGTGCTAATGACAGCAACAAAACCGAAACCATAACGTCAAACCACACAGACAAACAACAAAAACCAACTTAACAATAATGAAAACAATGAAATAACCACAGCAATAAATAATAATAACAATAATGCAAAAAAAATAGAAAATAATATAATAGAGAAAACAACACAAACGAGCTGAAAATGAAATGAAATCAATTTACATATGAAACGCAGGTGTCGAGTGCCAAGCAAAAATTAACCAACCCGTGAATCGCCAACACGATAGGCCATGAGACCAACAACTGAATTGAGCGACGTCTAACGAGACATCTAACCTGACATCGTACATTGGTTTAGTAGACATTGGCTTGTTGGCAGCGCATGTGGAAAATGACATGGAATCACGCAGCAGCATCGGTTCGTCACATGTGTGGCAATTGCTGGCCCCAATCATTTTAAACTCCATCACAGAACACGCACGCACACACACACACACATTCACATTTAGACAGCTGTCAATTTTAAGCACATTGCTCCGCGAATTGTGGGCACCGAAGACGGCTGCCCGAGTCGAGTGGGTTGTGGTTAAGTGTTGAGAGATCGTGGAGCGGCTGCTGTGCGCTTCCCATACACCTTCGCATGGTTGTATGTACTTGTTTTTGATATTTTTTGTTTTCAAACTGTTGAAACGCCTTTTTGCCCATTGCCATTTAGGGTCAAACATTATTGTCAATAGATCGTCAATTGTGCGCCGTCACGTCTGTGCGCTAAAATTGCGAGATATTAGAAAGTTTCTGTAATTGGCCTACCGACACTGGATAATTGCACATTTGGGTAGCTGCCGCTTTGAAAGTCTCACTTGTAGCTTGTAGTTTCAGCTCATTTCTGCTATCTGCGCTCATTAAAATTTTAATGTAACGTCTCTCGTACAGGTAATAAAAACTGCATTCAGAATGTGTGTTAGCGTCGCTTCTGCTGTGGCAGACAGCTGACGTTGCAGTTGCACGAAAATTACCAGCCGCTAATTACGAGGTGTGACAGTGAAAGTGGCAAAACTTGGCAGCTGCAAATGTAGCTCGTGAGTTCTTTATATTTTTTATAATTTTTTTGTATTCACGAGGAAACATTGTGAACGAACTTTTAAGGGCTGAAAGAAGAGGTCATAATTAGGTTAACTACAAACTTAACTTAACTTAACTTAATATTTTTTGACTTTTCAAATAGCCAAAAGTTAATTTAGGTGTGAAAAAAGTGCAGTCAAAATTCTAATCAAGTATCTCACTGTGAATATTTCAAGTGCATATTCATTTAACTGGTACAACAATACGATATCAAAACTAGGCCTTCAAACCATTTCAAAAATCGATGTGGTTCGATTCAGTGGTTCGAATAACTCAGAACAATCTTGTACCGGTTCACGAACCCGTTCGTTAGGGCCTCTGACCCGCAGTACGGTTTAAGTGGTTCAACTTCTTTTTATAGTACCTGTAAACGGTGCAAAGATATCATAGAATCATGACAAATATTATAGAAAATTATTTTATTTTGAATAGGGGAAACTGGGGTACATTTGACTTTGGGGCACATTTGACTAGGGCCGTTTTGAAATCAAATCGGTGCAAGTAATGAAATTTCTCTATTGGGGACAATAAAATATGTGATTTCATAAAGCGTCATGAAGTTTGACAGTTTGTGCGCAATTTTTGGCGAATCAGCACGTGCCTTTCTTTTTTTACGGGAGTTTCTGTTATTTTGTGACAGTGATACGTAAGGAATTTGTGAAGTGAGTTAAATAAATATCTCAAAGTGGTAAACTACTTTTACTTACACTATTTTCTATTATTTCGAAAAATGTTGATAATTAAAGGTCATTAAAGTATTTTAGGTAAGAAAATTAAATCAAGTAAAACAAAGCATATGGGGTACATTTGACATTGGAAGATGTTGCTGTAATTATGCGTAGCGAAATCGAGTTAAACTGCCTATTCCAGAAAATCCGGCTTCAACTTCACGTTGTCGTACAAAATATATTTTTAAGATTAACTTGTATATTATATTTTGTAAAATAAGTTTAATTTTATCCAAATTATTATTTTTTTGTGTTAAATTTTTGTTAACTAGAGGCTTATAAATTAAATATGTATTATTTATTTTTTCCTTCGCGTAAAATGAAATATTAAAAAATATATAACGAAAATTTGCTTATTTTTAATCAGAAGCGATTTTATTTTCTTTCACAAATATAGATGTCAAATGTTCCCCTCCCAAAGTTAAATGTGTCAAATGTCAAAAATAACTTTAAATTTCCAAAATTGAATAATCACTTTCGAGAAAGCAAAGCAAGATTTTTAAAATGGATCGATCAAGTTTCCAGAAATATAGGTTTAAAAAAAGGTGTTAAATGTACCCCAGCTTCCCCTACATATTTATTTAAAAAATAAAATAAAAATAACATAAAACTGAAAGGAACTTCACATTTTGAAATGCTTTGCAATAGCATTGATTTTCAAAAAAATGCTTTTTAACTGATTGAAGCATCAAAAGAGGTTAATACTATTAATTTTTGGCCTGAAAAATTTTCCACGTCGTTTAACAAAAAAGTTCAAGACCTCAAAATCTTTCTCAATCACTTTTAATGAAATATGGCATATGAACCTGACTTGTAGAAAACTTGTAAACCCCCATAACCTTAATTTAAATTATATATCTTTTCGACTTAAGTTAGAATAAAACGAAAATACACTGAATCAATCAATCAGTTTAATGACACAAAACTTTATTATGTCTGTTTGCATTTATAAAGCTTGTGATATGTCAAATTTTGATTTGGAACTAAATAATTTTTAAATTAAAAATTTATATTTTATATTTTGAACCGAACTAAACCATTTTCATGATGTGGTTTCTGGTTCAGTTCGGGAATCCTAAAATAAAAATGGTTCGGAGCAAAGTCCGAAAAATGGCGGTGGTTTGGTTCAAAACCGGTTTGGTTTGCAGCCCTGATCAAAACTAAGGTCTAGCTTCTAGCAACTAATCCCATTGTGCACTTGAATTCGTATACGAATGAAAGAAACTCTTAGTTTAATGTCAGTGCCTTATATTGAGGTCCTAGGAACTGATGAGACTGTCGTACCAATCAAAATGTATCAAAAGTCGAATAGCTCAATTTAGCCAATTTTCCACCAACCATTTACCAATTTTGGTATCTAACTATTCCAGTTTACAACTAAAATGAAGCTAATCAAGTATCCCACAGTGAATATCTGCAAAGCAACAGTAGTAAGTAGTCAAATCGCTCAATTTTGCACGTGCAAACCACAACATTCAATCAATCAGTCATTTCAATCAGAAAAATATACAAAATATATTTTCAACATTCGAGCCTTTTGAAAACCGCTCAGTGTTCATGGTAAGCTCATTGTGTAAAATACTCGCCAAATTAATAAGTAATGCCAACTAATCAATTTCTAAACCGTTAGTCAACAGACTAATGCCGAGCAAACAGCGTTAACGGTAGCCGACGACTGTCCCTAAACGGTGCTCGCGGCAAATTCGAATGTCAGGTGGCCGCAGAAGTGGAGCTCGCGGCCCGATGGCGGCGAAATCAATCCGACGCCAAATTGAACGCAATCATGCAGCAAATGCGGAAAAATTCTATTTGCTTTTGTATTATTGGTTAATGCCAAATAAAACAGCAACTACAACAATAACGGTGTGTGGTATGTTACTTTGGTAATAACATAAATTGCCATAGCCGGCCAAGTGCTGTGCTGTGCTGTGCTGGACGGCGCAACTCAATCGAAACGGCGACGGCAACAAGTTTCAATCAAATCGAACTGAACTGCCACGCGAATGCACGGCCCGCAACCGCAAGAACTAACCACACTTGTTGCTGTTGTTGATTTCACAAGTTGAAGTATTGCAATAACAACAACAACAACAACTATAGCAACAACGAACAGCCGCAAAACAAGTGCAGGTTATTCTTTTGCCTTTTCGAGTACACACATTGTGCGAGCGCAGTGTCGGGCAGTGCCGCATCGAACGGTACTGAGGCCACCGGTTGGCGGCGCGGCTGAATGGCGTTCCTGCCCATTGAAGCGGTGCTTTGCACACGTACACGCTCGATCGGCAGGGGGGCGGGGAGGGGCAGGGACCGCTTGAAATGTTGCCGGTTGCTAAACCACAATGGCACAGAACCTGTTGTGCGTATTGTAAAAAATAAAGTATACAGTTGTTGTTGTTGTTAAGATGGCTACGCGTGCGCACATTTCTCTTGCAGCATTTTTACAGCGAATCGCGCATGTCCAAAGTCGCCTCGCTGAGCTGCTCCTTGCCAGCTCATGTCTCGCCTGTCTGTCTATTTGGCCATTACACTGCTTGCGTACTGGCGATCTTCATTATAGCAAAATTACAAATGCAAGAAATCACGACTTGGCCCACAGGGCTGCCCGAAGAATGCTTTAGTCGTGTGAACGATTTCTGTTACAATTTTGTTTTCTCTTTTTTTTTGCCAGTTACAGTTGCCGTAGCTGTTTGTTGTGGCGTCTTGTATTGTAATTTATTTCACACAATTGCCAACACACATACAGTACATACATATATTAAGACGAGTACATACATATTTACGACCATTGGTGTTGGTAGGTATTTATGAATTGTTTGCTTGGTTTTGTTCCCAGGTTGTTGTCGGCGCGAAATGTTGCTTCGCAAATTTTTATTAGCATTGCTTGAGGCCTTCGTCAACTTTAGTTGTTTGTTGTTGTTATTTTATTAACTGTAATATTGGCTGAGGAAGAATAATAAATGGAAATGTAGAAGTATTTACTGTAAGTGTACAATAACGGTGCAGTTATAACGGTACATGTGACAAATTTATTCGAATTTCGTCGGCTTCAACTGTTTTGAGGCGGGAATTTTCACTGTGAAGCATTTTCAATTATCTTCAAATAATAAATAAGTACAGTCGTGTCTGGGTATAATGAACACCCTATATAGTGAACACCTCGATATAGTGAACACCCACATTTTTACATGGAGTACTCCAAATAGTGAACAATCGAAAACCTCTAAATAGTGAAAACCATTTTTGAAGCAATTTCAAGCAAAAAACAACACGAAACACAAGAAGGAATCTAAAATGAAAGAGGGTGTTCCCCTAATTTGTATTTTTGCTGTTGGTTGTTACAAAATCAGCTGTTTCTTGACCTTAGTGGTTATGTTTTTTGTCGAGTACAAACCATTTGTCGTTGAAAGTGGGCTTTTTTATTTTTATTTTTCTTGAATTTATATACACAAAGTGTATTTTGAGCAAATAAAACGAGTTTTTGAACAAAAATGTTTACCTTGATATAGTGAACAACCTCAATACTGTGAACAGGCCTTGCATTAATTAGTTCACTATAACCAGACACGACTGTATTTGTAAAATTCGTTACAGTAGACGTTCACAAGTTCGAACTTTGGCAAATACGAATCTTTCAGAAACTCTAACCTCTTTTTTTACCACATTGAATCTAAGCAACATCTTGAATTTTTAATTTAAATCCAAAAAGTGGCAAATTTGAACTCTGACCAAGTGAAACTCGAACCTCAAACTAATGGTTCAAATAAGTGGTTCGAACTTGCAATCTGCTGGAAAAATTTCTTAAGAATTCTTGGTTCAAAGTGTCAAATTAGAACAAATTAGAAATGTCAAATTAAGAGGATATGCGATTAGGACAATTACAACAAATAAATCAGCACTGCAATAAAGTTGTTAATAGATATCAGACCCTTTTAACAGAAATTGAGCTGGGAAACTATCTATAGTTGTCATATTCGATATTTTCGATAGTATCCGTTAAAAATATCGATAACTACTATCGGATAAGGCAAAATAGTTTCATATAATTACTAAAATATTAGCGTTTACTCACCGATGCGGGTTAAACCAGGCAAACTTGGACTTGAATTTCAATTTCCCACATAGTTGAATATCACAGCGGTATATCCTTGGCAGCACTGGTGGCATAGAATATTTTGAAGGCATTGCCGTCACACCACAAAAAACCGATAATATCGATAGTGCCAAAAAACTATCGATAGTGGCGTCAAAATAAAGTCATCGATACTATCGATAGTTGCCCAGCTCTAATGCATATTGAGGAAATGAAAAAATGGAACAAAGATGTGTTTGAAGATGAATATAAACCTGAACTCAGTAGCGATGACGAGGCTTCACAAAACTACAAAAACAATATTGTTGATTTGCTTTCAGCTGTTTCTTGTTCTACAGCCATTGAAAGTGTTAATAATTTGTTCAAATTATACCAAAAATTTTAAAAGTTTACAGCAAAGTAAATGACTCCTTTAGAGCTACTTTTTTAGAGCTACTTTAGCTAATCTTTTAGCTCTTCGCAATGACATCGTTGTGCAAACTTTAGTCCAAATAAGAATAAAATTTGTTTACAAAAAAAATTTCTTACAATTGCATCACATTCAAGTTTTTAGTAGAAGTTAAGTCAATTATACAAACGTTCAGAAATAATAACATTTTGGAAATTCGACCTCCCTTCTGTACATTGATTTTGTTAGCGTCTACTGTACTAATTAAAGAATTAATTAACCCTTAATTAATTAATTAATTAATTAGTTAACCCTTTTGCTATTCTGTTGCCATATGACAACATGAACTTTTGTGGAAGCAACAAGAAAAAAATTGTATGGAATCTTTTTTATTATGGTCTCACAGAGAACTGAATCAAAGCATTTGTGATCTTAACATTACCCAGTAAAACTATAGCAAGCGGGTTAAATAGTTTTTGTAAAACAAACTATTTTTTATTGTTATTATTTTTCGCTTTTAAAATACTATAAAGAAAGCTGAACAAAGTCTTCAGCTAAAGGCTTTCGGCCTTAGGGATTTTTGCTGTAACAATATTCGGTACATCCGAGCCACGTAGTGCATTCAATAGTGCGTGCGGCCGTGTGTTCGTTTCACTACTTTTGGCCGCGTCAATGGCTCGTGACATTGTTTGCATTTGCAACCCCCCAACACACCCAACCCTCTTATAACGTTTTCAAGCTGCTGCTTCTGCTGCTGACGTGTCGTTTTGTCGCCACATGTGCAGCGAGTGTTTGCTTTGCTTTTCACGAGGCTAATAATTTTTTTTGTGCTACCGAAAATCGTCGCTTAAGCCGACCGGCGCTTATGTGCTAATGGGAAAGTTGACGTGAAAACCAGTGCAATATTGTTGTGCATTCATGTCGGCTGACTGGGTTAATAACTTGCTTTAGAAATTTAATACGAATTTCAAGAGTTGCACAGAGCGTGCTTAGACCTTTTGGGGTTTGTTTGCTGAACTTTTGTGGGCCATATGCGCTTTGTGCGAATTGTGCATACTATTCGATTCGGTTTGTTGGCATTTTCCGGCCGAATGTCGTGATTTATTTAATGCTAATTGGTGAGGCATGTTCGCAGCTAAGCGCAACGCTTTTAGGCATTAAAATTCAGTGTGCCGATTCATTTGAGTTTTTTTTGTTTTTGTTGGGTGCCGCAGGGAAAGCGACCTGTTATTGGGTTGGGCACGCAAAAGCTGAGGTGACGATGGCAATTAATCGAAGTGTTGATTTCTAAATAAAATTGATCGTCATATGAAAATGTTGCCAACTGTTGGAATTTTTAATTAATTTGAAATTTTGTTATATTTGTTAGCATGTGGTTAATTTATGTTAATAGGTTTTTTTTCACCTAACAAATAGTTGTTTGTTCTAAATTTGGATCACACAGAATTTTGTTACAAATTTAACAAATTTACACTTAAATATTTAAACCTCTTTCATCATTCGGGGGGTTTTTTATCCATATTTAATTTTGCTGCTCTATAACTTTCTTAGATATTTTTCCAAATGATTTAGCTGCGCTACAACTTTCTTATATATTTTTCCAAATGATTTGGTTCACATTTTTATCATTTAAATTATTAAAACACAAAAATAATAATTAAAACAATAGTTATGTAGGCAATCTTCAGGTGCAATTTCGCCTTAGTTGAAGACTCAATGACTCGTATGACAAGTTTTTTGTTAGCAGCTCACAACATATAAAACAATTTCCTTCTGGTGACTAAGCAAACAAATTTTCTTGTAACAATTGTCTGCGAGAATGTTTAGAAACATTTGAATTATTTGTATCTCAAGAAAACTTTTTTATTTGTTTATATATATTTATTTAAATAAGAGAGAAAGATCGAAACTGTAAGACATACGAGTTGTGTTAGATTAAGGTGACTTTTCAAACGTCACGGATCATCTACATTTGATTTTTTTCTCTTATTATGTTGGTACACAGGTCCCCAACGTATGTTGACGTTATCAACCATTTTGCATGTTTAGTTTATTTTTGACAGATTTAAAAGTTAGACATGTTTGGTGTGGTTGACGATTTTTTGCTACTGAATATAGTTCTTTGTTGTTCACACATGGAAGCTTTTTGTGATTTTTTGGCCACAAATAAGACTGTTCTCAGACCGGACTTGGTCTTTTCCGATTTTTTTTCTGCAAAATTACAAAATTAAAATTTCCAAATATCCAAAATTAAAAAGATCCATGAAAGATCGGAAATTTGCCATGATTGAGGAGATAAAATCACATTGCTTAAAGAGCTCAAGGCCCTACAAACAAACGCATATCAGTATTTCAAGTCTTTGAAAGTATTACAAGAATTGGAAAAAGCGCTGACAGTGAAAGTGTCAAAGTGTAATAGCAAAAGGCCATTACTGTTAAGGACCCAAAATAGATATTAATTAAAAAATAAATATTTTTCTTGAGAAGCAAACAACTAAACACTTTTTTAGCAGACCTCGTATTCTAAAGTCTGTTATGCACTTATGCATCAATAATTGAAATATCTGTAGATCCAGAGAGTTAACTAGTTCTATGTGAAATAGTATAATTTCTCCCAGGTGCTCGATTAATGGCAACATCATTGGTACATGAAGGGACCGCAATAGTTCTCTTTTGAAATCCAAAGTATCAATAAGTTTTAGGCAAGATACTAAAATTCCTCCCAAGAACTAGACTTATGGACTTACTATAGGCCCAAGAGAGATTTCTTTAATCCAAAGGATCAAATTTTAGCCGAAATACCTAAATTTCTTCTAAGATTTCTTCAAAAATCCGTAGGATCAAATTCTAGGCGCAATACTTAAATTTCTTCCGTAGGCTGAACATATGGACGTACTATGAGTCCATGAAAGATCTTTTTAGAAATTCAAAGCATCAATTCTAGGCGAAATACTAAGTTCCTTCTGGAGGCTGGACCCTGAAGGGGATACAATAGATCTCTTTAGAAATCCAGAGGATCAATTCTAGGCTCAATGCTAAAATTCCTTCTGAAAGCTGGACTTATGAGGCTGAACTTATGCGGAAGCCACAACAGATCTATGAAATCCAAAGGTTCAATTATGGGCAAAATACTAAAATTCCTTCCAAAGGCTGGACTTATGGGCGCACTATAGGTACATGAATATATATTTAGTCGTATGTCTGTATGGGCCTGTATACGTGGGCAGTCCGATAAGTACTTAGCCCCACCGACCGATGGTGCCACTATCGTAAGATAAATTTACTATCGTGTAGTACATCCTCGTAGACGGCTACTGTCAAAATTTCAGCCATATTGGATTTGTAGTTTTGTTTTGACCGCAGGCAGGCAGCAACCGCAGGTTCAAATACTGCCTGTAATAACACCTAAAAAAATAACGGGAAAACTCGTTTTCTCTTTCGGTGGCTGTCCTCTCAGCTGGAAATGGCAAACCTCTGAGAGTAAGAATTGCTTATGAAAAAGCTCCCAACCTGCCGTTCGGAACCGGCATAAAACTGTAGGTCCCTTCAACCCGCGTACAAATTCACACGCACAACACGGGTAGTTGCGGGAAGCTAGGCCTTAGTCTCGCGTAAGCGGGCTGTCGTGCCAGTCAATTATTATTATTATTATTATGTTTTGACCGCGTGTGGAAACGAACGTGTCCGCGGATTTTAGAAAAATGGAAAAAGAGCAATATCGGTCGGTGATTCGCCAAATTGGTCGCATTAGGCTACGAACAGCTGCCCCATCCACCGTATTCTTCAGATTTGGCCCCGTGTGACTTCTTTTTGTTTCCAAACTTGAAAAAGTCACTCGCCGGGCAGAAATTTGAGTCGAATGAGAAGGTTATCGCCGCCACGGAGGCCTCCAGAAAACGTATTTTTCAGACGGGTTAAATAAGTTGGAGCACCGCTGGGTCAAGTGTATCGAGTTGAAAGGAGACTACGTTGAGAAATAAATCGCCACTTTTCCAAAATGTTCGTTTTTCGTTTGTAGGCTAAGTACTTATCGGACCACCCACGTATATAGCTTCTTTCATGAAGCTGAACTCCACGAGTTAAGCTCTTTTCATAGGCAGTTCTTTTCTCTTAGAGATTTTTGCTCTCAAGTTGTAGAATGTTCGAAAAAGACCAAGCTTTGGAGACATTAGACCATGTCCTTTGCTTCTGCCCCGCCATCTTAAGACAATACTTGGCTATCTTAGAGGCCTGAAGCTTTTGCTGAAGTTGGCCAAAAGCACTCATTGAAGTATTCTCACCACAACAACTCATAAACGAATCTCCATCTGGTATCGGTAAAGACCCAATAAGAGTCTATGTGTGACCATTCGTGTCCAGCCAGTTATATCTTTCTACCTATGTATCTACCTGTTGTTGATAGACACAGGTTTCGAATTCACAACTTTCTACTTTTGATGCAGTATTTTACTTAAAAAATGCGTATTTCCTAATGAATGACCTTGTATATTTAGCATATTTTCCTTTCAAAATCCATTAAAATTTAATTAACCATTTCATTTCCTTGGACTACTTGCAGCTGCCGTTCAGTTTGCTGCTGTTAAATATCCAAAGTCAGCATGGGTTCGAATTGCGGCGTTTGGCTGGCCAAATATGTGCTCTGCATTTTCAACTTCCTCTTCTTTGTAAGTGCTTTGCTCTATTCTATTATATTATTTTTTATTATATTGCCTTGTATGTGTATATGTATATGCAATTTTTTGTGTAAATACATACAACACTTGCAACGTGGCATTGCACTGTCGCTGCAATAAATGTGTTGTAAAACAATTCATGCAAACGCCATGTAGCAACAAATGCAAAACAGAAAAGAAAGTGAAAACACTTTCAGCACAGTTTACAGGTGCCAACAGCGTAGCGAACACAAGCGTTGTGCGCATGCGCGTTGTAGTTGTTAAAAAAAAACAACAAAATAATGGCCGTTTAAGCATTTACAAACAGCGAGCAGTGTGGAAGCATTGTGTGTGTGTGTAGTGTGTAATTTTGCAAATTTGCGGTAAATGCTGCGCGTTCATTGACGCTACACGCTTCGCTTGTGTGTGCCATATTTGCATTTGATGATTTGTTTACATTGCGCGTTGCATGCAGTGTTTACAGGCCGCTGGCTGGACAGCAATGATAGCGAAACAATGCGAAACAGCATTCGAGTTGAAATTTGTTGTTAATTCGACTTTGTTTCAGATTGCGGGCACAATTTTGCTGGGCACCGGCATATGGCTGGCCGTCGATAAGATGTCGCTGATTGCGCTGCTCAAGATGGTCGAAAGCGAGCACATTCACGTAAGTACGCTGGCTGCAGTTAAAAGCCACATAACACACATTAATATGTATTAATATGTATGTATGTATGTATGTTTGCATTCATAGCAACCCTTGGTTGGTTGTGTGTGTGTGTGGCAGTGGCATTTGGCGCCCCCACCCACCCCTCTCCGTGCCGGGAATGTCGTCGCCATAGATAGCCCACCTGCATTGCGTGTCGTGGCGCCGATTGTGTGCCCCGGCCGTTCGTCGTGACTTTTATCAAGATTTTCAAGGCTCGCAATTATGGCCATCACGTTTCCAGCAAACGGCGTTCAGCGTGTTGAATAAAAAATTAA
The DNA here is from genome assembly GCA_963668005.1 of Melieria crassipennis. Lineage (NCBI taxonomy): Eukaryota > Metazoa > Arthropoda > Insecta > Diptera > Ulidiidae > Melieria > Melieria crassipennis. The sequence continues at coordinate 113,420,147 of OY764962.1, read as the reverse complement.
GTTAGTCTATAAGCGAAGCGAAAGAATGAAAAGCATAGAAATAGAAATGTCTGTAATTTTACACACTCCAACTGATTGGTTATCATTAAATTGACAAGCTTTCAAATTACACTGGCAAAAAAATAAAAAATGCAAAATATAAAAAACAATAATTTAGAAATATACTTTTAAATGTTACATTTTTGGTGTCATTTCGTGCTAGAAACTATAAATTAAAAATATTCAAAAATATTTTTTTACATAAAAAAATGCCATGGAACTGTACGAAAGTAATAATACAGTAGACTCTCACAAATTCGAACCACTTAGTACAAGGGGTAGTTCGAATTTCCGAATTGTTCTTATTTCTAGAAGTTTTTTGTTCCTGTATAAAGTCTAAAACATATTAAAACGACATTTAATAACTTGAAAGTGATACAGTTCTATTTTTTTTTTCCACATTAAATAATGTAAATAGTTTTTTTTCGATTCAAATCTCTTTCATTAGTCGCTTAAAATTTGCGTTTAACCCTTTCGCTGCAGGGTTTTAATGGAGAAAGTTAAAATTTTATATTTTACGTCTTAGGCTTCTATGTGGTTATATTAGCAACATTCCATAAGAAATGTTTACATTTTTATACTCGGACCCTGTATTTTAGAGTGTTTTTCTATGAGAGCAACCACATCGTTGTGGCTATAGTAATTACTTAAACATAAAACTTTTTAAGCATAACGAAAATTTGAATATTTCTTCATTTACTTCAGCCAAAATTAAAAAAAAAAGTATCTAAATTGAAAGAAAACGTCAAATTAAAAAGTTCTCTCATTTTTTCTGCTTTTTCTTCCTTTACCATGTCAAGATATACCATTATAAAAACGTGTATACTTCTCTTCTTTAAACTTAAATATTCAGTTTATTAATTTCGTATTTTTCCTAAAACTTCAAACTATTCTAAGGAACAACAAAAAAATTTAGTCTTGCAACCATAGAGGATGCAGACGTCCACAAAGTAGCATGTTGCCATATGGCAACAAAATAGCGAAAGGGTTAATCCAAAAATTCACAGTTAAGCGATTCACCTGAACAACTTGATCAAGCTTTTTTAAGATTTTAATTTTAACGTTCAAAGTAAAAAAACGTTTATTCGACATTAAAGACATGCATTTTTTTTACTTTTTAATCGAAACTGAGCCAAATGTTTTCATACGTAATAATCATTCACAAGCATACGACTAAACATTGCTAATTTGATGAGTCCCCTTTTTTATTTAATTTGTGTAAGCAAAATCAAAACCGAAACAGGAAGGGGACAAAAGAAAAGGAAAACACACGTAAATTAGAACCGCCAGTTCCAATTTTAGAGCAATTAAATTCAATTCGAGTCTGACCGATTGCCACTTTTTGACCGATGCCGAGTAATTGGCCGGAAGGGCGTACAACATATATAAAGAATGGATTCAACCAAAAACAGTTTATTTTACAAAAAAACAAAAACGAAGATCTATATTCAAAAAACATTTGTTTGTAACATATTTCACACCACTAACAGCTAACTAAAAAATTAAAATTAAAAATAAAATAAAATCACTAGAGAATCCAGCGTATAAGTTAACATGTATTTAAAAAAAATATTATATCACATATATTCCATATGTCCACTGGGATAAAGAAAAATAGCGACGTAAACTCGAATTATTAATAAATATTGCATTAAAATTCAGTTTCTTCTTCAGCTTAAAATGCGATGTGGCATCGGCCGATACCAATTTTTGTGGCCGATTAATCGGTCGGACTCTACATTCAATGCTGTAAATTATGAGGTTCGAATTTCTGGAAGATTCAAATTTGCGAGATTTCGAACTTATGAGAGTTCGTCTACTGTAATCTGTTTTGAATTACACATTGAAAATTAATTACAAATTTATGGTATAATATCCGGCATCGATAATTCAGCGGTAGCTTCTCATACCAGAGGCTCTTAGTTCAATTCCTTGCTCGGGCTGATGAAACACTCGTCTATGTACTTTTATCGCTATCCACATGAAGCTGATGAGAATTACAAGAATGGCACAAATGCACTTTGGCATGAAAGGGCAAAACCTCCAAGTGTGAAAGGAAAATTGCCAAAACCGCCATTCGGATTCGGCGGTAAACTGTAGGATAGAACAAACTGTTTTTTAGATAGAATGATCCGATTTAGATCAAATATTTAACTTGTTGCCATTTCGAAAATAATTCCATTGTGCCTCTATCATCTGAAGCTTCGTCCCTATTGGCAAAAAACTGCAACAGACGATTTTCACAAGCTTGAAGCATTCGAAGCATAGAAAGGAATAAGTGGTAATCATTTGATGTCAGGATCAAACTATAAGGTAGATGCATAAGAATCTCCCAACCAAGCTCCCGAAGATTCTGGCGAGTCACTATCGATGTGTGTGGCCTGGCTTTGTTCTGATGGAGTACAATGCCTCTTCTACTGGCCGCTTCTAGCAGTCCAATTGTTGAAAGTACAGGTCTGAATTAAGAAATTGGCTGTAGGGGAGCAGCTGATGATTCCCGGCCAATTTCACCCAACACACAGCGAAACCTTTTTGACCAACAATTCTGCCTTGGCCATCGTTTGCGCCGGCTCATCGTCTTTCAATCATGACCGTCTTCGCCGTTGTCGTGATTCACTTTCCATCACCAGTCACCATTCGCTTCAGAAATGGGTATATTTTGTTGCAATTCAACAGCGATTCGCAGATGGAATCAATATACAATCAAGTTTATTCAAGTGATTCCAAAGTGCTTTTTGTGCAATGTTCAACTCCTGGACAATCGAAACTGTACTTACATGATGGTCGGACTGGACGGTTTCCATTATTTTGTCCAAATTTTCAATAGTTGGCCCTTCAGAGCGTGATGCTTCTTTGACATAAAAATTACCATAGATGAAACCAAAATGCTGCTCTCATTTTCAGTTGTCAAGCACGTTCACTTTTATCGAAGAAAATCCTAAAATTTGGCATATTTTCAATTTTCGGCATCACTTTTTTACTGTGCGCCGCTTTCACGCTTCATTTTTCATGTTTTTCGGCTGTCCACATTTGCTTCTCCCACTTCTTCATTGCCTGTCATCGTTGGTAACAAAATGTCGAATAGAGTGGTCAAAAGTTTTGGGCAATGTGCTTTATGTGGACAACATACAAAGTCGCTTAGTTCTTGGCCATGTAACAACAGTAAGTAAGCTAATTTAGTCCAACTTGGTCGACATGATGTTGCATGCCATGCAACATGGGGCTTGGGTGCTGGTCTTGCGCCGAAACCAGTGTCACGTTTCCTACAGCGTGTCAACTCACCCTTCGTGCCGCACATGGCGGCCTCTAATTTCATTCGGGTAAATTTTTGAACACATTAGTTTTTATTAAAAAAGAAAGCAAACGTCAACAATGTTGCATGCAACATATGATGTAGTACATAGTATTTGTGTGTGTGTGTGTGGGTGGGTGTGGCACAAAAACAATGCCAATACAACAAGCGTAAACAGTCAACAAGCAGCACACAGCAAACAGCGTGCAGCTGCAGCCATTCGATTGCTGGTCATTGAACTTGTATGCAAGTTGCGGCGAGCGCTGTGTGAAAATTGTTGAAAATGCGGAAAATTATGTTGTAATTTCGTTGATGTGCAGAGAGCGGGCAAGAGGCGGAGACGGTTGTGCTTTCACGCTTTAATTGGAGATTAACAATGCAAAAAGTGGCCATCACATGAGATTTCATTTAAATCAAACATTTTTATTCAACACCCATTGGGAAACGTAATCAAAATGGTAAAAGCAACGATTTAATTTTAATTCAACTGAAATAAGCTTTTGAGTTATGGCACTTCCTGATGGCGCGAACCATAACCTGTAAGTAACTTAATTTCATGGTTATCTCTTTTGGAATGGGAGAATTTTGTTTTAGACATAAAGCAATTAAATTTTTACCTTTTCGTAAAAGAGTCACAGTGGCATACCGCCTCCTTTCCTTTCCTTTGTGGCAAAAGAAAGCGCCAAAACTGACTTCCTAAGCTCCCATCGCAACCTAACCTAACTTTGCCGCGCTCAGATCAAAGTGCATCATGTCGTTATGGACATGCCAACTTCATAAAGACAATTTGTCTCCCCTCTATCTCTCTCTCATGGTATTATAGCACATTTCACGCCAGACGTTCTATTGTTACAGTTCAATAACTTTATTTTTTTTATACATTTTGTAGAAATTTCTTGAAATCTTTCTTAATTGCGGTCACATTAATTTGTTTTGGTTACTGATACCCAATTTGTGCCTCTCTCACAGCAAATACAGCACACCAACAAATAAAACAAAAACTTTCATTATGCGTAATTTTCAACAATTTTACTGCGCCGTTCTTTTTTTTTGTAGCGGCTTTTAAAGCGAACCAAAGCAGCGAACATTGGCATGATGGCGCCTAAGATTCTTTATTGCTCACTCCATAGAAAGCAAAATGTTGGCAAGTTTCGTTTTCTTATGTCTCTCTAAGCTGTTTGCTAGTAATTTAAAATGTAGCCAAAAAAAGTTGCAAACAAGTAAAGTCAGGAAAGAAAAGTAAAAGACAACAAATTAATTGGTCAAAGGTTAAAATAGTTGTTGACAGCAAATAAAAAATAACAAACATACTTTTATAACTGACATGGCAGCTCAAAAGAATAACAACATTAAAAATTAAGGACAATCCGCTGCCACAGCGATTAATGACTTTCATTTTCTTCTAAAACCTGCTGTCGATTCGAAATCTTTGCTGTAATTCTACAACTTTTATTTTCTCTTTCATTTGCTTAATTTTATTTATTTTATATTTCCAGCAATTCTCGCAGCCGCGTGTCATCGAGCAGATGTCGTACGTTTTGATTGTCATCGGCGGAATTATGTTCTTCATGAGTTTTCTGGGCTATTGCGGCGCGATACGCGAGTCAAGATGTTTGCTGACGACGGTAAGTGTGAACTTTACGTGTTAAAGTCACTCAATTCTCCATTAATGGAACTTTATCCAATAAGCCAATTTGAAGCATTAAAGTACTACAAATTCCAATAAATTGGTTGTTTATCGCACTAATTGCCACTAATTTTGAACTATAGTCCAATTAATTTTGAATTATAGTCCAAGTTATGTAATATGAAAGTACAGTTTTTAATATATTTAGACACTCAGACTATTACAAATTGTTGGTTGGCGTTCAGAGAGAACTAAGCATATCGAATCAGACCAAGTCTATAATAATTTTGGCGAAGCAGAAGTATATGCTACACTTTGAAAGATTTCTTCCAATCTTCCAATATAGATATGTCGCATCTTCGCGTATTAGATTTCAAACTTTTAGTCGCAACGAGTTGAAACCAAATGATTAAAATTCTCTGACTGTGGAAGTTTTTATGAACGAATTCTCAGAAATATAGTCCAACTACTTTCAATGTAGTTAGGTCGTTTTTTGCGTATTATGTTCCGAACACATGCACGAGCGACGGCAGCCACATGGCCACGCGACCGCAAGTTGGCATCGGCTTTAATGGTCGCGGTGTAGTTGGCAACGTGATTACAATGATGGCTGATGAAACAGCTGAGCAAAGTATGCAATCGATGTTGCCAATTTAATCAGTGATACCAGTTGCTTTGGTTTTGTTGCCTACGAAATAGAGACTAAATCTAAGTTTGGCCACAGCGACATCTGTGTTCGGTGTTCAGGTTGACGTGCTGTCGTCAAAATAATCGTTCCTATACAATTGTTCTGATATTTTGGCAGATGCAGTCGTTTCGCTGCCGTCGTCTATATGTTCTAGGCACTAGATTTCAGGCTTTTGGTCCCAATGCACAGTGATTCGTTCCATAGACAAAATTCAAAAAATTTCTAGTCTCAGAATTTAAGGACTTTGATGTAATTTGAAAGGTCAAACTCCAACTAAGAAAACCCCAAAAAATCCGTGCAAAAAATTAATTAGTGTGTGTGCAAAAGCTGCTCAAAGTTGAAACTTTTTTCGCAAAAAAATTTAAACACACATTTTCTGTTTTTAGTCTATTGAGTAAAAAAAATGTAAAAAATACATGGTTTCAAAGAAGTTACTAAAACTTTCAATATAGATGAAGAAATAATGTGGCCATTTTCGCTTTTAAAGTTTGCTCAAAAGTTGCAAAGCTGAGGCTTTTACATGAACTTCAATTAAAAATATTTTTCCAAATTAAAAATCTGAAAATTGGCAAAACTTAGCGGAAAATATCTAAAAAGTATGTGAAAGTATGTTCCTGGATTTTTTTTATTTTAAGAAGCATTCTTTCTTTGTCGGATAATGTAATTACATCCTCCGATATGTTCCTATCTCAGAAAATAATTATATTTGAAAAGTGGTCTAACCACCTATTTTTCGACAAAATTAATTTTTTCATCCCTAAAAGTATGCAATCAGCATGAAAAATTGAGAAAACTGCAAAAAAACAAAATATACATCTATTATTATCGTTTTTATTGCAAAACTAAAGGGTCCTAAGACAATTTCTGTTACTCTTTGCAATTATCAATTTTGACTAGTGTCCGACCGAATATTCGGTTTCGGTTTCGGCCAAATAAGTGGTTTCGGTTTCGGTTTCAGTTTCGGCCAAAAAATGGCCGAATAGCCGAAACCGAAACTTTCTAGAATATTTTTTACATTTTGTTGTGTAGCAGATATATAGTAAAAGGAGGAGTAATTTAGATGCCAGCAATGTAAACAAACTCCTTTTTTTAGCATATAATATTAAATTATTTAAGTTTGAATATTAGCGAGTAAGGTACGAAAGGGTGATTTCTTCTTGTTTACGTTTTTAAAAAATGAATAAATTGTTTTTATTAATAAGTATTTATTTATTTATGCTATGTTTGTTTGTTTGTTCTTTATTTACTTAATGTAAAATTCGTTTGTTGAAAAAAGTGCTTGATATGGTGATTTTTATTTCAACTAGAAAGTTTCGGTTTCGGTTTCGGTTTCGGCCGAATATTAAAAAAAAACCGAATATTCGGTTTCGGTTTCGGTTTCGGCCCAAAAAAGTGGTTTCGGTCGGACACTAATTTTGACGTTACCGATTAAATGTAAAATCTGAAAAATCTAGCACACCAAAAATGACGAAAATTGCAAATTTAAGTCTCAGACATTGCCAAACTATGACAGTTTAAGAAAAACAAAATGGAGATTTCAATTCAGCAGAACATGATATGGTATACCAAATTTTATGAAGAACGGACCACTCCTTCTAATTTTGTCCCGCAGTTGTATGGAGTCGAATTACTGTGCAATGGGTTGAAAACCAACGACAATAATTTTCAAATCTTGGAATTTTTCGGCAAAATTCTCGGGAATACAGTCTAAATTTCAATGTATTTTTTCGTTTTTGGGTATTCGACTTTTTTTCGAGGAAAATTATGTCATTAAATTCAACACCAAAAAACAGGAGAGGGGCCATAAGTAAAATAACATTTAAACTGACTTTTGATGACTTTTCGACACAATTTTGTTTAGCTGCACTTCAAAGAATTGAGAAACAAAGTATTAAATTTCATAATTCAAATAAAATTTTACCCAAGCCAGTGACTGACCAGCAGAGCCTTAACTGTGCTCGGCTCATGCGACCCAAGGAAAGTGCTTTGTACGCCGCGTTGGTCAAAGTAATCGGCGCCGTAAGGTTAGTGTTACGCCGCTGCTTGGTTTATTACATTTTCACGAACCAACAGCAAGTTTGAAAATTTGGCCAACGTTATAAAAAAATTAATAAAAAACGCCAAAGAATAGCTACCAAAAATTTCGCCAACCAACGACAGCAAAAATTAAATTATAAAAACCAAAAAAATTATGTTTTGTTTACAATGGAAACCACAAAACCACTTTGCATGGGCGCAATTTCACTTTTTTAATTAACATTTTTTTTCATGTTCAAATGTCAACGCAATGCAATGACTTGAAATAATAATGCGCCCAGAGTGGAAATTGCAAAAATAGAAAATCACAAACTGGGCGCCAGACAAATAAACAAATGGCAATTTTTCATTTGACAGTGCATTATTTATTTGTTGATTGTTGTCATTATGGCGTAGCGAATGGGATGCAATAGCAACAATAATTAATACAAACGACAATAGCAAAGAATGTGCGATTGGTTGTAATCTACAGTTGACAGCGATCGCATTGACCGTCAACATGGCTGGTTGGTGTGGATGTTGTTACGATTTGCGGTTGCAATCTGCCGCAGATGACAGGCGAAAAATGACAATTGCTGACATTGGCTGCTGACAAAGCTATCATTAGCATTTGAACAACAAAAACAACAACAACAACAACATGATTAGCAATTGATGACAACAACAAGGAAAGCATTGCAGCAAATGTTAATTTTTGATGCTGATTGCATGCGACAAATAGTGAACAAAAAAAAGCGAAGCAAAAAATGACAATTGCAAAAAAACTACCAAAACAAAGCGAAAACCCAAGAGAAACAAACATTAAACAAAATGTGTTTTAATATAAAAAAATGTGTATGTTTGGCGTGCTGACACGTTCCATCGTTGGCGCATGCGCTTCGCGACTCCATTACAGCGACAACAAGCATGTAACGTCGAAAAGAAAGACAGACGCTTTGGCGTTCAGTTGTAAATACCTTGAAAATTCACTTTCAACAACAACAACAAGTGAAACATTTTCGTCTAAAGCGCCAAGCCAGCAGATACTTGTAAGCTTTGGCACAGCGCTGCGCACACGCCGGCGTTGCATCGACGCCGTGTGCCACTGACTGCCGGCTTGGCTCGCTGCTGCAGATGTGTTGTGTTGTTGGTTTTGTGCATTGTTCACATATAAAGTTATCGCATTGCACTGCTGTTCGTTGCTGTCGATTGGGATTTTCTTTCTGGCGTGTAGGTGCAGCACGGCTGCAAGTGGCAGCGACATAAGTTCACGTCTGCGGCCGTTGCTGCTGCTCGATCGACACGATTCGGTGAAAGTTTTTGCCGTTTGCTGTTTGGATATTTTGGAAATTTTCGGAATTTGACAATGTTGCGCGTACAATTGCTGCGACAGGCATTTTTAAGAAGGGCCATGGTTTCTTTGTTTTTTAACACTTTTCTACTCATCAAAAATGTCAAATGCAAGCGTTAAATTTTTCAGCTACGTAGAAAAACAATCAGGGCAAGTTGTAGCAATTATTGTTGCTGTTGAGCATTTTAATTATTTATGCTGCGAGTTCATTTTAAAATTTACAGTGTGAGTGGCAACGAGGTGAAATCATTGCACGTAATGAGGAACTGCTGCAATACTACAAAGCAGTGTTTAAAAGATTACAAAAAAAACTGAACTTTATGTCATTTACTTAATGTTGTAAGTAGTTTCCTTATCTGAGAAGAGCCAACAACTAGTGCCAGAAATCAGCAAAGATTCGATTAGGTGTTAAGGACTGGTTCACATTTACATTTAGTTAGAAGGTTGGATCCTCTGAGATATCAAACGAATTACCATTTACAAGTCATCATTATTAGAAAGAAACATTTGAAGTAAAACTGAAAAACCATCTCTGAGAAGCAGTTCTCTACATACTCTGCCCAAGTAGCCCAGCAAAGTTGAGGTTCAGCAAATTGAATACAACTACGAGATAACTGGCACAGCAACCCTATTATGAGATTAAAGACCAGAAATTTGTATTGTACGTGAATTAGTATAGGTCTGAAGCTGGTCTAGGGTTAATGCTAATCAAGTGATAGAAAATAAAATTCCTAACAGAATTTGCGATTTCCTGCTAATAGGAATAACTCCTACAAAAGAAATAATTCTACAAGTGGTACGCTGATATAAAATAAAATAAAATTAAATTAAATTAAATTAAATTAAATTAAATTAAATTAAATTAAATTAAATTAAATTAAATTAAATTAAATTAAATTAAATTAAATTAAATTAAATTAAATTAAATTAAATTAAATTAAATTAAATTAAATTAAATTAAATTAAATTAAATTAAATTAAATTAAATTAAATTAAATTAAATTAAATTAAATTAAATTAAATTAAATTAAATTAAATTAAATTAAATTAAATTAAATTAAATTAAATTAAATTAAATTAAATTAAATTAAATTAAATTAAATTAAATTAAATTAAATTAAATTAAATTAAATTAAATTAAATTAAATTAAATTAAATTAAATTAAATTAAATTAAATTAAATTAAATTAAATTAAATTAAATTAAATTAAATTAAATTAAATTAAATTAAATTAAATTAAATTAAATTAAATTAAATTAAATTAAATTAAATTAAATTAAATTAAATTAAATTAAATTAAATTAAATTAAATTAAATTAAATTAAATTAAATTAAATTAAATTAAATTAAATTAAATTAAATTAAATTAAATTAAAATAAAATAAAATAAAATAAAATAAAATAAACTAAAATAAAATTAAATAATATAATATAAAATAAAATAAAATAAAATAGAATAAAATAAAATAAAATAAAATAAAATAAAATAAAATAAAATAAAATAAAATAAAATAAAATAAAATAAAATAAAATAAAATAAAATAAAATAAAATAAAATGAAATAAAATAAAATAAAGCCGACAGCCCTGGCAGCTAGTGCTTTTTTTAAATTATAATTTTAATTGTAATTAAAAATAATAAATAAATAAATTAAATTAAATTAAATAAAAAAATCAAATAAACTAAAATAAAATAAACTAAAATAGAATAAAATAAAATAAAATGAAATAAAATAAAATAAAACAAAAGAAAATAAAATAAAATAATAAAATAAGATAAAAAAGAATAGAGTTGGACAAGTAAAAGACTAACTGATTAGATTTATTCTTGTAGCAATTTTCTGGACTCTTAGGAAACTCTGGAGATCACAAACGTTTCGGGAGTAGATTTAGTTTTCCAAAAGCGCAGTTTGGGCCAGCAAAAGGAGGGGGAAATGATTTTGTGTACAGTTAAATTTATCCTTTTATCCACTTCTGTTGCATCTACATATCACTTCTCCTAATTTTGAAGTATGGATCCCATTTTTGAAGTGCATAACCTCCCGTACGTAGTTTAAATTTTCTTAATTTTATTATTACATATTATTGGAAGTGTCCATTGTACCTTAGCTATTCTCTCCAATTGACTGATAACTAATTAGAGTAGATCTTGCCAGCCCAAAAATTTAGTGATTCTGCGGCCTTCAACAGTCATCCCTTAAAATTAAGTTCCCCAGAGATTCGGGATCTCCTTTAGTGGGTCCATCGTTTTTGTGAAGCAAAAGATGTTCGACAACTCGAGTTTCGGTAGCTCATTCTCCATTAACCATCCGAAAACTAGGCATTCATAGTAAACAGCAGTGTCATTGTCCTCTAGACACATGTCGGAAATAGCCGAGGCACATCACCCACTTCAGTTAACGTCTTGTTAAGCAGGATAATCCCGTGACGAGCCCCAAAATGCTTCGTAAATCATTTTTGCTCAGCCTCAGCAAATAATTTATTCCATTGGGTTGATGCAACTTCAACTGCCTACAGGCCTGTATTTTATCTTCATAGAATCAAATCAAATCAAATCAAATCCATATAATTAATCAAATTCCATATCATTCTGTTTGGCGATTTTCAATATAAATTTTTTTTTTAATAAACCAGCAAACGCGCAGAGTATGACTTCTAGAGAGGTTAGGAGACAGAGTTTAGAGTGAAGAAGATATGGACTTTTGTCTTGAACCCATCAAGACCATAGGCGCTGGTTAAAATATCTGCAAGAAGACCATTCCCCAACTGCGCAGTGCCAGAAACGAAACGAGATCTGCTTGCTTAATTGAAAACTTCTTCTAACTCAGTGCAAACAGAAACTTTTAGGTAAACTCTGCGTAATCTTAAGATTGCGATGCGGAAACAGTGGGTGTGCTACAGCTTCTTTGAAACTGTCCTTAACTGCTCTCTCTTTAGAGCCACTTTTGCCCATCTCGTGTTTGTCGACCATTAATTCTCCTTCTCTGACGTCACATTGCACTATTTCGTGCATCTTCGTGTACTCTCAGAGGTTTGCCATTTCCTGCCAAGAAGGCAGCCGCGGAAAGAAATATTATTTTCCATATAACATATTTAATTGAAAACCAAGCCGCTTAAGCCTCCCGGTGCAACGAACCGACCAGCTAATCCCCAACGTCCACTTAATGTAAAAACACTAATTTATGTATGATCCCATCGTAGTAGACGTTGCGCTTCCGGGCTTAGGCAAAATTGTTCTTTACTAAATTTTAATTAGAGCCAAACCTAAGTAAGGGCCCGAACAAAAATATCAGCGCTAAGTGATTTATTATTCATGGATGATACAAAAGTGTGCCCGTAATAGCTTCATTTCTTTAACTTAGTGGGCACTTGGCATGACTTACACCTAACCCATGTTGCCTACCTACACCCAATCAGTCCCTACTTGCCAACAAAATTATGCATTATTTGCACGTAATTGTTTTGCTGTCTGTTTGTTGTTATGGCGGCACTTGTTGTCGTCTTTTTGTTGTTGTGACAGCTCTTGTTGTATGTATTTCATAATAACGCTCGGTTTGGTAGTGACTTGAGGCTTGGCCGTTGCCACTTTTTATGGACAAGCGGCAAGTGGTATTTGGTTGTCTGTGGTCAATTTGCTGATGTTGTTGCTGCCGCTGCTGTGCAATGACCGCGCGCATGCGCAGCCAAGCAGAAAGTCTATATGGTCATTGCTTGGCGTCCAGCCAGTGAACCAGCTACAGACTTGGCTGACTGTATGTGCACCAGACAGTGTTGAAAATGGTTAAGGTGAGTGTAGTCATGAAGGCTGGGATGCACAATGTGGAAACGCCATTTTTGTCACTTACAGTCGCTATTTACTGAATGGAGAGACGAACTAGTTTCTGCTTAGAAATTGTCAAGAATTTTTTCTAAGTTGAAGTTACATAGTTAGAGTTTTTTTTAAGTATAAATATTTTATAATTTTATCATTTTTTATTTGAAGGAAGCTTGGGTTAGGAAGGTTAGGTTATTAAAGGAAGGAAGGACTTTATGAAAGTTTTGCATGAAATTTAAGCGGGGACTTAACTATTGTAAGTTTTTTAAGAAAATAATTGCAATGTAACTATTGCAATGCAACATAAATTTTATTCGTTGATTATAATTATTATTTGCGACAATTAATTTTTACGTTGCTTAATAACTGTTATGAGAAACAAATTTTTTTTTTCGTTCTCGATAATTATTATTTTGGTATTTTTTTTGTTTACGTTGCTTCATAACTTTTATTTATGATTTTTTGTTATTTACGTTGCCGATAACTATTATTTTGAAAAAAAATTTTTTTTCGTTGCTTCATAACTTTTTTTTATGATTTTTTGTTATTTGCGTTGCCGATAACTATTATACTGTACAACACAAAAAAAAATAACAAGCTTCTGACAACGGATTCTGGTAGAGGAGGCCAAAAAAATATACGTGTATCGGCGTTTTGAAAGTTTACGTCTGATTTTTGTTTAGGGGGGGTCAAAGTTTTCCCCTTTTTGCACATTCTTATGGTGAATCGGCATACGAAAACCATGTAACATCACATTTTATGTATATGATGTGATCAGCAATTTGATGTAAAATACTACGAAGAACATTTTTGTGGAGCATTTTAACCCTGTAGCTCCTATTTGCATGGGTCAATTTGACCCTTTTTTCTAAAATGCCAAAAATGTCCTATAAAACAGGACTTTTTAAGGACAAAATGTACCACGAAAATATTCGCCATAAAATTCTACTATAGGCCTCTGAATACACCAAAGCTCAGAAATGAACTTGAATGCCAGAATTAAGCTAAAACTGAAAATGTGTTTAATTGTTTATTTCGTACTTATTCAAAATTGGTACTAAAATCTCCTACAAAACTTTTTTTTTTTAGTGTTAGTGTGTAAATGTTGAACGCAAAATTTCACTGTAATTCACCGTACAAAAGAAAGCTCTAGATATAATATATAAAAATAGAAAAAAGAGAATAATTTTGGGTATTTAAGGTATTCATTATATTTGAAATTGAAATTTTTTTTTTACGTTGCCTCACCATATTTTGAGTATGAATTGATTTTAATTGTTTAGTTGTTTAGGTTTCTGCAGTTAATTTGCGTTTGTCAATTTAAAACAATTAAAAATCAATTCATATCCAAAATGTGGTAATTCAACGTACAAAATTTTTGTTTTTAAAATAAGACATAGTTATCGGCAACGTAAATGAAAAAAAATCATAAATAGCGTAAAAAAAATTTCTCAAAATAATAGTTATCGGCAAAGTAAATTTTAAAAATCATAAATAAAAGTTATGAATCAATGTAAAAAACAAAAATCCCAAAATAATAATTATCGACAACGAAAAATATACTTGTTAATTATTATAAGAGTTATTATGCAACTCAAATATATTTATTACATGATAATAGTTATAGGCGACGTAAAAAATTTCTTATTGGGCATAATTATTATAAAGCAATAATTATAGAAACTTCTTAACTTAGGGCAATTTTTTTATTCCCAAAAATATGGATAATAATTATTTTAGGTCTCTGAATTTAATATATCCAACGTAGGCTACTGTAGCTCAGCTTGTTAGTGAGTTGAGCAGTGAGTCTGGAAATCTGCTATAAAATTTTGTAAAAACAATCTTTTCCTTCGACTGCTGTTCTCTCAGCAGAAGGTAATAAACTTCTGAGAGTAAAAATTCCTATCAGAAAGCTGTAAGTCACTGTAGGCACTAAACTCACTCAAAGAATGTAGTTTTTCAATTTTGCTTCATGTTAAATCGCTCAAAAAATGTTATTGGAAAATTCGAAACAAAAAGAATTTCAGCCCATTCGGGTACACCAAAACATCGGTCATTTCAAAAATTCAAAATTCCAAACATTTCAATGAACTCAATAAGATTTTAATTAACCTTTCCTGCGTTTTGGAAAGGATATGGAATATACAAAAACTGACACAATTCAATTAGTCGTCCAAGGGTAACATTGTATTGTTCCTACAATTTTTTTTTTACGTTTTCTGACCAACAAAAAAGTTTGTAGACGAATTTGTAGTCATTACCTGAACCGTTGCTTTCTACAATTTAAATTTTGCAAAAATACGTGGTGCCACTGTTCAATGCTTTTGCATGCCAGCAACTATTTTTGTTTTTTGGTATGCAAAGTGCAATGCAGTCAACACTAACGAATCTCTGAAGGACTTTACTTTCAAAATCCACACCACATTTTTCAATACTTTAAACATTTTCGGTCTACAATATGAATACACAATTAAGCTGTCAATGCTATTTAATAATAAAATAAACGACGGTCATTTAGTGAAACCCAAACTTGTGCAAAATTTACAATTTTTTATCGAATTTTTTTTTAATTTACCAAAATCCGCACAGCCATTTTTACAACAAATATGCACCGCACAGTTGCAATTTGTCGCCCATTTCCTACGCAATTTTGCAGTCTGTTTTAATCGAAAATAATTGCGCATAATTTCTGCTCGCTCAAATGCCAAAGTGCAATTACAAAATTAATACGAACAGCGCGTTTCGTGTGTGTGTTTCATAAGCGACCGCAACGCTGGCAGACATTCAATACACAATTAACAAAATTCGAAAAACGCGTAACCAGTTCGAGCTCTGTGCGCAGAAGAGCGGCGACAGCAAATTTTTGCATAAAATTGAAAACACATCACAAGAAACGTGCAATTTAATGGCCAAATGGCCATGTTTCGACCATGTCTGTTGCAACGGTGATTACCGTTGGTGTTCAGTTCGACAAATGTTTGTAGTTTTAAAGTTAGTCGAACGTGAACTGGTTGCAAAGTTCAAAAGCTTAATTTTTGAATTGACACTCATCAGCATTGCTTATTGACAGCTGGCGGACACTGTCCAAGGATGTTGGAATAGTGTTTTAATAATTATGGTTGAAATGGCTAAAGAAATATTTGATTTTCACTTGTAAGTCAAAACTTTTATGTTCAAGTAATTAACACCACCACAGCGATTTTTTAATATTGTTTGTTGCCATATGGCAACAAATTACTTGTAAGGTCATAAAATCTTCCTCTGAATGGAAGGTTGGCTTCGTAGCGTTCGGTTGTGTTGGTTGCTTGTTAAAAAGAAAATATATTCTATGATGCCTAGAAATATTAAGGACAGTGAAATCGAAAAAATTTTCATAATTTTTGAAGACTCAGACTTATCTGATTTAGAGGAGTTAGAAGAACCCGATCTTTTAAATAACTTGCTCGACGCATTTGATAAAAATAATGCGTTTCCGCCAGAAGATCTATCTCGGCAAGATCAATACGAAATTAATACTGACATTGTTTGAATTGAAGCTTTTAGTTTCAAACTATAGAAGGAAAAAATCTTAAAACAATCAAATCTAATGAACCACAAAATTTTGTAACCGTGCCTTTTTTATTACCGTTGAAGTAAATTGTTGCCATACGGCAACATCCAAAAAACAAATTTAGGAAAATTTTTTTCAAAAATTTTTACGGAACTTTAGTATTACTATTACTATTTACGTTACTATTTATGACCACACAGGGCGTTATGTCAAAGAATTTGGAATTTTAACATTCTTCAGTAAAAAGCTGTAGCGAAAGGGTTAAAAGAAGTCTTTGTATGGCTACTCTAATCTTTCATCATCTCTTTCCATTAGACAGACAGTGTCCCGTGAGCCACCTTTATGTTGGTTGTGTTGCCAGATGCCTAAAATAACTTTCTCCTAAAACTAAAAAATTACTTAAACTTTATCCGTTTTTTTAATTATTCAATTATTCAACAATTTCAAAATGAATGAAATCTGTGACATTTCGAAGCATTATGGCGACTAAGACGTTCAATTCCGATGCAATTTGGATGCCGCGAGATTTCGGCATTTAAAAATGGCAATTCCGGCATCCCGGATTTTTTTGGGATTTCGTTCTGTGTAACTTTTTCAGCAGAAAATTATAGAAGCTAATAAAATTTAAAAAAGGCAATCCCGGTATCCCGCATTTTTTTTTGGGATTTCGTTCTGTGTAACTTTTTCAGCAGAAAATTATAAAAGCTAATCATATTTCTTACATAAACTTTTTCTGTTAGGTTGTGGTTTTTACGAAATAAAACAATATTTTATATAAAATAGATTTTTATTTTACCAAAAGTTGTATGAAATTCGTATACTCGCTCTATTTGTATACGAATTTCATCACCAGAACAAAATCATTAAGTTCATTCATCTTTTATACGAAAAATACTTACAGTAAGTTAAAATTTGGTTTGTGAGGATCAGAGACATGGTTTAGAGAACAGTTTTTCGATTTTGATGTAACAAACTGTTCACTTTATTAACCCATTTTCGGCCGCTGGTCGATTTTTCGCCCAGCCACTTTGAAGGATAGTAGCTCTGCACTTAGATATTATATCTTTGAACTTTTGATGCAGAAGATAGCTTTGGTCTTTTGGTAACCCCTCGAAATAATAATTTTTTTTAAAAACGATAAATTTAGAGATGTTGGCGAAGGCACGAAAAAAGCATTTTTTTAGTAATATTTTGAATATTCTGAAAAATATATAACCTTTTCAAATTATTGATTTATTATTGATTATTTACGAAGCCTAAAGACCAAATTACCACAATCAATTGATATCCATAAGATTATGAAAATATTTTTAACTCTCAGCACCGCGTACTTTTCAGTGGTCGAAAAATCGACGATTGGCCAGAAGTCGTCATGTATGCACATATATAAGCCAACAATTGTTTGTTTTCATGCTTGATTATTATTTGACTAAAACTATGTACATATATATTTGTTTTTATTAGAAATTGAATTTTTATTAATTTATAAAAAAAATTTAAAAAAAAAAACACAAAAAAAATCCAAAAATATTCTTGATTAAGGTTCTAAATGTAAGTCCTTAAAAGGAATTTCAAAAATATTGACTATTTCTGGTAGCGGCCGAAAATGGGTTAAGTTTAATGAAAAATACATATGCAAACAAATTGGAGGCTGGAGTAGGGATAGTAAATGCATTGAGTTCTAAGTTCACGAAAGTGCTAGGAAATATCTTAGAACCTGGTGTTACTCTTAGATGGTTAAATGCAATCATTTCTTTTTTAAATGTTTATTCCGAAAAACCAGACAACCATTGAGGAACCAATTTGCTGTATTTTATAACACTTAACCTTCACTCTGTGATTTCGAGGTTTAAAAGTCTTTCTCCTGTACTACTAACAATTTTGTTAACAAACAATTAAAATCTCTTAAAATTTCATCTGACCAATTCTTCATCTTGAAATTCCTCCAAAGAGACCCAGATTGTCTCAAATCTAGAAGGAAATCTCCCAATCTGGCAACACTACGTAGTACAGCAACCGCCTGGACTTGCGTTTTATTCTCAACGTGGTGACGGACCAGTACCAAATTCTTACTTGCTGTGGTTGAAGTAGTTATTTCACTATATCTATGGGCCCAGATGCAACAGTTTTGCTTGTTTATGTGCCCAAATAGATGAGATATGAATGAATGTCTTTGCAAAAGTATAATTTTTGTAGTGATTTTTTTTATTATTAGGTCAAGAAGAACAAGTCACGATATGCCAATATCCAGTATGGATGTCGATTCATATTATATCTGAAAACCTCCTCCTGCTATTGACGTCAGTACTAGGTAGCGGTTTTCAGTATGGATATCAATCCATATCGGAGAAGTATTGACTTGCAATGATATGTTGAGAATTGCAATTGTGCGAATTTGAAAATATTAGGTACCTCTTATTGAAAGACCCTATAAGTATTATATGTGTTTTTTTATTCACCTATCGACTTTGGTATTGGTAACTACCAAATAAGGATCAGCCATGTTTCATATGACCCATAGATCAACATTGATATGGGCCTAAATATAAATATCGGTCGGACACTATGGTTCATATTTCATCAGCTCAATTTCTTGTTGTTCTTAAGCCATTTTCATATACGTCAATATGTCATTGCTGATATTTTGTATCATGTTTTTCATGTAATCATCAACATTCAACAGTCCGTTAACGCAATATCTCCCCTGGCTGTTCCTGACAAATGTGTAGCAATGAACTCCAAATTGCCATAATAAAACTTTGGCACAATTATTGTTGTTGTTTTATTGTGTGGTATTCGATATTCCATTGTCTGGCTGAGAGCTTGTTGACGCTTTCGCTGCACGACTCATTCGTGTGCGGCCAACGCACACTGACCACAAACGGCAGCGGCCACTTCTGCTTGACCAGCGGCTGAAGCGTGAATGTTTTATTAACCCAATGACAATGTGTTAAACAAATATTGTACAGAATAGACGTGTGTGCAGCATGCTGAACAAACAGTTCGTGCGTTGCTTCACTTCGAACGCCTTCGCTGCTTGCCAATGCGACACTTATTGCAGTCGCATTCAAAGTTGCTTCTTTCTTGTACATTTTAACATAAAATATGCTGCGATGCGCGCTGAACATTTGGTTCAGGGTTATCGCCGGAATTGAGGTCAGTGTGCAACGGCGAACAGCAGCCACTGAGCAGATAAAACGCGATAAGAATGAAGTAGTCAAAGTTAAAGTTGCCAGATGACGATAGGTGCGTAAAGGTTGCAAGCGATGTGTGGGCGTTGTGCTCTGCTGAAACTTGTCACTGATGTGATAATATTTTACTATTTTATATGCGTACTTGTTAAGTACCAGCAACATTTTGCACAGACAAATCCAATGTGATAAACAATTGTATATCTAAGAATACGAAAAGTATGCAGCAAACTGTCTGGCAGCAGCAAAAGCGAGATTTTTGTAGGAGATTGTAAAAGTAAATGAAGAGTAATGATTTTCACACATGAAAAATTAGTGAAGATATGGTAGTCGAATTTAAATATTGTAGGTTAGATTAAGTTAGGTTAGGTTGAAAATGGTGTAAAGCCCTTAACGCGAAACAAATTGGCCCATGTACCTTCAACAATAAAAATTATCTAACCTAAATTAAATCAATCTAATCTTCCTTTCATTGTGTATAAGCTCATTCGTCTCTTATTGGAAAAAACTAGTTCGACCTTTTGATGAATTTCAACTCCATCTGGAGTGAAATCGCCGCTTGAAGACTTGTCACTGGGTATGGAAAGTGTTGTGTCCCTTCTACTTCAAAGAGACAGTTGCTTATTCTTCCATCTTCGCAAGGGGACGCAGTAGACTACATCCTCATCTCCTCTTCCTCATTATTGTACTGTGTAGAATTTTATTTTTATTTAATTAATTTACTTAACGAAGAAACATACTTACTGACTATAAGAAAATTACGCATTACAGAAATGTACTTAAACTGTTTCTCAACAAACCCTTTGGAAGTGACACATCTAAATCCGACACATTTTTTAACTCCAAAAGAGCTCTGGATAGAGGTGCATTTCTAGAATAATTTGTTCTAAGAAGATCTAAATAAAAGGTATCTACACTCTGCAGGCTACGTTCAGGAACATTAAAAACAATCTATAAATTCTGTGATCTCTATTCTAGTATTCTAGTTAAAAAAAACCTTTTTTTCAAGTGAAAGAGTAGGTATAATTTATAAAGTGATGCTTACAAATATTAAATTAAAATTACAAAAATTTTCAAAATCTTCGAGATATGAAGACGCGGTGCCATAGAGTCGACAAGAAAAACTTGAAAAGCGTATATCTTGAAACTCCATCTTTATTCTAGTATTCTAGTTAAAAAATAAACATTTTTTTTTCAAGTGAGAGTATAATTTATAAAGTGCTACTTACAAATATTAAATTAAAATTCCAAAAATTTACAAAATCTTCGAGATATGAAGACGCGGTGCCATCGAGTCGACAAGAAAAACTTGAAAAGCGTTTATCTTGAAACTCCATCTTTATTCTAGTATTCTAGTTAAGAAACAAACATTTGTTTTTCAAAACTTCAAACATTTTTTTCAAAAACTTTTTCTCTAATTTTTTTTTCTTTTTCTCAAAATTGCAATCACATTTCAAAATTTAATGGAATTTAAAGCACCTTAATTCCATCCACCTCGTGGAACTTCTCATTCACCCTCTTCGGTGTGAGTCTTCCAGCTTTTTCTCCTGAACGCTTTCCAACCATTCTTCCACTTCGGACTTTATAGCAGTAAACTTGCAAATTACCGTGAATATTCTCCTATACCCACTACCGGAATCATTTCGATAAAAAAGGCTAATTTGTCGGTTCATAAAAGTGTACAGAAAAACTGTCAAATCTAACATCAGACTTCAAGTAGTCGCCCCTTTTTTTATTTAAATATTTGCTTACATTTGCATTATGCATAAATATACTAAAGATGCTAAAATATTATAGAAGATAACTTTTTGTATAAAAAAAATCATACAAATTGTCAAGAGTATCCTTCTTTAGGCTCCCTTGATGTCTGCATCGGGTTTTTTATGTCTGTAAACAAGAGAAAATGTTGTGCTATACAGTTTGAAAAGATTCAACTATTCTGCTATCTACCACTTTTTATTTAAATTTTCATTTAAGTTTAACATTTAAAGTTTTGTTTAAACTGAATTTGGATAAAGATTTGTTGCGCCAACTGCCGAAAGCAAATGTTTCTTAATTTGTTACCGACTGACTCTCAATCAATTACGCAACTATTTACTAATACACGGAGACCATCTACTATTAACATAATAATAATAATAATAATAAGCAAACAAACCGCACACTAATCGCAATCGATGCTGGCATCGGTAATTTGGCGGAAACCGACAATTTTGCCTTGTCCGCACTTGTCCCAACACTCGACGCTCTCAACAATTCATCAAAAGCAACACTGTAACCACTCATAAATGCTCATAAACGCCACTAACCAGCGCGCACAAATTATAAAGCATCATTAAACAATTACAACAACAATGACTACAACAAACAGCAAACTAACTTTAACGCAATTTACACGTACAAATACAAATACCTGCGTCCAGTGCTGTGACCATTCAAAGAAAAATTGTTCACGGCGGCCGCTAAACGCTCCAAGAGGCCGGTCGCTGCCTTTGCCTACAACAGAGTTGCCAGATGGCGGCATTCGGCCTATGTCGGGTAATTGGCACAAACGCCAACAGGTTCGTTGGCCTTATTTGGGCGCGGTTTTTTTTTTGCTTGCCTTGAATGTTGACTGGTGTTGGCCTAATTGGTGTTTAGGCTCAGCGTCCGGTGCTGCGCAGCTTCCACTGTGCGCCGGCTGTGTGTTGGCGCACTTGATGCTTGACATTATTTCCTCAAATGCGAATTGCGCAAACGATGTCGCACGTCGGGGCGTATGAGTAACAAAATTGCTACAAAATACATAAATACTTTGAAATCTAACTTATTTTGTTTGTTTTTTTCCTTGCAGTATGGCGTTTTTATGATTCTGCTATTCGTCGGTGAAATTGTTGCTGGCAGTCTGGCTGCCTTTTACAAGGAAAAGGTAAGAATAATAAAAAAATTCTGCACATTTTTCTGCTTCAATTAGTTTTAGCAGTGGTAATGATTTCAAAGCAAGACATTTTAATAAACATAAGCAAAATATTAATGAAAAAATTACTTTAAGTTTGAATTAAAAGGAATTAAGAAGTAAATTGGTTAAGAATTGAATACAAATTATTTTAGAAGTTTACGAAGGAATTACCAAATAAAAAGCCGAATATTTATAAAAAACAATTTAACTTCGAACAAAAACTAATTAAGAAATAAATTAGCTTAGAATTGAATAAAAATTAATAAAAATTTTTTTTTGGACATTAAGAAATTGCACACATTTTATAAAAAAAGTGGAACTTTGAATTGAAGCTAATTAAGATGTAAATTAGTTAAGAATTGAATACAAATACTTAAGAGAAGTTAACTGGACATTAATATACTCCTCCGATTAAAAAAATTTGACTTTGATTAAAAACTAAATTAGAAGTAAGTTTGTTAAGAACTGAATAACAATAAATCAAAAAGTTTGCTGGACGTTAAGAAATTTTAAAATTTTTATGGAAAAAAAATCTGAGCTTCGAATTAAAACTAAGATGTAGATTAGTTAAGAATTGAATACAAATTAATAAAGAAGTGTAATGAACATAAAGAAATTTTAAAAATGTTTATTAAAAAAAATTTAACTCCAAATTAGAATTAATTAAGGAGTCAATTAGTTAAGATTTGATTACAAATTAATTAAGAAATTTGCTGGAAGTTAAAAAATTAGAATGAAAACTAATAAAGAATTGAATACAAATTAATAAGGCACTAGAAAAAATTACAAACTTAAAATAACAAATTTAACTTTGAATCAAAATTAAGTAAACAGTAAATTAGTAGGAATTGAATCAAAATTAATTACTCACTTAATTATTACTTTGGGTGTAAATTAGTTAAGAAATGAATAAAATTATTTATACAAGTTTACCAGAGAATTACCAAACAAATTGCCGAATATTTATTAAAAAAAACAATTTAACTTTGAATAAAAACTAATTAAGAAGTAAAGTAGCTAAGAACTGAATAAAAATTTATAAAAAAGTTTTTTGGAAGAAATTGCAAACATTTTATAAAAAAGTTGAACTTTGAATTAAAGCTAATTAAGATGTAAATTAGTAAAGAATTGATCACAAATTAATTAGAGAAGTTTACTGCACATTAAGAAACTCCCAAATTAAAAAAAAAACAATTTAATTTTGGATAAAAACTAATTAAGTAAATTAGTTTTTTTTATTTTTTATATAAAAAACAAATTGTACTTCGAGTGAAAACTAAGAAGTAAATTAGTTAAGAATTGAATAAAAATTAATAAAGAAGTGTATTGGTCGTTAAGTAATTTAAAAAACTTGTAAAAAAAAACAAATTTTACTCCAAATTAGAATGAATTAGTCAATTAGTTAAGATTTGAATAAAAGTTAACTAAGAAATTTGCTAGAAGTTAAACAATTAGAATGAAAACTAATAAAGAATTGAATAAATAATAATAAATAAATAATAACAAATAATAAATAATAAAAATTTAAAAAAAAATAATAAATTAAGCACTAAAAAAAATACAAAATTAAGAAAAGCAAATTTAACTTTGAATCAAAATTAAATAAAAAGTAAGAAATTGAATCAAAATTAATTAAAATTTATTGTACGTTAAAAATTATCAAAATTTGTATCAAATAAACTAGTTTAACTTTGAAATAAAACTAATTAAAAAGTCAATTAATTAACAAATTATTAAGAATTAACTAAAATTTATTGTACGTTAAAAATTAGCAAAATTTGTATAAAAGAAACTAGTTAAACTTTGAATTGAAACTAATTAAAAAGTCAATTATTAAGAAATTTGCTGCAAGTTAAAAATTGTAAAATTTTTATTAAGAAACAAACGTAACGTTAAATTAAATCTAATTAGGAAGTAAGTTAGTTAAGAAGTGAATACAAATTAATGAACAAATTTGATGGACGTTAGGAAATTGCAAAATTTTTGTAGAAAAAAATTTAACTTTAAATAAAAACTAATTAAGAAGTAAATTAACTAAGTATCGAATATAAATTAATTTTGCTGGATTTTAAAAAATTATAAGATTTGTATAAAAAAATATTTAACATTGATTTAAAACTAAATAAATTGTCAATTAGTTAAGAACTTAATAAAATTGATTTAAAAAGTTTCTTGGGCGTTTAAAACTGCAGTTTTTGTAAACTTGTAATTAAACTTTAATAAAAAATAACTAAGAACAAATTAGTTAATAATTGAATAAAACTTAACTAAGAAGTCTGCTGGATTTAAAAAATGTCAACTTTTCTATGAAAAAACATATTTAACAAATTTAATTATGAAGTAGATTAGTTAAGAATTTAATAAAAAATTAATGATTTTTTTGGACGTTAAGAAATTGCAAATGTATGTATTAAAGAAGAATTTTAATTTTTAAATTATGTATGAAAGAATTTTATTATGTTTTTTTAATTCGAAACAGTAAAATTTTGCAAAGTAAAGTATCACATTCTATGCAGTTCAAATGCATTGTAAGTGGTTCTAAAAAAAACCACAACTGGTAGCCATTGAAAGGAATACCTATTTTAGTTTACTAGCAAATTGTTGACTTCATTCGCTCACAAAAATCTCTTCCTTTCAGGCCCGCAACGAGACCAAAACGTTTCTGCAATCGACCATCTCCGACTACTACTCGACCGGCGAGCACGTGGACGCCGTCACGCTCATGTGGAATCAAATGATGAGCACGATGAGCTGTTGCGGCGTCAACGACTATCGCGACTTCGAGACGTCGCCCTCGTGGTACAACCAGAGGGGCAACCGCACAGTGCCCGAAGCCTGCTGCATGCTGAAGGATGTAGTGCAGCTGTTGCCACGCGACGACGCCTGCGTCACCAATCCCAGCGAGAGCAACAGTTACTTCAACAAGGTGCGTTCACACACTCTCACTGATGAAACTATTAACTCAAACCCATTTCGATTGTTTGTTTGCAGGGCTGCTATGCGGTCTTTGCCGACTGGATTATATCGCATCGCGAGATCATCATCGGTGCGCTGGTGGCCGTGGGCATTGTGAAGCTGATCGCCATATTCCTGGCATTCTGCCTGTGCAAGGCGTACGCCAAGTATCACGGAATGCGACTGTAAGGCGCCAAACAGGCAGCAGCGAGCCACCTGCGCTATTGACTTGACCGGTTTTCGCTGCTGGTGCGCGTTCCGTTCCATGCTGCTGCATTTTATTATATATATATATATATTTTTTTTCAAACGAGTTGTTTTTTTTAATTTTATTTTTGTTGATAAATTCTTTAATTTTTTTTCTAAAGACCAGCGGTTCTCAAACTTTCTTCTGCATACCACATTTGAACGTCTTATGTGCGCTGTACCATAGTTTGAGAGCCGCTGCTATAGAGTTTTATACATTTCCAATGCTTTTGTTAAATATTTATGCTGAAAATTATTTCGCTTAGCTTAATTTTAAGTGTGTTGAAGCTGTTTTTTAATGAATTTGCTATCGAAGCAGAACACAAGTAGTTTAGAAAAAAAAATTGTGGCCACCTGCACATACAAATAAGTTGCTATTTGTATGTAGGCGTGGCTAAAATCCACTCCAAACATCACCTACGATAATAAGATACGATACAACAACAACAAGAAATAGGACTAGAACTTATCACGACTTCTTGGACTTTGAAAAAAAAAATCAACTTTATATGAATTTCAAGCATATATAAAAATCGAACTCTTCTATACGCCCTGCCTGCCCAAGTCCATTTTTAAGGTTAAGTCAATTATAGTAAAATGTGAATTATAGTGAAAATCAAATTTGCAAGATTTTCTTCAATGAAATGAAAAGACACTAAACAACAAAGAGCCGAATACCAACTAGCATTTAGATCACGTTTTTAGATGTTAACGATTTTTGATGTTTTTTTTAAAACTTTGAATTTTAAGCTGAATATTTGTTATGAATGTTGTAAATTTAAAATACGAGTATACATTTACATACCCACATACGTCTAAGCTATACGATTACCTTATCGACTAAGCATTATTCATACAATTTCTTAGCTTTAGTTTTGTAAATTTCTTGATTTGAAATAAACGAAAAGTGAATATGTGTACAAGACGAGGAACTATTGAATGTGTTTTAATTACAAAAAATTATTAAAAAATGTATACAATGTATTGAATAAAAAAAAATGCCTCGTTTGCAAATTTTTTGAAGAAATGCAGACAAGCACTTTCACTAAGACATCAGAAATATTAAAGTGTGGCCAGGATTGTTGTTTTAATAAAAAAAAAATTATTAAAAAATGTATACAATATTTTTAATAAAAAAATGCCTCGTTTCAAGGTGAAAATTTAGTGAAAAAATGCTGACAAGCACTTTCACTAAGACATCACAAATACTAAAGTGTGGCCAGGATTCTGGAAAATTAACCTGCAATTTCTTTAATTTCAAATTTGTCTAAAGGATTTTTGCTGCATTAGGTTAGGTTAAGCTGGTTGGTCGAAGTGACTACGCATAGACCCTGTTAGATCCTCAGCGGTACCAGATAGAGTTCCTTAGGCGTTTAAAGCTGGGAAAGTATGAAATGATCGCTTTGGATTTTAGTTGTGATTTCATATTGAGCCCAACCCAACCCCGTGAAATATGGGGCCACCAGATGTGATGGAGCTGTAACGGGACAGTAGCTCAGAACGTGTTTAAAGGTTTTTGTGACGCCTTGCTATTCACATATCCTGCATTCGTTCGATTTATTTATGTCCACACAAAGCTTGTGTGTCTTTCGTCGAATTACTTCAGCATGGTTCTAGTCGTTTCGCAGGTAGCCAAATTGCTCCATCTCGCTTCTGTCTTACTTTTCATGCGGCCATCGAGACTCCTATCGAGTGTTTGCAGAGGCATCAATATCTGAGAGAGGCATCAAACTGATGATCTGCTTTTTTCCCTCAATGCTGTTGTTATGTCCAGAAGCCCAATAGATGTGCAGCTAGCCTTCCTATTGCCACCCAGCAACTGTAGGACATTCTTGAAAGAGATGCAGTTAAAGGATATCGCCTTGCCTGCAGCTTGTGTCTACATATAACAAAGTTAATAGTCAAATTTTTGATAGTTTAAATGCAGATGAGCTCCGCAGCAAACACCTCGACTATGAAAATGCCACATTTATTGGATAGGCAGAGCGGCTATTTAATACCATGTTTCGGGCAGTAAACCCTGGCTTCAACATCTTTTAGCTTTTTGCTGCATTTGTAGTTCAAGTAAAATGCAATAAGTTTTTGAATTAAAATTTTATTTAAAATTCACACATTTTCATTACATCGATCATTAGTTTTGACACCATAAAAAATTTACATACTTTTGCTTGCGCCTACACTCTCGCCCATTGCGTACGCACTCACCAATTTCTGTTTCTGTTTTGTTTCTCTTGAAATACCAATTTTCTCTTTCGCTTGAATTACCTGCATTCAATATATTCTACGTTAACTAAACGAAAATATATAAATAACCTTAATACAATTTCATAAGAAAAGGTAAATTAGAGCACAAAGTCTTCAAAGCTAACACAAACCTACTGAGCATAGTTAAGTATGTTTAAAGCTAAGAAAAAAAGTGAATATTGTTGAAAAAAGTTAACGTTAGTTGCTTATAGCGTAAAAAAACATATAAAAAATATTGGAAAAAAGCAGCAATTAACTGCTGAAAAGTTTATAGGGAATGTCAAAAACAATACGTAAATGCAAAGAGTGATATACATTTTCATACTGAGTTGCATTTTCTGTAAATAAACGTTTTTGACTGTAAAGTTGTACAGTTCAGTTTAAGTTGCAAATCACAACTACAAATAATTGTATTTCTAAGCTTTTTGTAATAATTCCAATACAAGTTTTAAATTTGCAACTGGATTTTGTTTAAGAACTCTTTCAATAACACAGTTGAGAGGTAAGCAACTTATTGTTGTTGGTTATGTTTGCAAGTAAAATACTGATTAAAATTAACGTGACGCTTTTTTAAATGAGTAGATAGTTACTTCTTCTTTCAAACTTAAACTGGGATTATTTTACCATCAGTTAGCACGCATACCTTATGTTGCATTAGCTTACGATGTCTGTGTCAAAGTTTAAAGAGATCAATTCTTGTCTACTTTTTACTATTACATTTGTTGTAAACAGCCAAGCACATCACAAAACATCTACTTCAGCTTTCTTCAGTAAATTTAATAAATTTAATAAATTCTGCATTCGGTCTCTTACACTATCGGAGAGTTCATTCCATTGCAATATGTATTGGTATGCATTGTATTTGATAGTATTAGTTGTATTCAAATGTAAATGTCATTGCAATATTTGTATGTATTTGTTTAGAAAGTTGGTTTACGCATGTAACGCATTTATTTCTTAATTCAATAATGCAAATTATTCACCTAAAACACACACACAACTACCAACTAAATATTGTACAATGGAAAGGAACTAAATTCGAATAATGGAAAAATATTTACAGAAACACCTGCTTCTACAATACACGTATGCTTGGAAAATCGTGTAATTGCGCCGTCTAGTATTTTGCTTGGATGCACATTCTGCCGCCAAGCGGTTCATGGTATTTTGATTTTTTCTACAGCAATATTTTGTATTAAGTAGTAGTTATTTTGCATATCTATCAATAGTGTAAAAGTTTCATTCAGCTATTTATTATAATGGATACTATCCCTCCTTATAGTATTTGGGGTGGCCCAGGCACGACAATGTCACGTCCACCATATTGGGGTACACCAGATATTTGTTGACCTCCTCGCATAGTTTGCTCTCAATTATGTTCGTTACGATGCTCCAGTCCACGGACTTGTCGCCGACGGTGGGCTTTGCCGATATCCAGAGGCGTGGCGGTCCGCGAAAGCTGTGTGAAAATTGTGCATATTTTATTGTTATACTTTATGTATTGAAGATAATTACTTACCATAGCCAAAGGCGGTCCGAAGGCGGCGGTGGTATGTTCAAAGTGCCGCGCGCCACCATTCCTTTTAAGTCAACGCGCAGCGTTATCGATGCACTCATGTTCTCCATAGCGCGCTGCACGTATGGCAATTCGGTGGCATATTGGAAGAAATTCGACGCCGTAATACGATCCACAATCTTAAAGATGCGCCGCGCATTGCCCGGCGTTGGTGCCACTCTGCAATAGTTTGGGCAATGTTTTACATATTTAATTCTTAACCATTACTATACGCGCGTCTAAACGTACTCATTCGTCGAGCCAGTGTCGCTCAGACCTCCGCCAACCCCTGCACTATCCTCACTGCTCGACCCACCCGAACTTTCGGCGTCGCTATCATAAATCGCACTGCCATATTGTTCCTCCATCTCTGTCGAATTATTTTTTGTTAATGACAAGATTGCGCTGGGCTGTGTTAGTACGTTTATGCGTGGAACATTTATGGGCATATTTTGCGAACTGTGGGTCGTTACTATGTTGGGAATAGCCGGCTGCACATTTGTGTTGTCGTGCATGGGGTTGGGCACCGTAATGCCCAGTGTCATCGGTTGTCGGGTTTGGTTGGGAGTGCGCTTGAGGCGCAGCAAATTCAATTTCGTCGTCACAATTATATAAAGATGACCTTCGTACGTGACGTCCGCATCCACCCAAGTGCCGCGTTCGTCCAGCAAGGGCTGTGAAACACGATGCACCAGCGGCGGTGTATCACCGAAATCAATCTGCTTGATCACGACATCCTCCATGAAGCTGGGCAGCTGCAAATGATAGACGAGAGTGTGATGAGTTGTTGCCTCCAACAACATTTAGGACAGAGTACAGGCAAATTCACACACACCTTAATGGAGCTTAATTTCTTTTGTAGGAAATCCTGTATTTTCTTATGCAACACTTTATCATGTAGACAGCTGTAGAGTATGCGTCCCAGCAGCACATTGGCCCAGACAACGCTACCTGAAGGGCCGAGGTACAGCGACTGGTCAATGCCCTTCCAGAGTTCCTCTTCGAGACGTTTTTCGCGACGTTGCTGATTTGTTAACAAAATTGTTATTGTAAATTGTTATAACGAAATTCATACAAAATCAATGCGAATCAACATTGGTCTATAGTGTCGGTTAGAAGTGAATTTACAATGATTTTAAACGCGGTTTACCCTAATTGAATGTTAATACCAAATAAAACCGAATTCAAGTTTAACTAAATCATGATTTGCAAACAAACTTTAAGACAAAATTGAATCTTTAGAAATTAGACTTTAGAAATTATGAACAAAACCGAACAAAACAAAAGGATAGTGAATAAATCATACTTTTCTGCCCTTGGTCTGCGTTTCATCCAGAGTTGTGCCCCTTTTGGTGTATACAGGAATATTATCTTGTTTACAAGCGCTCTAAAACACATGATTCATAAAAAAAAATAAACCAAATACAGAAATTATAAAAATGAACCTAAAGTCAAAGCTAACGAAGTGCGCAATTTATACAAAATCAAGCGCTATTTACTCTCACGCTGGCGCTATTTTTGCACACCTGATACATGGCCATGAAGCGTATGTAGCCCGCTGGATTTCTGGCGGCGCACGAACTCATCAGCAGGCCTTCAAAAGTTTCTTCGGGCGGGTCTATCACTTCCATATCGTCACTTATGTCCTTAAAGCTCCTTTCACTCCACACACTTTCCTTGCCACTTCCCATGGCATGTTCAATCACTAATGCAGGCACACTGTCCGGTACGCTTGGCGTCGCTGCATTGGTACTATCAAGCACAGTCGGTCCCTGTTCCTGTAGCCAACGAAAACAATCACAGCAGTTAATAAAAATCAATTACTTGGCTTAATACACGCCTACCTTAACAGATAACTCCCCAAAGGAATTAGATGACTTGGTTGCTGTCAGTTTTTGTAGGTCTGCATCGTTGATTAATTTAATATTGGGCAAGTGCAAGTCCTGATCATAGACATCGCCATGGCTGGCAGCTACGAATCGACGATACCAGTCTTCTTTCTCGCGATCGCCGCGCGCAAACAGCAATACGCGCACCTCATCGCCGCACGGTATGATGTTCTCCTTCTGATCGGCATTGGGGTTCACTTTGTCCTGCAGCGACTGCAACTGAAACGCACATAACACAGATTATAGCATCAAGCAGGCAAGCGCAAACAGTGAGCCAGGTGCACTTACATTAGCGTTGAGTATGGTGTTGGCGAGATCGATATCGCGATCGCCTTCGTTTAACAACGGCTTCACCCGGTCTTCACCCGTTTCGACGGGGTTTTGTGGCGCCATGCCGTCAGCCCAGTGTACCTCCAATAATTCCTCCTTGCTGCTGGCGGTCGACGGGAGTTTTGAGTTGTCTACCGTTGTGTCGTCAATGCGCTGCTCGGAGCAGTCTTTGATGATCAGCTGAATGGGGTACTTGCGATTGAAGTAGCTGTCCAATGTAATATTGAAAATTATCTGCAATCAGTCAGTATTGTGCACGAAAGTAGACGGCCGCTGCTCACCGTTTTTTGGCCAGTCCGAGCGGCAGCAGTTCTACGCGACAGCCCCGCAAGTTGTACGTGCGGTGGTCGCTAAAGACAATCGTCGCGATATCAATCGGCGCCTCGTTCCACATACCGCGCTTTGGCACACGCGCCGTTGTGGTGGAGATGCGCAGCACGGTGCCGGTCAATTTCAAATACACCGAATTACTCAAAGATATGTGGGAATTGTTGGGATCATAACTGAAGACCTCATTCATCCAGCCCTGAAAGCAAAAAACAAACCACGTCAAATAGTTCCACTCAAGAAGCTTAACTTTTCAGAAAGGCCTCTACTCACGCACAGAGAAAGAGCGTATTCGACCTCACTCTTTGCTTACTCACCGCATACGTTTTCACCGTTTTGTGCTCCTCCACGGCGGGTATCTCGCAGATGGGCATTTTACTATAGTCGGGTATTTCGAATTTCGCCCGCTCAGGCGGATGCTGGACCAGGTGTTTTTCAATAAGCTCCGTCAGCAACGGAGCTAATGAATCCACCAGCGCAAAGCTCATCAGACAAGACAACACACCGCGCACGAAATCGGGTATCGGCAACAGCAGCACCGTTATTAGCCCCGTCAAGGGAATCAAGGGAAGGCCGCGCAGTACCGATAGCGCCCTGGAAATGCTCAACTTGCTGGCAACAATCTTTTCGGGCATCGTACTTCTCATGGCATCGATGGAGTCGTCTTCCCTTTTGTAGTACCTAACGGTGGTGGGCCTAGTGGTGCGTACGTGGCGTGAATCGCCCGCACGCTTGGGCGACTTCTTCCGACTGCTCTTGGAAGTACTTGGCACCGAGTCAAGCGGCTCAATAGTTGGCGATGGAGTTGGCGGAATCATATTCTCCATCATCTCCACGCCCGACTCAATTTCGATCTCCTTTTTTCCGGGCACAATGCTCGACAGTCTCCTCTTCTTGTCGCTAATGGTGCTGATACTGGGCAGTACCTCGTCAGGCGACAGCTTTGGTATGACGAGGTCCGATTTTCGACTGTCCGGCCTTCGTCTGCGCATCTCGCCCGTTGAAATTCTAGACTCTCTAGCATTGGGTTGGCTGACGCTGATTGTGCTGGGTGACCTAGTGGCAGAATTTTCCTTATTCGGCATTGTTTTAATAGCAGCCGTGCCGAATGCGGTGGAAATTGTTGCTGACGAAAGAGCGGCCGTGGCCAGCGATATGGGCTGGTACTGCTGGTGGTGGTGGTTATGTTGATGGCGCTGCTGGTGTCGTTGATGATGCGCAGCCGACTTGGATTTCACCTTCGACTTCAAGTGTGCTAGGCCGCGACGTAGACGAGAGTGGTCCACATCGCTTTCTAGCAACAGTTCACTATCCAACGACGAGTCCGAGTCGGCCTTGTGCTGCGACGAGCGTCGCTCGGAGCTCGGTGAAATATCCTCGCTGACGGAAGAATGTGCAGTGGCGTTCTCCTGATCCGAGTCGACTTCGAGCTGCTGCTGCTGTTGTTGTGGCTCTTGTTGTGGTTGTTGCTGTGAGTGATGATGTGTCGGATCGGCTGAAATCCGAAATTGAACGCAAAACAAAAACTCAAATACACAAATTTTTGGAAAATAAACAACTGTTAGAGACCAAACAGGGTTCATTGCCAATCGGTCGATAACTGATACCTTTGGGTAGGGAAGTGCTTGATGGATTTTGGCCACTGCTCTTCGACGATTTGATGTCTTCAATTGTCTGTGAGACTTTACCCTTAATCAGTTTCCAAGTGCCCACGGACGGGACCTCACTGCTGGACAGCGCCGTTACCAGATTTGGACCCGACGACGTGGGCGAAACGCATTCAATGCTACCCGATCTGTGAAATGAATGGCAAATGTATACTAAATCGAAAGATAATCATGCAAAATTTGCTCAAAGAGAAGAAATAAATAATTACGATCGCTCTCTCTCATTTTTATGGATGTCGAGTAAAACTTAGAATTAAGTGAAACAAAGTTTAATGTGTATTAATAAAAGAAACAAAAAACATGCATTTACTGTGTGTAGGCCATGAAGTGATAAAGAAATCTCACATAAAAGAATCAAATGATCCACAGCAGAATGAGAGCGGAAAGAAACTGTACACACATTTTGCTTATTATTTTCTCCGCCAGGAAGCATGGGGCATCAAAAAGACCAAATTCTTTGTGCTGGCTACATTAGTCAATTGAAATTTGTATACGCCCATATTTATGGGCGCTCGAAGGAACTATGATGCAACATTGGAGGAAATACTTGTAGTACGCGTTGTTGGGATATTTTATACGAAGGCAGTTTGATAAGTCAAAGGTTTCTGGTAACTTGCGTCAAACTGCACACGTTGCATTTTCCCAAAATGTGATGGCAAGAGCTACAATTTTTTGCAAGGAAATTTAAGATAATTTGATATTCGGAAATTTTACTTGGTATGATTTTGAAATTAGCGAAACCATGCCCTGGAGAACACTCTGGTTCTGACCTGCTCAAATCGCCTACTAATGCCTTTTAAACGTTGCTTAAACTAATCAAAGTTTTAAAAAATTGTAGGACTGTTTTGTAAGTTAGTCGTAGTAGGACCAAGCATCGTTTGCCTCTTAGCTATTAGAGTCTGAAGCCTGACCTCTTCGCGGTTGACGGTTTGGATGTCAACGAATTCTGGATAGAGACACGAAGAGGTTCAACCTTTGGTAAATATTGTGAAACTTAGCCGTAAATTTATGAGTTGTAAAAAAGTAGTAAAATCAATGTGTCACAGTGCTGCATTATCCAGGAAGAGAATCTATATTCTGGGTTGTCGATATTACTTGTTAAAGATTGAAAACTTGTTGCTTGGCCTGGTTTGTTAATTGGTTAACGAATTGTCGAAAATGTCAATGAAATCATGGAAATTGTCGAGTCCGACCGACACATAAGCACTGTTTTGATTGTTCAGGAGCTAAATATTGCACGAAAAATTGTTTGGAACCGTTTGTAAAAGGTCGGAAACAAAAAGACACTCCATTGTATGATACAAGTTATCGCAAAAAAAATTCATGGATCGTATTTCCGTCTGCGAATCGCTGCTGAATCGCACCAAAATCGACCATTTTCTGAAGCGGATAGTGACTGGTGCAAACGATGGCCAAGGCAGAAATGATGGTCAAGAAGGTTTTGCTGTGTGTTGGTTGAGATTGGCAGGGAATCACCAACTGCTCTCCTATATTAAGTTCCATAATTCAGACCTGTACTCTCAACAATGGGACCGCCTGAAGACAGCAATCGCCCACAAGCGACTAGCTTTGGTCAGTAGATGGGACATTGTGTTCCATCAGAACAACGCCAGATCAAAAACATCGATAGCTCCGGAAGCTTACTTAGTAGGGAGTATCTCATGCATCCACCTTATAGTTCGGGCCTGGTACTGGTAATTACCATTTGTTCAAGTCTATGGCGAATGATTTTGCTGGCGAAAAGTTAGCCTCATGGCCTTAACACATTCAAAACGACAGCGACACGGCCACACTACTTCAAGATAGCGTCGGCTTCGAT
Organism: Melieria crassipennis; assembly: GCA_963668005.1. Classification (NCBI taxonomy): domain Eukaryota; kingdom Metazoa; phylum Arthropoda; class Insecta; order Diptera; family Ulidiidae; genus Melieria; species Melieria crassipennis. The sequence goes on along the minus strand of OY764962.1, from coordinate 113,384,609 downwards.
TGCCGTCGTGTAGTTAACTACGTGACTACAATGAAAACAGCAGCAACAACATAATGACAATCATATTTTTGAGCTCGTAAATACAAATTTTAAAGTACTTTGGCACTTCCCTTGTTAAGCATTCGTCTATATCCATTTTACTGTCGTGCAATCAATTAGAAACAAATGCCAATGTGTAATTATGTTTGGAACTAGTAAATCTTAACTGAAATACTAACAAATTTGTACATAATTGTTGTTCAAAGCACACCGAAGAATTAAGAAAAATTGCATTAAAAATATCTATTTGAAGTAGAGAAAAGTTGTATGTTTGGTGACAGCAACAACTGTGTTCGGTTTTCGTGTAGTCGTGCTGTCGTCAAAATAATCGTTTCCTTACGAATGTTTTGAGTTTATATTTTGACAGATGCAGTTGTGTCGCTGCCGTCGTCTATGTGTTCAAATGTTCAGAGCATCAAGAGAAACCTATGAAAATTGTCAGTGTCTGTTTTTTGCCATAAGGGAAAAGGTTTTCTATAAGAGAGACAAAATTACATTTAACCCTTTCGACCCCAAAGTTGCCTGAGAGCAACTTCACCTATTTGTCATCTTATAGCAACAGCTACGATTGATTTGTGGGGTTAATTTAAGTATGCACCAGCAAATTATTATTTTTAGAAGTGAATTAAAAAAAATTACAAAATTTTTACTGTTATCCCCAAAATAATTTCCAATAATTTGCAGCAATATCAGGGAAAGTTTGTGTCCTAATTGAAGTCTACGAATTGGACGCGTTTCATCAAAACCATGTTTCTTTAAAAATGGTTTAATAAAATCAAAAAGTGATAATTTTGTATTTTTCCATAAATATTATAATAATAATTAAAAATTATAATAATTTTTCTGTAATTAAAAAATCTCGCTACAAAATTTATTTAACCCGTTTTAAGCTAAAATTTATCAAAAGTAAACTAGCTCTAGAACTCTAACAAAGAGGCGTGGCGACTTCAAATGTCGTGTGCACACTTCTTAGGCAAATGTTTCATGATTTAAATACGTAAAGTAAATAAAGTAAAGTAATATCGAGACACAGGGTAAAATTCGGAGTCGAGAGGGTTAAGATTGCAACCAGTTATCGAACAAAACGGTGCATATTTGATCTAAATCGAATCATTCTATGTTAAATAAAGCTTTAAATTTCATGCAAACGTAATGAATTCCTTTTTACTAAACCTTATAAAACATCAAACGATTCATATTCAATACGAATCGCGTGTGCAACTCTGTTGTTACCAAATAAAACACCAAGACAATATTTTTATTTCAGAAAAAAGTATTTTTTTATTATTATTATTTGAGTGAATATATTTGTTTTTTTTTGTTTTTTCTGTTTTTTATTTTTATATTTCTATAATTTTGTTTATGTTTATATAAACTTTTGTTTTACTTGTCAATAATCAACTTGAAGTTGTTCGGTTTCGGTTTTTTTGTTTCAACTGTTTGATCATGTTAATGTTGTTGTTGTTGTTGCGGGTGTTGCTGCACTAAAAGAGGGCTGCATAAGTGCAACCTTGACCACGCCACTACTTGACCCTTTGTCTCTGACCGACTGTGTGGATGTGTGTGTTTGTGTTGCGTTTTCTATGCATTGTCGTTGGAGTAATTGAAGTTTTACAAAGTTCGCTTTAACTGTACTATTTTTGACTTTGGTTTGCTGTGTTATCTATTTGATTTCGAATATACGTTTTGAATATTTGGTATTACGTTTGATTTGACTTGTTAAATATTTGTTTTGGTTTTTAGTTTTTACTTGTTAGTTTTGCTTCGCTCTGCTTTATTGAAGTATTGATATATTTTTAGTATTGAGCTGTTTTACATGTTGTTTCGTTTTTTTTTCGCCTCTTGCTGTCAACATTTGACATTATCATTGAAAATTTACCTGCCTGCCTTTGCTTTACGTTGTTGCAAAAAACATTTCTGCGCTCTTTAGTGATGTTCGTTTTCGCGGCGAATTGAATGCCGTTCATGAGCCTTCGACTAGAAGGCCCGTTGTCGGTTTGGTTTGAGTGCTTCGTTACTCGATTCCTTTTGCTGATATTCAATTTAAACATTTAACTGTATTTGCTCGTTTAGGCATTTTATTGGGGTGTTTCTGTGTGGGTGTGTGGGTGTGTGATCGTTAGAAAATTCTTAAACTTTACCTTTTGACTAATACAATATGTTTCACTTTCTCGTTTGTTACTTATGAAAAAACTACAAAAAGTATGTTTTCCTTTTTTATTGTTTGTGTTTTTCTTAATTTTTGTGGTTGGTGTTTTGTTTTGTTTTTTTTGCAAAAATCAAAACTGTTGCTAGTATTTAACTGTATGTATGTTTTTATGTATGTATGTATGTATGTATGGGTCTTGTGTTGTTCTTGTTCCTTTTGTTTAATGTTGTTGTTGTTGTTTTTATTGCCTTTATGAAATATACATAATATATGTTGTTATTATAAAATATGAAAAAATATTGCATTAATACATTTAAGGCGCCGGTTGTTGCTTGTGTTTGCCATTCAGCGCTCACTGCCTTCGGCCCCCTAATTACGGTAAGTAACGGCTGCTTGTTGTTGCTGTTGTTGTATGCATGATTTTGTTAATTGTTGCTTGCTTGCAGTTAGTTTTTTGGGTTTAATACGTAATTGGAATTATGTCTGCTTGTTATTTGTTCGTAAATATTTTGCTAAAGGAATTTCTTATTTAAGAGTTTTATGTTTTCAATGAAATTGTTGTGTTGCTTTTCATTACACTTGGTTGTTGTTGTTGTTATTGTTATAGCTTAATAACATTGTTTCCTTGTTTAGTTTGGTTTTTTGTTTTATCTTTTTATTATGTTTTGTTTTTATTGTAAAATTTGAAATGGAAGGACGAGTAGTTGGGAGACACTCGACATTGACATGCGCCGCTGTCATTTAATCAATGATTTTGTTATCTTTTTGTTGTTGTTTTCAGCTGCTGGATTCTCAATTCTTTATACTTATATATAGTTAAATATATATATATTATGTGTTTCTTGTTTTGTTACTAAATTTTTGTTTTGCAATGTAGTTTTTGTTTTTGTTGTGGTTGTTGTAATTTCCCTTCACCAATTCATGCAATTAAGGTACAAATGCTATCCAGAATAAAAATGCAACGCTGTCGCAGCTGCGTTGGCTGCCCCACCAAGTGCTCCCGTGCCTTGTTCAATGTCGCTACGTTTATTTTTGCTATTTTTTATTATTTTATTAAAGGTACCGAATTCATTATCCAATTAGCGTGTTCGTCAATCGTGCTGCTAGGTTTTCAATTTGTCATTCACTAATTTCAAGTGCATACATATGTATATGCATGGTATGTATGTACACATGTACGGCTACTAAGTACTAGATTTGCTCACATTTCTTAAAACAGGGACTAGCTACAAATGAAACGAACAAACGAGATATCTGATCGGTGCAAACACTGCACGCGTACTTTACAAAAATTGTGCTATGAAAATGTTCAAAAAATACCTTCATCTTTTTTTTTTGTTCTTGTTCTTATTCTTCATTGTCTCCTGATTTATGTATACTCCCATGTTTTTTTTTTATTGGCGCAAACAAAATGCAAAACTGGAAGTTGAACGGAAAAAGTTGTGGTGTGTTGCACAATTTTGCTAAATTTCAATTTGAGCATTTTGCAAATTTGCAATTTTCGCCCATTGCGGCTTTTAGGTGCTTTTGCTTTTGTCAAAGTCTGCAGTATGCCGGAAGTTTAAGCCCAAATGCGGCCAATAAATGGTTGTAATGGGTGAAGTTCACAAAAGTTAAGGCAAATATCTGTGTGTATGTGTGTGTGTGTGTGTGTGTGTAAGATCATTCGAGCTATTCTGTATTCTGTATTCTTATGTGTGAACTTTTATGCAATTTACAAACTTTTTAAATTTGTATATGTAGTTATGTATGTATGTATGTATTGTATGTACTACGGCTAATTGTAGAGGGACAAATTGTACTACTTTTTCGCTATGCAACATGCTTTGGGACTTCCGGTTTGGGTCTTAGTATTGCAAGCAAAGCGCCTAATAACGCCTGCACTTTAGTTTTCCATTTCAAGTGTTGTTTTATTTATTTGGTTTTTGGTTTTTTTTTAATATTTATATTAAATATTTATTATTTGTTGTTCTTGTAATATTAATAAACGTGTTTAATATAAACCTAAGATTAGCGAAAAGTCTTTTGGAATATAATTTTATTAATTCGAGAACGCTGTCTAATTTCAAACGCTTCACGGCTTTGGTTCGACCTGACTTCACATTTGACATGTTCGGATTTGAGAGAACATCCGCACATGAAATGTTAGTAGAAAATGTATTGCAATGCGATAATTAAGTAGTAGGTAGTGTAGTTTGGCTACGTGGTACGCGTAATGTCGGCAACAGGAAGAGTTCGAGGGCTACATTTGTTTTGCTATATAAGTAATAATAATGTTTGTTACTCTTTGCGGATTACCATCCACTTTTGCTTAATTGTCTGTTACTGTTTAATTGCTTTTAAAAAGTTGGAGCGTTATTTCGTTTGGATTAGAGAGTATAAAATCAACTACAACAGTTTCAATTCACAAGAAACGCAATTAAAAGTAGATAGATGTGTTTCTTTCACACATTTTCGTTAGCGTTGTTGCACTTTCATGCGCCATCGCTGCATGTAAACATTAGTTCGTAAAGTGTGTAGACTATTTTATTAAGGCAAGTTTAGTATTTTGTAATAATATTGAAAAGTATGTGTAAGTATGTATGTACCATATGTATAATTAACTATCGTTTTATATTAACGGTAAATGCACTTTAAATAAATGAGACGGCCAGTGAATGGGGAGCAAAGTGAAACGGTGCATAAGATGTGCAAGTTCAAGTCGCAGCGCAGGCTTAATTCAATTATAGCAAAAACATACAAAAGTTAAGGAAAAATAAATACAAATTAAATTTTATAAGGAAATCTATAATGGAAATTATTTAAAGCGAGCGGAAGCATCATTTGAATGACACATTGCTGCTTGAAAAATATATATTTAAATTAAAGAAAAGAACAAAAGAACTTCTAATGGCCCAAACACATTGAAGACAGCAGCGACAAGGCCACACGACGAAAAGATCACGTCGACTTGAACTGTCGTTGCGTAGTCAATTACTTGATTACAATGAAAGCGACAGCAACAGCCTCACAAAGTCATTTTTAAGCCTAATTAGAAATTGCACATTTCCTCTATTAAGAATTTGTCTACATATTGCACACTAAATACAAAAGAGTCACAACTATTCCAAAATCGACTTTTTTCCATAAATCAATTCACATTACACATCTCTAACTATTTCGAAAATTTCATTCCCAGCACAATTTTCTTTAACTGGAAAAATACTGTATGTCTGTTCCATGATACAAAAATATATATTTGTATATTTTTGTATCATGGTCTGTTCTAATGTTTATTGCGTCAACAGTTTCTTGAATCTGCTGAAAATGAAATGAAAAATGAGATTTTTTGAGTGTGCAATATATCCATTTTATTGTTTTTCAATTATTGTAAAACAAATGGCAGCGCAAACAAATTTTAATAACTTTATTAAAGATAGTAAATTTCAACTGAAATACTAATTTAATTGTATTTTAATTGCTATTAGAAACATTTGTTTTGAACCAGTGATGCCAATTGCTTTGGTTTTCCCGAAATAGTTTTAAGGTTGGCGACAGCCACAACTGTCGTCTAGTTGTCAAAATAACTGTCTAATCCATATCTATAATATATCAATATATTTATACATTGACAAATGTGATTGTATTGCTAACGTCGGCAATGTGTTTGGGGCCCAATGGCGTTAATTTACTCTTGATTTCATTTGATTTTAACAAAATTCAGCACCAGTTATGTTAGACATGATAACAAAAAAGCAAAAATTTTACATGAAATATATGGTACAACAAATCCATAAATTCGTTTCATTTTTCTTAACCCAAGAAAGTAAAATATCTTTTTCAAGTAGACGTGGAAAAATGTATAATTTGTTGGCATCTTTCTTGAAATGTTTTTTTATTAGAAATAATTATTCTGCATTAACTTCAAGCGCCGCAGGCGTAATACTTTTTTTTAATACTTTTGTATGTATACAAAAATTGAAACAAATCACAATTGATTTTAACAAAATGCAACAATAGTTATGCATGTTAGTTATGATAGCAAAAAGGCGACAATTTTTCATGATATATGTATGTAGCTTAACACATGAATAAATTCGAATCATATTTCTTAACTCAAGCGAGAAGAATATCTTTTTCAAGCAGTCGTGAACAAACATTTTTGCTGGCATCATTCGAAACCTTTTTTTAATTTAAATTTAAACTGTTCTCAACTGGAACAACTGTTTAGGGACACTGAGCGGTTGATATTTTAAACCCAAAATTTTATGACTACAGCCCTGACAGAAGTTCACACTCTAATATTAGTTTTGAGCAAATAGAAATTATGAAAACTAAAAAAAAAGACAGCCTTGGAATCTTTCAAGAGTACATATAAAATTGTATACCGTTTTCTGATATTTTCAGCGATTTTCACTTTATGACATGACATTTGCCAACTCAACCAAGTATTTATCCAGTGAAGATGCAGAATTGAATTCTACTTCAATTGACGAACTAGTTCAAAACTTGAGTGAAAACTGTTCAATTGGATTATTGAATCATTATCCCATAGTGAATCAAGTCAATCACAGCACATCTAACAATATTTGTAGTGTCCAGTACGGTAATCAGAAATTATCAAAATGAATCAGAAAAGATTGAACGAGCTTTGGGTCAATGCAACTTTTTGACAAAACGTTTGTCATATTTTTTCTATTTATGAAACTATGTCAAAATCTGTTCTACTTTATACTGTGGATTATCCAATTTGCTATTTCTTTGCACATTGCATACAATTATCTTCTAAATTACGTAAACAACTTTAAGATGTTTAAGCTCAATTTTGGGCAATCTTCGGGAACTGTTTTTTAAAGATAAATAAATTGTTTCTAACAGCTACAAACTTCTTTAGACAAGAAACTAAATGTAATCAAAAAAGTACCTCTGAAAGAATTATCCCTTTCTACGAGTATAGTTCATTTTCTAAGTTCCTCTCGTCTTGATTGAAGCTATTCCGTGCTTTGAACGAAATTTCCTTTATCCTTTCTCGCTAAGCCCACGTCATCCAAGGATTATTTGGAATCCAAAATGGTCAAAATACCGATGCTGTCTGTAGTTGCTGTGTTTTCCGTCAACGCAAGTATAGAAGTCAGTCAACAGACCGCAAACAACAACAATTTCACACTCACTTGAGAAAAGAACAAATCGATGAATGCTTTGCTTGAGATATGGATATCAAACTTCATCTCGAAAACTGTTTTATACCCCTGACAGACATAAGATTTCTGTACTACGAAGAATACAACAATCAAAGCTCTAAGTACTGCAAAAAGATCGTACTAGCATAGTGACAGACATATGGCTTTTGAACTACGTAGTACATTTTGACAAATTAAAAAGTTAGAAACCCTTGAATCGACTTTCGAAAATCCCATAATACTTGCATGAGGTATGCGCAGTATAGGTGTAACGTACCGGCTAAGAGAGATCCTGGGAAAGGGCTGCCTATTGAAGGCCGCAGAACCACCCGACCGGGGGCTGGCCAGATCTACTCCAAGTAGTTAGTTGCGAGTCCAGACACTTGAAAGTCAAGGGGGAAGGCAACAGCTGGGATACAATGGACAGCAATGCCTATGTGCCCGAGTTCATTAACACTCGCAACAATACATAATCATTCTCATTGTGTTTGTCGTGTGTCGATTTTAAGTTGGGATTGCCTACCTAAATCGACTGGACTGTTCACTATTCAACAGCTGAATCGTGCACACATTTTTTGTCGACACAAAATTGCCGTTTTGTAGGCCTTTCTTGATTTCAGTCGATTTTAAATGTCGAATTCGACAACCGCAATCCCAAATCAGTCGATTCGAATCTTTTTTAGTTGAATTCGCCAAACGCAATGAGAGTGAATTATAATAACAATGTGCAGTATATCCAGTTTCATAGCCAACAATTTTTCTTTAATAAGCTTCACAATGTGCCAACAAAAACACTCAACATAAATGTAATTTTGTTGTTGTACAAATGAATAATTCCAATTGTTGAAACTATATGAAATTCACTAAATAAACGTAATGACGTACAGCTTTCGCTGAGATCACAGCCGCTGATGTCAATTTAGCTGAATGATGTCAAGCTTCCATTACAAGAATAAATAACCAAATAAAACACATTTTCATTTTTTACTTTAACTGTTTTTTCTCAAAAAATATATGCATATAAAACGTATAATTTGTTTTCATATAAAAAATGTCAACGCAATAATAAAAATTACAACTACAATAATGATAATAGTAGATAATAATAAGAAAATCAATTCTTAAACAAAAATTCTTTAACAAACACAACAAAAATAATGATAGCAATAATAGTGTAATACAAAAACAAAATTATCAATCAAACAGCCATAACAGCTACTGATACAAATTTATACAATAATAACTACTTAGTAGAATTAGCTCAAAACGAAGGCATATTTATTCAATTCAATTTTCATTTCTTCAACATTGAAATTGCACTTATCCTGTGGCGAGTTGCTGCTGTCTCTTTGCTTCGTTTGCGGCATACGGGCGTAACATTTATAATTGAACATAAAACGACAATTCTACGAATTCTTGGCTAAGCGACTCAGCCTTGCATCGAGCACACATTTTGTAGGCATGAAATGATGATATGAAATATATTTGCCATAGTATGGGGGAGACAAATAATAAGAATACTGCAAGCTACATATGCGCTGTGATTTATAGTTCTTACAGCTTTCTTGATTTTCGATTTCCTTAACGTTTATAATAAGATATTCTTTGTTTTCGTTATACGCTTTTTTCGCTCTAAATATGTATGTATGCATGTATATTATGTTCTTTTTTGTTGTTTTCAATAAACAGTAAAGTATAAAAAAGTATAAAAATCTATAAAAAACTTGAATTTTCTACATTATTTTTTCTTGTTTCTTCATTTATTTATTATAAATTAGCCTTTTAGAAGAATTGAATTTGTGGCTTGTGGTGTGGTGTCGCAAAACTTGCCCAGCTTGGCCAGCAAGACATACAATGACGGCACAGCAAAGCACTCTCGATACCGATAATGTTGGCTAATTGTTGTTTCAATTCGAATAAACATTGGTGTGAAGTTGACTTTTTGCTCTCTTATAAGATTCAACCCAAATATCTATGTAAATATCGGAAATTGTCCGCATTCACTCTGTGCCTCATTTCTTGCGTCGCTTCGCTGCTCGACGCATGCACTTGCAACAACACCAACACCAACAAAGCACTCAACTACATATTTTTCTTTTAACTATTTAAAAAACGTATTTTCATGAATTTTTGTGAAACATGTTTCGCTTTTTACAATTTTCCATTATTGTAGAAATTAAACAAGAACGTTGCAATTACGACGCTTGAATAAAAATACCCAATACAATAATAAAAATTCTAGAAAATTTCTTTCAGTTTTAGTTTCATTCAACTTCTTAATTACTCTTCTTCCGACATCGTGTTTCATAATTTTTGTTGAACGCATTTGCTAAATATTCCATACTTCAGTTTATAGTTTAGTTGAATTCCAATTCGTATGAATTTTGGATTTATCTTCGGTTTTTGTTTGAGTTTTTTCTTCTCATTTTAAAGCAATAGCAAAAATTTTTCTAAAAAGATTTTAACTAATTTGATGATAAAATTTTACAAATCTTTCTTTTTTTTATACACAATTCGACTGCTGCGTGCATCGACTTCAACAATGTTGCCGTTGCAGTCGCAGCTGCAAATGGGGAATTCTCCTTAGGGGGATTTTCATGCTTTCATTTACTATTTTACATTTATAAAAAATGGATTCAATACAAATTACAAAAACATTTTCACTAATATTTTTCGCGCCGCCACCGACGTGCAGTGCGCGCGGCTTTGTTTAGCTCAAATTGGTATAACTACGACTTGTGTTTAGTACTTTTTGTTTTTGTTTTTATATAAGCTTATAGGTTTTTAGTTTTCTTTTATATATATATATATTTATAATATGTTTTTCCTTTTAATATATATTCAATATGTATATATGTAAAAAAAGTTAAAGTAGACTCTAAGTATTAGCTGACTGCTGAAAAGCGCTGAACGCGCGCTTTCGTAGTTTGCTGCTCAAATTTGTAGTCGTTAATATTGCACAGTTGTTGTTTTTCTCAATTCATATTATTTGTATGATTAATTTTGAATATTTGAATAAGAGTTGCTGATTTCTTGTCTCGTTTCGGTTGTGTTTTTCTTCTTTACTTGAAAAGTGGTTTCATCTTTTTATTTTGCTTTTTAAAGTTTTTTTATTTAATTTAAAAATTATTACAAAAATTCTATATAAAAAGTGTTGCTCTAAGTTGTGGTTTATATGCAAAATGTATACTGTGGGTATGTGTGTGTGTGTGTGTATGTGTGTATGAAGGTAGGGGCTCCTTGTGGGTGAGCGAGTGCTCGTGTGGGTGTTGAATTAGAAAAGGAGCAAGTAGCAAAGAAAAGAAAAATGTCACTTCGGTTCAGTTCAAGTGGAGCGGAATCGGGATTGGGACTGCATAGTGTGGAAGATAAGTGTTGCTCAATAATTGCCCACAATTACCAGTTGTCGTAGCACACCGACGCCGGCCGCACTGTGACCGAACGTTCGCATGCGCAGACAATTTGGATTTAGATGTTTGTTGTTTACTTCGATTTGCAGTTTACTGCTCGATCGAACTAATACTGAACACAAGCAGTTTAGTGATTGCAATGCGTGGACAATTCTGTTATTTTATTGCATTTAGCTGGTATGAAAAATATTGAAAAAGTAGTCGCAGAAAAGTAGTATTTAGAAAGGCTCAAAAGTCATCGTCTCCGATGGGCTAACAACAATCAGAAAAATGCATTTGTGTCTGGGTTTGTGTTTGTGTGTGTGTGTGTGTGTGTATGTGATGTGTGTCTGCAGATTGCATTACAAAATTAAACTATGCATTACAAAACTTCGTGAAGACAAATCAAAACGTAACAAAATTCAATATACCTGCTAATAGTACATAGAAAAAAAATGCATACAAACTTAAGCAGTAACAATTATTTGTTAGGAAAAATAAATCGTAGAAAATCATACAAAAATGACATAGCAAATTAAACACTAACCACGTGAGAATCGTATGGGAAATGTTTACAATTGTTTTTAGTTGCGTACGGCGGAGCGTGAGGGGAGGTCGAAAAAGAAAGCGCATGAGCGGCAGCAGTGTTATCAAGGGAACTTAGGTTAGTTTTACAAAACTTAAATAAAAATCGAATTAAAAGTCTATAGTGGTCGAGAGAGGAAAGAGAAATGAGTGGAAATTGTGTGAGGCGCGAAAGGGCGCAGCAAGCAGTACAACATTTCCAAGTACCATGAAGAGGAATTGCGAGGGGAGCACAATTTTCACATCACTTTGGTGTTTCAACAAAAACTAACAAATGAGGTATTATATATATTTTAGCTGCGTTTGCGTGCGCGCACACACGTTCAAATTGAACAAAAATAAAATAAAACGGCGTGGCGCAGTACGTTCGTTTTTGTTAGTGGTTAGCGAAAGTTGGCAGCAGCGGTCAGGCGGCTAGACTAGAAGACACACGAGAGGCCCTGAGAGCAGCGCGCGCTACTGCAGTCTTCGGTCGCCGCCGCTCGTTGCTCTGCTGTGTTACTTTAATTTTTGGCATTCAATTGGCTTCTAGCGTTTGCGAGGATTTCATATCACTACTAAGATTGTTGCTAATATTTTTGAGGGGATGTGCCGTCGTTGTGCACTCAGTTGACTTTCGTTCGCTCGATTGCACACGGATTATTCCAATTAAAGCATAAATAACTAAATTATTAAATTAAATTACATTTAAGCGGCAAATGAGCACATGCCGTTGCCAAAGAGAATCATAACTAAATTACATACGATAACAAAAAGTACAACAAAAAATACTGCATTGGTTTTTGAAACCATCTGACATCGAAACATAAATACACAGATAAGCATCAGAAAAGATTCTCACAAATCAGTACAAAAATACTAACAAAAAAGCGCCTTAAAGTGCACTACACTACACCAATGCGTGTGTCTGTCTGTCCGGCTGTGTGTCTGTCGTCGGCATGCAGCGCTGCGTTCGTGGGATGATGGTGGTGATGTGATAATACAAATAAACAGCATGCTGACGACTGTATAATGATGAGCGTTTTTTGTATTTGCTCACTGACGCGAGCTCTGACTGTGTTTGGCTTAAAGCTTAACGCTGTGATTCTAACAATTGAACGGCATTTTACGATATTGCAATTTATTGGCATTGGTTATTGTTAGGAGTGTAGGAAATTCGCTTGCGATAATAATTGCTCAAAGTTCATTCGTAACGCGAAAGTGTGTTTCAGAATAGAACAATTTTGGAAAAGATTTTTTGAAAAGTTTCCTATTTTGATCAGCATCTATATTTTTATAATATATGCACGTATATACCGTTGTATATCGAATATATACAAGTAATATATGATTTTTTTTTAGTTAAGTATGTGTTATAATAAAATTTGTCTAAAATGTCTGTTCCTCATGTTGCACTGTCTGTCGTTCTTGGCACCGTGCAATTTTGGAAATGTCAAAAGAGATTGCAGGCTTCTAACAATTGTGGGCATTTCATGAAATCGTTTCAAGGAACAGCTTATTGTAAGTTCTTGGGTGTATTTGTGTGTGTGTGTGAGCACGGGAGGCGGAGAGTAGGCGTTCAATGTTTAAGCTAATTTTGTAGTGTCGTAGCACGTTTTGTAGTTTGATTAGGTAAAATGAAATTAAACAATCAACGAATTAACTACAAAGTTCTCCCAAGTTTTTCGTCTGCTTGCTTCTCTGTGTTTTCCTTTAATTTGTAGCATATGTTTAGGTGCCTTTCCGCTCCCAATTCATGTCCACTCCTCCCGCGTTCGTGTTCGCCAGCAGCGCTTAACTTGTTGTTTTTCTGCTGCTGCTGTGCTGCTCGCTCGCTTCTCGTTCAGATGCCGCCGCGCAAGCATCTACCAGCCGCCGTCTGCCGCTGGCGACTTTTGCTCGGCCGCTCGCAGGCCCTACCAGCGCCGCCGTTAACACCAGCGGAACGGCACCGCTCGTGGCCGGTCGGCGCCTTCTTTGACTAGAGGTTTGTGATATTCGCGGCCCGGTCGTGCATGTATGACGCCCCAGCAGTTCTCGCAGTAGTACTGCAGGCAGGTGACGTTGGCGCAGAAGAACGGCGCGAATTTGCCGCCGCAGCGCTGCCCCTCGCACTCGTCGCACATCTGATCGTCCAGCACGTACGGCTTCACCTCCACCCGCTTGTCGATGTCGCCGTGCTGCAGCTGCACAAAGCGCGCCGAGATGGCCGCAATGTAGCTCTGCTGGTTGGCGAACGCCACACGGCCGGCCCCCTTCGGGTATTTCAGCTCCGGGTCGGTGTCGATGCCTGCGTAGCAGACGCCACCGTACAGACGGTCCATAATCATGGCCAGCTCGAACGCTTTTAGCGGGCGTGGCACGCCGCCAACGAAGACGGTCTTGCGCGGATCCAGCGACATGGTCGCGTCCAGCACATAGTCGGCGTCGGCCAGGCGCCAGGGACGTATCTGAACCGGCTTGTCCTTGATGGTGGGCGACGACACGCAGAGGTACAGCTTGTCGTCGTCGGTGATGCACGAATCGATCAGCTGCTGAACGCTGTTCTCGTCTTGGAAGAGCAGGAACGCATATCCCTTGGGCGGGAAGTACGACTTGGACTCGGCCTTGTGCGGCCAGTCGACCACCAGCGGCCCGAAGCGCCGGAACGACGTGGTGATCTCGTCCTCGTCGATGTCCGGCGGCAGGCCGCCCACGAACACCTTGCGCGAGTAGCGTGCCGTGTGCTCGGACACCTGCGAGTGCGGCGACGAGCGCGACGGCGAGTTCAGCTTCATGTTGGCGTCCAGGTAGGCGCCGGCGCCGTTGCCGCCCGCTATGGCCACTGCGTCCGCCTCGCTCAGATGGTGCTCGCTCAGCTTCTGATTGCGCATGCGCTCCGCCAGCACCGCGGCCGCCGCCACATTGTTGTCGCCGCCCGGCCCCACGGCGCCCATGTTGCGCATTATGTCGTTCAAGCAGTGATCGATGGGGCGCATGTCCAGTCCGTTGCCCACCAGACGGTCCGGCGCGAAGCCGCCGCCCAGAAACGGCGCGTCGCCGCCACCGGTGGCGCCGGCACTGCTGCTGCCGCCATTGCCGACGGACAGCGTTGGCACAGCGCCCTGAGCGGCGTTCATGTCCAGCGTGTAGCCGGGTGTGGGCGAGGTGCCGCCCTTGCCCGGGAATGATATGCTGCGTCGGTACTTGTTGGGCGAAATGCCGGCATTGGAGTTGGGCGAGATGCCGCCGCTGCCGCCGGCCTGCGAGCCGTTGTAGGGCGAGCCGCCCGCCACCGGCGACGAAGGGCTGTGCGCGCCGCCGTCGTGTGGGGGGCACGGATGATTCGGCGACAGCTGCTGCTTGTTGGGCAATCCGCTGCAGAGGACAGAGATGGAGACGTTGTAGCAATGAGTCGTTCACAAATGATGAGTGGAACTTGTGTGTGGTGGTGGTTGGGTGGTTATGGTGGTATGATGATGTTGGTAGTGGTGATGGTGGTGTGTAGAATGGGAATCAGTTTCATTACTCGTTTCGTTTTAGTTCTTAAGCTAGAATTGCATATTTATGAATTGCAGTTTCGAAGGCATCAAAACGATGGCGACATTTTTGATATTTGCGCGAACGATTTGAGAAATGCAATCTATAACTTAATAATTTCAAAAACATGCAAATTTTATTCTGGAATTCTGGAAATTTTATTTTATTGAATAAACAAAAATTTTATATGTTTTTTAATCGCTTCACTAGAAAAAAGAAAACATCAAAAATATCGCATCTTTTCAATTATGATGCAACTCTACCTGCAATTACATTGTTTCATTGAGCATTTTTCAATTTAATTATGAGAACATTACATATTAACCCGCTTCCGCCCAGCGTTACAGATATGCAACGATGGAGGTGTCATTTATTATTGCTGGAATTCTGTGTCTGTGTTTGGCCTCAACTCGAAATGGAAACCCGGACCACAACGGCGCTCAATAGCGCCTCACTCAATACGGTTTTAGCATTTTAATATTTGGTGGTTTCTACAGTGGCACACGAAAAGCATTTGGGCGTGCGAAGGCACACCGTCGTCTTGGTTATTTGAGTAAGCATTACATATGTGTTACACTGGGCGTTTGCAGTTCCTGATTCTGGTTTCGATCAACTCTTTACATTGTACATGGCATTTTCATTGGAATCTGATTTGCATGGCTTTTGCGTGCGAAATGGGCGCAACAAAGTCGTGCAACACTTCGTTGCGCCCACTATACAACATTCAAACATTCGCTGGCTACATGTTGCTGCCTGGCACATGTTTACAAACATTTGTACAAGAACAATTACATATTTACATGCATATACAAACATACAAATACGGTTATAAATGAGTACGGATACGATACGAATGCGACGGCTGTCGAGTCGAGAACTATTACTACAACTACTCGAGTCTTTTGCTCCTTGCGGTGTGTGCCTGCTGATTCGGCAGTGAAACGGCTACGGCTCCTTCCTTTAGATTCGGCAATAAAAATCAGTCCAAGTTCTAATGTATGCGATTGTGTGTGTGAAATGATTTCAACTGCTGTCAACTACGAATTATTGCGCTGCAAGACAACACACTATCCGGTCGATAGGCGATGAGAAAGTTTCCAACACAATCCATATTTTAATGATTTTCTTGCCATCACTGCCTGTAATCCACGGAAACGCGACACTTTTGCAGCTATATTCATCTTAGCATTGTTTTGCATATGATTTTTTTTTTTAATTTTTTACTTTTATTTTTTGTACTATTTTTTGTGCATCGAAACACACACACAAGTTGCTAAACACTTTTGTGGCATAGTGAACGCCAAGTGTTGCGCTGTTGCCAGCGTCATTGCAATGAGAAAATGAAACTGTTGCAACAACAGCAAAATATCCTATTGCAATGACACCGCTGTCGCGAGCACTCGACGCTCCGTATGCCACCAAATCACAAACAAATTGTACAGTACTAGACGGTATGGTACAGTAGTTAAGTGATAAAGTGACTTTATGTATGTTAACTTACGTTGGTTCGACTTGCTTCAGTGTACTTAATAAGAACTGTACATGTTGTTAATTAGAGGAAGCGCTAAATAAAACAGCCCAGAATAACAAAATTGTAACGCCTCATCACCAAAACTATGTCCAGCCAGCGTGTGGCTTTCGGTGCACTTTGATTTCGAGTGTTCAAATTTTCTCGAGTGTTAAGTTCGGATAGAGTGTAAATTGTTGGCATTTATAACATTGTTACATAAATAGACACACAGAGCCGTTGAGCGGAGAGAGGGTTAATATATATAGTTTTAAAAAATCGGTGGTTGCTTCTCATTTGAATTTTGTTAAATTATCACATTTTTTTTTTACTTAAATTTAAGACACAGTTGGTTGCTGTTGTTTGAAGGAGAGTTAATCTGTCGAAATAATGGGCAAGAAAAAATATAAAAAATAAATTGCAGCAGACACAGAGACAAAGGCCAAGTGCTGCTAAAGTGAATAACTCGAAGTGACGTTGACTTTTTAATTTATAGCGAAGCTTAGCGTGAACGCAAAACAAATTTGTTGGGCGCTACTTCAACTCAGACCCGCACTGCATTGTTTGTTTGAATTCAACTAAATGCACTGTAATTCATATTTTTCATTTCATAATTCACCTTACAGAAGCAGAGTGAAAAAATCACCGCTTTCCACCTTCAAATCATATTCATTGCACTTCACACAAATTCAACATAATTGGCAGTGGAACATCACAAATTGGGAGTGGAATGTGTTTTCAAGGCTACTTCAAAGTAAAGTCAACGCCTAGACAATCCAATTTCAAAATCGATACTCTTTGCACACACGTCCAACGAAGACACTTGAAAATTCTCACACAATCACGCTAACGATTAAGTAAATAACGTGAAAAAAACGCGTCGATAATTACAACAAAAAATTAATTTAATTATTTCAGCGTATAGCAGTTGGATGCAGCAAATTAGCAGCTGAAAAGTATAACAAAGTCGGCAGCACAATTTACAACTGACGCAACGACGACCGCTTGTGATGAAATACTGCAATTAGCAAATCATAGTCGAAAAGGAGCGAATGAAAGGCCGAAAACGTGTGCGTTCGAAAGACCAAACATAAACATAAATATGTAAATACTGTAAATATTGTAGTCGTATTAAAGCGTTCTGCCAATTTTGCAGTATAAACAAACCAACGAAGAGTATCCGAGCGGACACTTATAACATTGCCGAATGTCTACGTAGCGAAAATATGCACGACTCGAGTTGCTTTAAGCGATACGTTGCGGTAAAAAGTGTTCCCAACCAGATATTCGTGGAAAATAAAACACAATCCGGATTACTACACAGACTTTATATGAAGCAAATAAAGACAGAAATGTTGCCACGTCTGCAAGATGCATCAACGACAAAATTTCAATTTAAATTTTCCACCCAATTTAACTGGCAAAGATTTCAATTTACACCTCCTTGCCATGGCTGAGACACCTCTGCTCAGCACATAATTGCATAAATATTTTTTATTCGATTTTTTATATAAAAGTTTCATGGAAGGCGCTGCTATTAATCCCCACGTTCGGCTTTAGTGCCACCTACCTTTGCACGAATTTGCCATTTGAGACAGGCTGCAGCAAAGTGCCAACACACTGAGGCTGTGCTCAAGAATGTGTAAGAATTATAAAATATGCAAACATCAAGCAGCAGCAACAGCATCATTTACCAACAAAACAAAAAATTCAGCAAAACTGGAAGCGAAAGAGGCTGGATCGACAGCCGCAACTCCTACCCAGAAGTGTTGCAGCACCTAAACAAACATTCACAGTCACTGTTCGGCTTATCTAGCCGCCTTAACCTCACTTGTGTCACCCATTGGCCGCAATTATTTCTGACTAGTGTCGAGAGTAGTTATAAAAGTGCCGATATGCTTTCTTAGATATTCTCAAATAATAGAGATAATCCAATACAGTTCGGCCTGGGAGAAAATTTTTCAGAAATGGTCCAGTTGCTAGTATTAATTTGTATTGCAATTAAAAACTTCATATCTAATAAATTTGCTTGGCGACATTAATTAAAACCGATTGATGCGGCGTTGACATTGTGTTCATACTCGTATCACACTTTTCACAAAAGCTTGGCATGTTTTAGGCGCCCGCACAAACTATTTGAAAAGGTGATAAATTCGCTGCATAAATGCATTTTTAATTGCATGCTTTTAGGCGACGTAAACTGTAAATATTTAAAAACCCTCGCACCTCCCGTAAACTACTATCCGCCGCCGCTAACCGTCAGCCGACGGTGTCGATGCTGGCGCTCGTATGTGGCATGTTTCACCACTGAAATCAATAACCTCTCGAAATCGCAACGAGCACCTCTTGCAAAAACACATAAGTAGAGCAAAAAAGAACAGAAGCAACAACAAGAGTCTAGCCAGCGCACTTTACAGAGTTTCTGGCTATTCCACTGCATGTCAAACATCGCTTCTAAAGTATAAAAATGTTAAAAAAGCACTTCTAAAACATTGTGAAACAAAAAATATTGCAGCGCAGTAACGAACGAACAGCAGCAATGGAAGCAAACACGTACAAAGCGGCGGGTGGGAGAAAAGCCTACAGGAAAGTCTGAAGTTGAACTGGAAAATGTGCGCAGAATGACGAGCGGCAGCGGCGAGTGGTGGAAGGAATCAACCGGGCCAGACGGTTTTTAATTTTTAAATGAAAAAAGAGTATGAAAGAAAGAAAGAAAATGCAATGCATGCGAGACCCACGAAGGAGCCAAAGTCGCAGGCGGCAGGAATTGCTGGGCATTGCCAGCCCACAAGCAGACGACTGACGACAGTTGCACCGACATTAGTGCTGCAAACAAGCGCTACAACAACAAACGCAACAGGCACACAGATGACGACAACAATTTTATGAATGTAACCACCGACGTTAATGCAACACACATACACACTTACAGATAGAAAGGGACATAGACGCGGAGAGGCGCAGCTAGCGACATGTTTGAAACAACAGACAGACGCACACACACAGTCAGTGGCAACACCAAAGTCATTAACGGAAAAGGTTGTTAGTTTGGGTGCAATGACAAGCTGCGCTTTCTATCCGTTCGCCGTCCGTCTGTGTTTGTCTGCCTGCGCACGAGGGCCGCAGCCAAATGCAGCTGGCGGTAGCGATGGCAGCGACTGCACACGCGCCGGTGTGGGCGGCGACAAGTGCGCTTGGGTAGTGCGTCAAGTATGGATGGGCACTTGAACGCAAAGAGATGCACAGCTACTGATAGCACTGCAGGACAGAAAAACATCACAGGCACACAAGACAAATGCTCGAATAAAATCGCTTTAAATAGTCATGGAAATGCGTCGGCTTGAAAATTGTTGAAATTTTCTGCGCACGCTGCGTCCACAGTTTCTGATGGCTGTCACGCTGCAACGCCTTGCCGCGGCCGAGTGCAATGCAACTTCGCCCCCCCGCCACATGAAACACACTCGCCACACGCTACTCTACTCCACGCTGCACTTCAGACAATGCGTGCTGGCAACTGTAAAGAAGTAGCAGCAACAACAGCGACAACAATAAAAAGACTCGACTAAAGCACAAAGACAACAAAGTGTGTTCATTCATGAATTCGCGCAGGCGAATGATGAGAGGCGGCAAAGGCAGACGAAAGGCTATCGTTATCAAAAGCACGCTGCAAAAAGTGCGCAGGAACTCACTCACGTCTAGGATTCAGTTGCCCGCAATTGCGACTGTGTTGATTCTCCATGTAGCCGTTGTTTTGCAATGAGTCACAAAAATGCACAGTTTTAATATACCAACGAGTGACAACGATCTTATCAATCAATTACAAACAGATAAATTACAACGAATTCATGTATAAATACAAAAAGTATTTAATGCCCCAATGAAATGGAAAAATGAAAATTATGCATATAAATAAATCGATACGCTGGGTACGAGAAACGCTGAATCGAATATTGAATGGCTTTCTTGTTGGAACGTTTGTCCTTCCTTAACATTCAGAAAATTTATCAGATTGCAGACAGATACAGTTAAAAGTGGTTAGTGGCGTTTTGGTTTTCCTACAAAGATGAGCTGAACAGCAGTACAACTTTGCGGGCTCTGAAAGTGAATGTTGTTCGGAATCCAAAACATCCGTTTCGAAAATTATGCATATAAATAAATCGATACGCTGGGTACGAGAAACGCTGAATCGAATATTGAATGGCTTTCTTGTTGGAACGTTTGTCCTTCCTTAACATTCAGAAAATTTATCAGATTGCAGACAGATACAGTTAAAAGTGGTTAGTGGCGTTTTGGTTTTCCTACAAAGATGAGCTGAACAGCAGTACAACTTTGCGGGCTTTGAAAGTGAATGTTGTTCGGAATCCAAAACATCCGTTTCGAAAATTATGCATATAAATAAATCGATACGCTGGGTACGAGAAACGCTGAATCGAATATTGAATGGCTTTCTTGTTGGAACGTTTGTCCTTCCTTAACATTCAGAAAATTTATCAGATTGCAGACAGATACAGTTAAAAGTGGTTAGTGGCGTTTTGGTTTTCCTACAAAGCTGAGCTGAACAGCAGTACAACTTTGCGGGCTCTGAAAATGAATGTTGTTCGGAATCCAAAACATCCGTTTCAGTTGGTGAAATGAAGGTAAGAAAGAAATCAAATCAAAACAAAGATTATCAGATATGTTTTCTTCAATCGATTTTATGTTGGCTGTAGATGGACAGATAAGTTATGGCTCGATTAAAAGTTTATGTATGTTTAATAGTCAGCTTAGGTGGATTGAACCATCTTGTAAGATGTAGCCAACAAACAAAAGGACGTACTTCTCACAGCTTGTTAAATACGCCATGTAATACTTCAAACGTTTAAACAACTACTGTGACAAATTTAAAGAAGACAAACTACTTTGATTTTTACAACAAAGAAGACACATTTTTGCGTTTCTATACATTTTTCCAACTTGACATCAAACTCCATCAGCCAACAAAGTCACCCGAAACTTAAAAAATGCAAAAGACCTCACTACCACTTTCAAACATTAACTGATTTTGCAAATTTCACCACACTAACACTCAGTTGACGATAATAGTCTATGATAAGTCACGAGTAGCTACAACAACAACAGCAACCAACATATGCCTAAATTTAGTTAATTGATCTTTGTGTTCATACACAGTGCAAATATGCTGCTTCATACATCTTCGTTACTAAATTTGCAATTTGTTTTCGTATAAACAGGTAAGAAAAACATTTATCAATAAATACGTAATTATATGCAGTTATAAATACCTTTTACGATTGAAGAAGTTGCCTTGCAGAAAGTTGTTTCTTGTATTCACTTCATCTGCCTAAAAGAGTAGAAACGTACAAAGCATTATTTAGAGTTTAAGGTTTGTTTGCTTTCAAGTCTAATAAAAATGTAGTGTAAGTAAATATCATAGAACGCAAATTCCCAACAGTTGGCAACAGAGTATGGACATGTGGTCGCCCACTGTACTTTTGCCATGAATTGACAGAACTAATTTAGTTTTGAGTTTTATATGCAGCTGCACCACGTACTGGGCGTGATTTAAAATTATTGCAAATGAGTGTGGTAAATTGTAAAAGTTTGACATTTATGCATTTTAATGCAGCGAAAATTCGTCAACGTTAGTCAACGACCGGGAAGAGAGGAAACCACAAGTAAATATGCCAGAATTCCATATGACAACTTTTCTACTTATTGCACATGTTTCAACACTTTTGAATGCAAACAACTATCATTTTACTATTAAAACAAAAATTCAACGAAAATCGTTTTGCGATTTCTTTGTTGAGCAATTTATTTTCACTTTATGCGAAGCGATTGCACCAAATCGAGGAAATAATTGCAAGATTTTTCTGCAGAAAAATGCTCAGTTGTGTTGATTGTCGGCGCCGAATAACGTAACATCTCTCGCACACGCGCCAAAAAATACAAACAAACGCGACAATACAATTTAAAAGGCAAAATAAATGTTTGCTGATAGTTTGGCATTTTTAGTTTTTCTGAATTGTGTTTGCGCTAATTTGATTTTGGCTTGAAAATGTTTCAATAAAATAAAAAACAAAATGCCGTTAATACATGCGCCAGTGTTGAATAATTTAGCAATTTACCTTACAAAAAACATTTGCAAAAGCTACCAAACAGCGACGTGTGACTCACATATAGAAAATCGCGCGATATCAGACATAAAACGCACCGCACAACACACACCGCGAAGGCGCAGTGTGAACTCGCTCCGTAAAAGCTTAAAGTCAAACTGAATTGAGCTGTCGATTACAATTTTTGCAAAATGAGTAAAACCACCAACAGTTGCCATTGGCATGCGGTAATTCTTATCAGCACCGCACTGTCGGCTTCTCATATCCACAATGCGAACGCGTCCGCAAATCGCAAAAAATGTATTACTTACGTTCTGTTGCGCCTGCAGTTGGTGATGTTGCGACGGACTGCTCGACAGGGAATCCCCGCCGCCACTGTTGGGTCCGCCGCTTCCACCGCCACCTCCGCCGACGCCAGCGCTACTGCCACCGCCTGCGTTACCGCCGCTGTTGTTGCTGTTGTTGTGAAATGATTGAAATATATCGTCTATGCATTCCTCGCCGGCATTGAAGCGCACTGTGATGGGTACGCTGCCAGTTGGTTTGGCACCGCCGCCCGTGGAGCTGCTGCTGCCACCTGAAGACGCGCGGGAACGCACAGAAAAATGATTCATAAATAAATTGCAATTGCGACGCGCAAATAAATTGACCATACCTTTTGGAATTTTAAGTGAATCCATTGCGTGTTCAAGTCTTTTTCCGTCCCGTTTCGCTCGCGCTTGTCTGCAACTCTGCAGCGGTGCTGGCGCTTCTAACGCTGCTAACCACGACCACTACTCCACGCCTGCTACAGCTACAGCGACTGCTACTATGACGACGACGTGGACAAATGTGCGTTGATACCGCGGTGCGGTCGCTGCCCCGCACTTGCTGTGTGCCACTAGCTGACTGTTGCTCTTTTTGCCGTCGCTGCTGCTGCTAAAAGTAGCAATCAACGGCGTTACTCAGAGCGGCGGCCAACGGCCAACACCGAACAGCTGCAGCACAGCAATAATGCTAACAATGACAAAACGCCAACTCAGCTGAGCAACAATCTAGCTTCACTGCGTCCACTACACGTACCAACGTACAAAGCACTTTCTGCGACGACTGCTGCTGTGCTGCCCTAAATTTAGAACGCAGCATTTGGTGCAGAGCGCGAGTGACCGACGGACGCAGCATAGTGAATGGGTGTGCGAGCAATGCGACAGCAACACGGGTTCGCAAAGTTCGTTTGGTGTGATGTAGTTTTGTTGATTGTTGGTGATTTCACACGGCCATGTAGCATGACAGCGACAGCAAAGCAGCACAATCGAAAAGAAATGAAGAGAGAAAATTGTGGTGATTTAGTACAAATATTAATAAAAACAAATGTAAAATTAGTGGAAATTTGTTTGCCGCTGCAGGCGCTACAATTCGTAGCTGGGGATAATCGTTTAACGGGAGAATGCATTTGTTACAAACATAGGTTTTGAAATAGTGTCCGACCGAGTATTCGGTTTCGGTTTCGGCCCAAATAAGTGGTTTCGGTTTCAGTTTCGGCCAAAAAATGGCCGAACGGCCGAAATCCCGAAATCGAAACTTTCTAGAATATTTTTTACATTTTATTGTGTAGCAGATATATAGTGAAAGGAGGAGTAATTTAGATGCCACCAATGTAAATAAACTTCTTTTTTTAGCATATAATATTGAATTATTTAATTTTGAATATTAGCGAGTAAGGTATGAAAGCGTGATTTTTTCATGTTTATGTTTTTAAAAAATTAATGAATTGTTTTTATTAATAAGATTTTATATATTTATGTTTGTTTGTTCTTTATTTACTTAATGTAAAATTCGATTGTTGAAAAAAATGCTTGATATTGTGATTTTTATTTCAACTAGAAAGTTTCGGTTTCGGCCGAATATTAAAAAAAACCAAAATTCGGTTTCGGTTTCGGCCCAAAAAAGATGTTTCGGTCGGACACTAGTTTCAAAGGTCCAAAGTTTCGGCTGAAACTGGTTACAGAAACACAGAAACATCACCTTTAATACATTCATCCTACCTAAACAATTTCAATAAGCTACGTAAAAAACTAATCAATTTACAGTTTACTTTACATCAATAACGATTAAAGTTTTATGCTTTTCCCTTTCTCAAGAACATTTTTAATATTTTAGCCAAAATGTAGAGCACAAACTTGTGATTGAATTCCTATATTGGAAGTGTAAACAAAATACAAAATGTATTCAAAATACTAAAGGAAAAATAAAAAATAAAAAATTAAATAAAAATTTGTTTTTAGAAATGTTTAGATTATAAGATAACATATTTTTAATTATCTAACCTGCTCGTTTTTAAATTTAATTGTATAAAAATATCGAACGAAGCGAAACTCTTGGATTTCCCTTGGGACCTTTGAAGCAATAAATTGAATACAAAAGGTTCCGATTTAGTATTCCCATCAATAAATTCAGAGAGAATATCTGGGAATCCAATTTATCAATAATTAATCTTTATAACAGAATTGTTAGCACTTGAACCAAATAAATTTCATATTGAATAGTTAAAATAGCCCATCACAAGTTGAATATTTTCGAATTGTACTACATCCATCTGCTCAAAGGTGGCGCAGCGCATTTAAGACGATCTGCAAGAATGAGTGTGTTATTTTTTACTAAATTTTCGAAATTGTACGCCAAAGTAAAAATAAAGTATGTGTGCACAACTACAGCCACATACATAGTACATCATTAGCAGCAACAACAGCAGCAGCAATAATATTCAACAACAACAACAATTAGAGCATGAACCCATTGTGCGTGCTTGTGTGACTGTATTATTGGAAAGCACCAAAACATTTAGCATTATTATTACTATTTATTTTTCTTGGCTATTTGCTGATGTTGTTATTTTGACTAAATACTATTTTTTGTATTCGGTAGCACTGCACCGATGCTGTGGTTGCTGTTATTGAGATGACGAATCGCACTTCACAGGGGCGCGCTGTACGACTGCCGGTCGTGTTTTTCCCCTCCTCACCTTATCTGGGACTGCGTGAATGGCTGCTGACTATTGCGACTAATAATATGTGCGACTAATAGAAACTTGTACACATTGTTATATTGCTTCATTTTTAAAACGCTGCTGACTCGGAGCCAAAATCTGGTTAACACTGTAGAAGTTGTTCACAATATAGAATTGTGGTCAAAATTAGGGCAGAAGTACACAATATACGAGCAATTATTATTAATAGACACATGCATACATACAAATACCTGGGCGCACATGAATTATAAAAAGTATTGAGTAATGTGCACGATAGTGTCTCATAATTTACATTTGTACATATTTACAGCATTTTGTTTGATGAAAAAGTTAGGGAAACTTTTAACCGAAAACTATTGAAGCAAGGGAAGGGGAAGGGAACGAAATAACGGGTGAGATGATAAAGCAGGGCTTGGACATGGATTTCATTGAAGCGCATAGAAAAGTAGATATTCTTAACCCTTTCAGTCACAATGTCCAATATATTGGACTACAGCCCATACATTTCATACAGAAGGGGTTTATTTTCATGTCGGAAAGGGTTAATGTGAGGGAAAGAGAGTACATGACTTTATTTTTGAACTTGAGGGGGAGTTCGTGCAAAAAAGTATTAAATGTTTAAAGAAAAACTAGCTTAAAATTCGTTTTAGAACAAAAACAAATGCAAATTTTATTACACTTGATGGAAGAAGGTTTCAAAAAGAGAGCAAGAAATAGCTTGCCCGATTCAGGCGAAATGCTGAAGCTGAGCTAAAATCAGCAGAACCCCCAACAAAAAGTGCTGCTAAGTGGAAAACGATTTGTAATTACTCAGAAAGAGTTTCTTGTTATGTGTTTTTTTTTTAATTTATATGTGAGCTGATCAGAAAACAAATATGA
This sequence comes from Melieria crassipennis, assembly GCA_963668005.1. Lineage (NCBI taxonomy): Eukaryota > Metazoa > Arthropoda > Insecta > Diptera > Ulidiidae > Melieria > Melieria crassipennis. Next base: position 113,358,281 of record OY764962.1, on the reverse strand, counting down.
GGCAGGAGACACAAGAGGAGGTCCTAATACTTAGAAAAAGTGTTCTTTCACTGAAGAAGTCATTTAATTAAGTTAATGCAGTCGGTGCAACAATCGGTTGAAGTTGTGACTGCAAATACCTTTGGACTGGTCTCTTTTTCAAAAGAAAATGAATGCCCAGAAGCCACGGTTGTTAATGGTGGCTTAGATGCTGAGGTGTTGACGCACTAAGGGAGGAAATGCCAACAAATAAGCCGGCAGCAAACATCATAAACAAGCCAGCTACCGGAAAGCCCGTTGCGACGAATGCTTTCAGTTGCAATTTTGTTTGTGCCTACAAGCATTGGGACAACTCCAGTGGGCTTATTTCATCACGAAAGTGTCTTCTTAAATTACGTTCCTTTGTTTGTTTTCTAATAATTGTCACTTTTATTCTCAAACTGTATTCACGCAAAATTAAACACCAACTGCAAAACAGCAAATTTTGAAATTGAGGAATTTTTCTCGAGAAAAATTATATCCGCTAGAAATAAATTCCACGGCAATATTCAGAAAAGGGCTAATGTTCTAGGATGCCATTAGTATTGTCTGCAATCCTTTCCATTTCGAGCAACACTTGTCATTTTTCGTTTTTGCTCTGAATTGTAACTTCCCCAATTTAGACAGAAAATGTTATACAGAAACGTGTACAGCTACATTCATAGATTGACTTGACCGCATTCGCAATGTGCCGACCAAAATGGCACACATTGAAAACGCCATTAACTTATCTTAAGCAATTTGCCCATTAACTTCGAAATGCGACGTACGTGATTTGATAAAACGTAAATACAAATGTTTGTTATGCGTTTTCATTGTTGTGCGCTGGAAATGATTAAAATTACTGGTCTTCGAGCCGAAATCTGTCTACACTTTCTAAATTTCGACTATGTGAGTCAGCCGACCGGAGGGAACAGAAATGTGTGGCTAAAACAAAAATGCTACAATTCACTAGTTGACTAATTTTTCATTAAGCTATTATTTGCTTTTAGATTGCATATCACTGCGAGCATTAAATTTAAGTATGAGTTCGCGGAATTTGTGACGTTTGTTTGTAAACAAGTCTGGCAGCGAATTCACATAAATCAATTAAGTCATAAAACAGCCGTATGCGCAAAGGAGCCGACACATGATTTTCGAATTATTAGAATTTTTTAAATTACAGAATTAAAAATGTAAGAAATATAAACAATATTTTTGCAGACAATCTCTCATTCAAGTTACATAAAAAGTTTTCGATTTGAGTTTTCACAACTCCTTAATTTAAACCATGAATGTGATAAGCAACTTTTCCAACATTTTCTTCAATTAACACATTTACAAAAATCAATCCTAACTAAAAACCATGAACTTTTGTTTTATTGCCCTTTAAAGGTTTTACAATGTTTCCATTTCAGCTGCACTTCAGCTATAACATTTCGCCCTGTTGACTGCATCATAGCTCTGACGTAGTGTATGGCGTTAATAGCCAATATCGACTCCATATCCAGCAGATATTAATCAATTTTGTTGTAATAAAAAATTTCAGTGAAGCATGAAGTGCACACGCAATACAACATGAAATATAAATAAAGACTGAAAGTAAAAAAGAAAAACATTTAATTGAATTATTTGCTGTTACATGAAGGCTCAACGCGCCGTACATGCGTCCAGAGCGTCAGCTGCGTCACCGTGGCTGCAGCAGCAGTAAGTCGCGGCAATTATTATGGGAAATAAACAAAAAAAAAAAACATTCATTTCCTAGTCCAAAAAGTACATGTGAAAATGTTTAAACCATGTTGGCAAATACGCACACAGCATGCAGGACAGCAAAACGAAATGTACGCGCCGTCAGACTGTAATTGCGCGCGTACTTAAATCGCACGCTATGGCCATGCACAGTCATTGCCGGCCCAACGACCACCAAGCGAACGAAAGCATTGAGAACACCCACAGCACGTTTGAGCAGTTAATTTCTGAATTCGTTCGACATCCGTCTGTGAATACTAGTTGGAAATGGGAAAAACTTTTGTTCAGGTCCCAGCGAGAAAAATATTGGAGGCTCTAATGCAGGTAAAGATTTTTGCAATGCGACTTTATGTATTAACCCTTTCGAATTTTACCCTGTCTCGATATTACTTATTGCTATTAAAATCATGAAACACTTGCACACAACATTTGAAGTCGCCACGCCTCTTTGTTAGAGTTATAGAGCTAGTTTACTTTTGAACAATTTTAACTTAAAACGGGTTAAATAAATTTTGTATAAATATTTTTTCATTACAGAAAAATTATTTAATATTTATGGAAAAATACGAAACTATAACTTTTTGATTTTGATGATATTTAACCATTACTAAAGAAACAGGGGTTTGATCAAACGCGCCCAATTCGTAGACTTCAATTAGAACACAAACTTTCCCTAATATCGCTGCAAATTATAGGAAATTATGTTCGGGATAACAGTGAAATGTTTGTAATTTGCTTTGAACTCACTTCTAAAAATATTAATTTGTTGATGCCTACTTAAATTAAACCCATAAATCAATCGTAGCTTTTGGTATAAAATGACAAATAAGTGACGTTGCTGTCAGGCAACTTTGGGGTCGAAAGGGTTAACCCTTTCGCTACAGGTTTTTACTGGGGAAAGTTAAAATTTTAAATTTCACGTCTTAGGTTTCTATGTGGTTATATTAGCAACATTCCAAAAGACATTTTTTAATTTTAATTTAAATAATTTTAATAATTACTCTAACATAAAACTGTTTACGCATAGCGAAAATTTGAATATTTCTTCATTTACTTCAGCCAAAATTTAAAAAAAGTATCTAAATTGAAAGAAAACGTCAAATTAAAAAGTTCTCAAATTTTGTCTGCTTCTTCTTCCTTTACTATGTCAAGATATACAATTAAAAAACGTGTATACTTCTCTTCTTTAAACTTAAATATTCAGTTAATTAATTCCGTATTTTTCCTAAAACTTCAAACTATTCCAAAGACCAACAAAAAAATGTATTCTCGCAACCATAGAGAATGCAGACGTTCACAAAGTAGCATGTTGCCATATAGCAACAAAATAGCGAAAGGGTTAAGAAAGGACTCTACAATTGTATGTCGATTTCGAACGAAATTTGTTGTTTTTAATAGGCAACTATTTTATAATCAGAGTTTTGTCATTGCCTGCTGAAAGAAATGAAAAATTGTTTCTATAGGATCTGGGTTCGAACCGACATGATCAGCATTCGTCCGTTTCTTTTAAAGCGCAACAAACAAATTCTATAAATTTCCTACAGGTGTGACAGCAGCGCGTTGGCTAGTCGTGTAAAATCAAAACAAAAAACGCTCTGAAAATTGGTCAAACTGAAATGCCATTGAAACAACCCACTGAGGCGCATAGTGAAACGGCTATGAAAGCGCCAACGCGGTGGCGGTCGACAGCGGCAATCGTTGCAGCCCCCACTGCTAATAGCCTCCAGCCGACACCGTCGCCACCAACGCCATCATCCCTCGGCCACATGTGGCTAGTCCGTCCGTCGGCCGAGCCGCATAATCGATACATAATTTTGCCCTACTATCGAGCGAGCGCCGAGAGACAGAGCCACACAACAGCGCTGCAAAGCAGAATGCGAAAAGAACGATTGAGCAAAGCAAAGAAAACAAAGAGCGCAAAGCCAGCGAAGTTGAGCACCCGAAAAAACCGAATGCAGCGAGATAGGCAGACGTTGTTGTTGGTGCGTGGGGTGGGTGGTTGGTTGGTTGGTTGGTGTTCTATCGCTGTCGCTGCGGTCGAGCTGGGCACACAGTGCCGGAGATACAAACAAGTGTGCTGTGTGTGTCCGCTTAATTTTCAAGAGAGCGCAATACGCAAGTGGGCGGTTAGGGGGGATTTTTTGTTTTCATTTTGTGCTTATGCAAGCGTGCGACCTTTTCAATTCAACTTTACTGTGCATTCTGATGTTTTCCATTCGAGCTGCGTGTTTGATTGGTGGTCGTTGCTTTTTTCTGCGGTCATGCTGCAGTTTAATTCGCGCTTTGACACGCTTTGCTGCTGTGCCCTCCCACCCGGCGCTGACACACGATTATGTGAATTTCAGCTGAATTTAGCGCTTGAGTAGCCAGCAGTTATGGCCGGCCGCCCGTCGCGCGTCACAACATTATTGCCCCATTGACAGCGAGTGCACACAGCGCAAAAGCCTCAACACACTGCAGGCAGACGAATTGACAGTACTCGCACTAAACTTGCACCTACCCACCCTACACCCACCCACCCACCCACACACACATACACACAGCATACCTATACACGGATAACAGACAAAAGTTGGAAAAAAGCAAATCAAAGCGAAATTGGCAAACTAGGCCATGCACCGCTTTCGCCGCCAGCGCACGCTCTTCGTTGCCTTTTTCTTCTCCAAGCTCCGTCTTCAGCTGTTTCTCTGCTTCGGTTTCTGCACTGCTGCGCGTGGCTGTTATGGAATTAGGTTGATGCGAAATGCAGAGGGCGGGCAGTAGTTGGTGGTGGGTAAATACAGACGAACCTTTTTTTTGGAGTTCGGGCAAGCTGAGCATAAGTAGCACAACAGCAGCAGCCGAAAATTGCGAAACTGAAGTTGCAAAAGAAAGAAGTGCGCAAAGGAATGCACAAAGCCACACGGCGAAGTGCTTAAGCGGAAAAATAATGGAGTGGTTGCTACGCTGCGGAGGCAGTGAAGTTCACGAAAATATTCAACCATAGATGGCCAGCGATGGGTGGTGGGTGTACGTGGAACATGCGTCGCAATAAGCACATTGTCATGCACTGCTTAGGACAAATGAGCTCTGCTTTTGGGAATTGTCAGATTTTGAGAGAATATTTTGAATGCCTTAACTGGTTATGTGATAAGCTGTGGAAGATGCTCAATTTTGCTAGTCTAAAAGTCGCCGACTTTAGCAGTCCAGACAACTAAAAACAAATATAAGCTTCATCTCAGTGTTTATCTCTCACCGGCAAAGCTCTGAAAGTGAAATACACATCTTAAAGTTAACTAAACATACGTCTTTGTCATCTTCATTTCAATTGGTACATGTTAATTTTTATATGTTGTATTATGAGATTTAAATAACCGTCACGCATTACAAATTCGACGAATCGAATCATAATGAATATAAGTAAACAAAATTTGAAAACTGAAGATGCCCTGTGAGCATTGAAAACTTGATATAAGTGAAACGGAGCTTTGGTAACAAAGTCTAAAATTGTTTTTTTTAGGTAAACAAGCTTAAGAACTTTCAATTCGTTTGATACCAATAAAACTTGTAAATAATAACAATAACCTTTGAGCATTTGAAAGATAACCTGGCGTTATAAGGGCCCTTTTAGGCTACCTTGCCATCAAGCACTACCTACCAATATCCAAAAAATAAATAATTGTACAGCATTTTTACTACATGAGAATTCTTACAAATTCCTGTTTGTTTACTTTTTTGGATAGTTTCATTTTTACTGGAAATCCTCCCAAACAGACCTATATTCACATAGTTCCCACATAGCGCATGCATTTAGCTCTGATTAACTTTTCCTTTTTAAATCATACACTAATTTTTTCCTCAAAACATAAATTACTTAAATATGTAAATGCAAAACATAAATTACTTAAATATGTAAATTTTAAACGAGACTTAATGTTCGAAAACTGCGAAGAAAATGTTAAAGGAATATCGTTAAAGGAATATAATTCAATACTATCTTGAACTAAGTTAAGCACTCATTGCTTGCACTATTCTTACTGCTCTAGTACACAAAAATATGAATTGTTAATTATTTTGAGCGTAGACTAGAAAACAGATTTGCTGTTGATGAAATCAAGCTCGGTAAAGTCATGAACAGCACACAGAACGTGATTGAAAACGGTTTAGAGAAACAAAATAAAAGTAACAAGTCATTGAACAAAATATTTTTCTAGCTCTTTAACAGATTTTCTGTTTAAATTTAGTTAAAATTCCTATGTAGTCATTATTATGAAATTTAAATTGATATTGAAATTTCATTCTGGCAGTCAGTAAATACAGCTTTAGAAGGGATCGAAAAGTTATACAACGAATTCTAAGCATCACAGTTCTGAATTTTAACTCCAATATTGCACAAATCTTAAACTGTGAACACAATTAATTTTCCTTTTGAGTGCCAACATATCGACAAACAAGCAACTTCTGCAAGACCGGCAAGAAATATAGGCATCAGGACTTCGAACTTGAAGAGTTATGGCCGTTAATTGGTAAATAATTCAATTTTGCCCAGCAATTTAATTACCCTGCTTCTTTCATTACGTGTCATTTGCGCAAAATATCGTCACAAATGACACTTTAAAATATTGCTCAAGATATGCATAGATTGCACGAAAATTGAATATCAGCGCACCGAAAACAATTTCCAAGTCAACGCCTGTCGTTTCAACCCCACTTTTCGCTCAAAATTGCCTTCATCTAATTGTTATTGTTTCTGGTGTTCCATTGTTGCTGCACTATTATTATACAACAATTTTATAGTTGCTTCTCTTCAGTTTTGTTTTCTGGTTTTCTTCTGGTTTTACCTTGTTTTCGCTCTGCCGACTGTCGACTCTTTAGCCTGTTTCGTTTTCCGCTGCTGGCACGACTGTTTCTCTCGCAGTTGCTGCGCCTTGTCGCTGTTGGTTTTGCAATACCTTAATTGTTGTTGATGTTGTTAGTGTTTGATATTTTTGTTTGTTTTTGTATTTATTTTCCTTTTTATTCGGTTTGCCAGTTTGATATCTGTTTTGTTCTGAACTGCGCCGTGTATGTTGATTTCGTTCTAGTATTTTTATGCGATTTTATTGTTGTTATTTTGTATGGCTTTCTACGCCGTGTGTGCCCCTCACTGCTACCCAATCAGCCAAAACACAGACACTCACACGCACGCACGCACACGAGTCCAACGACAAACACCGAAACGCGATGCACCGTATCGCACCGCGCCGCAACGTCACGTTTTGTATCTTTGCACCACTCAAGCTCAAGCTTCAGTGTCAGCCGCCTCTCGTGCCACTTCCGCCCCGTTGCGACAGCGCTACTGCTAATGTGTTTGTTGTTGTTGCTGTTGCTGCTGGTACTGGTACTGCCACTTCAGACCAAATCGGTTCAGGTGAATTACGACGACAACAACAATGCCAACGACGACAACGTTGTTCTTCTCATTTCCGGGGGGTGCTCCACGCTGCCGTTACTGCTGCTACCCACAACACCAACAACTACTACTACGACGACAGCTACGAAGACGCCTGTGCCTGTGCCTGTTGTTGTCGGGAAGTACGTCGAAGTCTCACTGGGCCTGAGCCAGCATAGCCTGACTTGTGCACTGCGAACACATTTTCCTTCGGATTTTGCCTTTTTTGTGCCTTTCGTTACGTCCTCTTACTAGCGAAGAAACTGCGACATCAGTGTACAAATTCAACTTTTAGCTTTTATATTTCCGACAACAAATTATTCAAATGTTCTTCTTTAGTAAAAGTTTTTCCGATTTTTGCAAAATTCGCCACTGTAATAGCTGCAGCCGTTCGACCAACACACGGAATTCGCTCGTCGTTGATTTGCCGTTACGAAAAAAATGGGTAAAAAATGGTTTCTTCTATTTTCAATATGAAAAAGTTTCGAAACTTTTCTCTGCTCGGCTGCTGCGTTCGAATTGAAAAATTTCAACGAAATTTCGAGTCGCTGTCGTTTTTCTCACATAATTTTTTGCCCAGCTCACCGGCACAAGTAGTTTTTCTGTTAAGTGATTTCGATATTGTTGCGTTGGCTGTTTTGGGCTCCGGATTTTCCCCAACAAAATTGCGTTGTATGCGTTAACTTTTAATTTATGAAAAATTTTCACATTTACTTATTTTGCTCAACACTTTATCTTGCTCCAAATGGGTAAAAGGGGAGAAGAGATTTTTGGCGACAAGCTTGCGTGGCTGTGTCGTTATTTCTGTAAAATTTTCACCCGAACTAATTTTTCATTTTCCCGACTGTGCGCGCTATGCCCCAAAGTCAGCTCGCATCGGCAACATCGTCGTCGCCGCTGCCGCTGTTGGCGCTGGCGCTTTTGCCATCGTCTCATGCACAGGAAAAATCAATCTTTTTTGTCATTTTGCTTTTGTGGTTACATTCGCTGTGCTGCGCCAGCTCGTGCAGCCTGCCTACAGCAGCTACCCAGCAACCCCACCAACCAGGCAGCCAGCCAGCCCACAGAACTACCCTCTCCCAGTACATTCACTGCATACCGAATTCATTTCGTGTCTTCGCTGTGAAAATGTCAAAACGGATTCATTCGAGTGTTGACTGTGTCGGCATTTCAGCACAACGACTGCGAGGACAATGCTACACCTGTTCGGGCACGCTTGAGCAGGCCCGTGAAAACATGAGGTCTTCCGGTCGTAAAGTTTGAAGATAAACGATAATGAACAATTAAATCTTGCAAGTTGAGATACTGCTATATGTTATTTTATAGAAAAACTATTCAATTTACTTTATAAATCAAGCTATGCATTATTCGGGAAAGCAATATTAGTTTTCTTTAGTCCAAAAACTAAAACATACTGAAATAATTAATAAAATTGTTTGGAGCCCCGCAATTGCATTGTTTGCCGCCACAGGCACGGTTGCCTTGCATAATCCCAATCGCTTTCTGGTTTACTTATTTCGGATATTATTTCCCAACGGACTTAACGATTTTGGGGTATATACTATAGTGATTTGAGTACTTCATTCCAAGCGTTGAAGAAAACTGCTCAGATATCTACTATTTGATTAAACTATCAAATATTTCTACGCATTATTGTCTACAAGATTTGGTCAAAAAACTTAATCTTAACTTAACTTTAATCAACACGGAAATTTACACTATTCAAATTAGTCAGCTTCCAGTAATGGAGCACTATTAACTGCTCAATGAACTCCAGCAGCAGCGTAGTTACAAGTATTGTAAGCAAATTGTGATGTCATAACATCAAAATTGCGATTTGCACACAATAAATGTAAATAAAATCTTAACATTGCACATTTTCAACTTTGCATATTTGTTGCCAACTACGCTTGAATTGACTCGTGCGGTGAATGGCGAGCGCCAACCCTTGAGCTATGCTTCCCTTTACTTGGTTCGGTGGGGGCGTCTTTCTGCTTTCACAGAACCCACCCGTCTTCCCACCGGTAAATGCATAGTCAGGAGCCCCGTCCAATTGGTTAGATCTTTCCAATTGGATTTTTTTGTAAACAAGTTTTTTGATTTTGACCCAACGCTGTAGCGGTTAACAGAAAACGATGCCTGCTGCCTGAATGACAAGTGACTGCCCGCTTGCCGTCCTCTTATCAGCAGCCAAACACGGTTACGACGCCGCCTGAATCGCGCAATGCAGCGCCGCACTTGCCTCAAATTCCAACACATAACATGGTCAATTGTCAATTGCTTCAACGACGTTAATTAACAATTTCGCACCTTTTTACTGCTCGACTTTTTCCTGTTTGCCGTCGTTTCGGGCTCCTCTGTTCGCTTGCGGCGCGTTACGAAAATGTTGCACACACTGTGGGCAAATAGAAAAAAATCTGCTTATTTCAATATTACGCAGGGAAGAATAGCAGAAAAATGAATGAAAATTTTCCGTAGTCACGCAGAACGCACTTTCCAAGAAATTTCCCGACGAAAAACCAAACAGCACGAAATACAAGAGTTGAATGAAAAAAGTGCAAAATTTCACAATTGCCACTTGTCCGACTGAGAGTTGCTCCAAAGTGTACTGGCAGTTTCAGCTTGTGCGACGTGGTGAATGGTATGTAAATGATTTTCTGAAATTCAGCAATAAAAACTAACGTGATAAAATATTATATCAGACAAGTATTGAAAGAAACTTAACCAATAAAATAAAGATTGAAAGTTGGTATTCAAGTAATATCGGATTTGGTGCTTCCTTTAAGAATGTGGAATTCGATCGTGACCAAACGCAACCCCATGTTCATATGGTGTTCGAATGTCAGCTGATTCGGCAGCAGCCTGCTGGAGTGAGTGAAATAAATATATTCGAACAACCACCAAAAACAGAGCTGCTCAGCTTTGAATTTAAATTCAGTTATCTTAATATGTACGTTGTAGAATCTATAGAGAAATAACTTCACTATAGGCAATATCGGATGTAATTTTATAGCAGTTTATTGATAAAAGAAAATTCCTTAAAAACGAAATATAAACGAATGTGCAAGTAAAATGTCGAAAACAAAGTGGTTCAATATAAAAAAGAATTATTTTTTGTTTAAGAAAGCATTATTTCAGTTATAGCAATCAAATTTATTCAATCGTATATATAATTTTTTTCGGTTTAAAAACTCAATACGGTCCTGCAGCTGCAAAACAATGTCCATCAGTACATTAGAGTGATAGAGATTTTAATTTAAACAGATTTTATATTGTTATATTTTATTTATATTTATACTCGGGTTTCTAAACGAATCATTTTATAAATAAATATTATTAAGTTACGTTTTGCAGCCTTTTTTCTCTTTGCAGGTACAAACATACTTTGCTTTATGGTTTACCTAAATACGTTCCATATAAATCGATCGTAAAACGAAAAGTTAGCGAAATTTAGAATGCACTGAGTACATATTTTTTGCAGCTAAAGTTGACTGGGAATTAGAAAAGTGCCGTATTTATTAAAGGCGGCCAAAACGAAATGTGTATTCAAATATGACTTTTAAGAGCAGCTAAATTCTGTTGATTTCGAATTTCCGTTAGAATCGAGTACTTTTGCTCATGGTAACAGTTGAGTTTAAACTGTTTTCATTATAATTGTACTTGAATGGCCACAAACATTTTATTTTTTTATTATTTTCATATTTAGATTCTTTATATTATTTTTTAATAATCCCTTCTGCATCTATAGTACATCAGCGGTGTTTTATTTTCATCATGTTTTTCCTAATCTAATGGGAAAAACCTCTGATATAAATTCGAAGTAAATATTGATAACTTCGCCAATCTGGCAACACTTGTCTATGCTGTGGTAGCGGCAACGAAAACATTCCGATTTCACCACCAATTGCATCCAATTGCACTCAAGAAAAAAAAAAGCCGACAAAGGTATACGGAACTGTTCGCACGACATTTGTCCGTCTATAGCACACGTTGAAAAAGTACGCAAGGAGCCAGTTGTATTACCCAACACATATCGAAAGTCATCATGTTGCTAAAGGGCAGACATTTTGCTTGTAAGTCGCAGTCAGCGAACTATAACGTATCAAACAAAATTGCATGACTTGGATAATTACAGATGCCTTGAAGGCGGCGGGCAACTCGCTTGCAGTGACGTCGCGTTTCTCTTCGACAACGAGCCGCCCCACTAAGACGGCCATACTTATGCTGAATATGGGCGGCCCGCAGTCGACCGATCAGGTTCACGACTATCTGTTGCGCATCATGACTGACCGTGACATGATCCAGCTGCCGGTGCAGAGCCGGCTGGGGCCGTGGATTGCGGAGCGTCGCACACCTGAAGTGCAGAAAAAATACAAAGAGATTGGTGGTGGTTCGCCGATTTTGAAGTGGACAGAACTGCAGGGTGAGCTCATGTGCAAGGACTTGGATCGCATTTCGCCGCAAACGGCGCCCCATAAGCACTACGTGGGCTTTCGCTACGTGAATCCGCTGACTGAGCAAACGCTGCAGGAAATCGAGCGGTGCGACATTGTTGAGTCAAAGAGCACAACTATTATTGCAATTTGATGTTTTCACTTGCAGCGATGGACCTGAGCATGTTGTGCTGTTTTCTCAGTACCCGCAGTACAGCTGCGCCACGTCCGGCTCCAGCTTCAACTCCATCTTTAGCTACTACCGTGAAAAGTTTGTGTTTGTCTTACGAAATAGTATGCCACATTTTATTGAAAGTATTTGTGTCTTTAACTAAAACAGTACGCTGCCTCAGAATATAAAGTGGAGCGTCATTGATCGCTGGGCTACACATCCGCTATTCATCAAGACATTCGCCGAGCGTATACGTGAGGAGCTCGATAAATTCTGCGAGACGAAGCGCAATGACGTCGTCATCCTTTTCACCGCACATTCCCTCCCACTGAAAGCCGTGAGCCGCGGCGATCCTTATCCGTCTGAGGTAGGCGCCAGCGTGCACCTGGTAATGAAGGAGCTGGGCCAACAAAATCCCTACGCACTGGCTTGGCAATCGAAGGTGGGCCCACTGCCGTGGCTGGCGCCCGCCACTGATGAAGCCATTAAGGTGTGTTTCTGTAAATGATAAAATTGTATTCAAAAAGTGGACACTATTTCTTTTCTTTATATAAAACTAGGGTTACGTGAAGCAGGGACGCAAGAACTTCATTCTGGTGCCTATTGCATTTGTAAATGAACACATTGAGACATTGCACGAACTGGACATTGAGTATTGCGATGAGTTGGCAAAGGAGGTAATTAACAGTCCATCTTCGTAAAAACGACCCTATTGACTTCCTGTATGGTTAAACAGGTTGGCGTGGAAGAAATACGACGTGCTGCAGCACCGAATGATCATCCGCTGTTCATAAAGGCACTGAGCTCAATTGTGGCCGATCATCTAAAGGAAAATCAACCCATCAATCCAAAGTTTCTGATGCGTTGTCCTATGTGTGTCAATCCGCGCTGCAAAGATAGCAAGAATTGGTATCAGCAGATTTGTGCACAATAAATGCACATTGCAGCTGCTGCTTGGCGATTCGCTGCGAAACCAGGCGAGAGTTTAGAAGGCCAGGGGCAATATTGCAGTACACAAATGTTTGGCACCAGACTGTTTTTCGTAGTTTATATTTGGCTTAAATTAAGGAACGTAACATTGCAACATTTGTGGTGTGCGCAGTGCAATAAGAGGAGCTATTTTGCAGTTTGTAATTAGTGAAATCTAAAAAGAAATTTGAATAAAACATTGAAGTAAACAACGTGAATTTTCTACTGCAGCAACATACACCAATAGCTCGTACTGCTTTGCATTGTAGGGAAGTTGCAAAGTAAGGACTTATTTTGGTGAATGTCAAGATGAATAGTGCTCCCCTTAGGAATCATTTGATCCAGACATACAATGCCGCAATTTTTGCCATAGCAATGGAATTTCGCCATAAAAATATTGATCCAATGCTCAGCCCAGTCATTTTGTTTCAGCGCAGCCGTTGTCTATTTTGAACAGCAACATTTTCGAAGATATGTTATAATCAATTTTTCTAAAAACATTACGATCCCTGGATCAAGCATTAGTACAAAATATTCTGTACATTTCAGATATATATTTCAAAAAACTCAGATCATAGAAATCAATATATTTAAAAAGATCTTAAAAATATTCCATAATAAATTCGATATGGTGGCAACCGTTTTCACCTCGTTCCACACATGGCCCAATTGTATTTTGTACCATGGTTCCACATTGTTGTCATATTAAATTTGCAGAATGGTAAACATTTTTAATGAAAATCGTTACATTTTCTTTCTCTTCATTGTCTGAACTGTTCAGAGCCTGCTCGCTCTACTTGCGCCCAATGAAACTGTCACAAGATTGGCTGCATCTCTTGTTTGAATGGGGTTTTCTTAAAGTTTTTCCTAGCCACCCGGATGGCATTTGCCGGCAGTTGTCAGCGACTTGAACAGCTGATCGAACCCATAATTTTGCTTCGGATTTGGATTATGTGATATTTGGTGACATAAAATGCAAAGTATTTTTAAATTTTCGCGTATATACAATCATGGAAATTGTTTGCTAAATAGTAAAAAAATCAATGGCGCTTGGTCCACACGAACGCAGTATAATCCGGGTAATGGCAACGGGACTTTTGTACAGAAAATTGAAGTTTACCACATGCAGTTGCCGGGCCGTATTTACAGCACCGTCGGATCCAGTGCCGCTCGCTGCCGCCTATCAGCCACGCCAAGTGGAACCGAACCGATGGCATCTGGAGGCGCCGCGGCCCACCAATTCACCTAACCACAATCAGACGTTTCGCATGATCTTGCCGCCACCCAATGTGACGGGCAACCTGCATTTGGGCCATGCTCTAATGGCCACTGTACAGGATGTCATTTGTCGCCAGCAACGGCAACTGGGCTACGATGTGCAATGGGTGCCGGGTACAGACCATGCGGGCATCGCTACGCAAGTTGTGGTGGAAAAGAAACTGCTGAAGGAGCGCCACATGAGCAGGCACAACCTGGGGCGCAAAGCATTTCTGAATGAGGTGTGGAATTGGAAGCGAAAAAAGGTGGACAGCATAGAGGACGATTTGATGAAGTTGGGCTGCACACTCCACTGGGAAAAGGAGTACTTCACCATGGATGAGGTGGGTGCGTTAGGTTTTTCGGCTGGCTACATGTAATCGGAATGTTTCTGCTCTGACAGCACCAAGCGCATGCAGTGAATGTAGCTTTTGTTAGGCTGTTCGACGAGGGGCTGATACAACGCAAGAACTCGCTGGTTAACTGGTCGTGTGCATTGGAGTCGGCCATTTCGGACATTGAGGTGGACACGCTGGAGATAAAGGGGCCGACTGCTCTAAGCGTGCCTGGACATGAGAGCAATGTCGAGTTCGGCCATATCTACGAAATAGCTTACCCGTTTTTCGATTCATCGGACGAAATTGTGGTGGCCACCACGCGCCCTGAAACAGTGTTGGGCGATGTGGCGGTTGCCGTGCATCCTGAGGATGAGCGTTACCGCCAGTATCGCAACAAGGACGTGATACTGCGGCATCCATTTCGAAATGAGCCCATACCATTGATTTTCGACATCGCGGTGGATCCGAAGTTCGGCACTGGCGCAGTCAAAATCACGCCCGCGCATGACAAAAATGACTTCGCCATTGCCGAACGCCATTTGCTGGAGGCAATTCCTGTTTTCACAGAGCAGGGCAAAATTACAGAGACATTTATGCAGTATAATGGTTTACCACGCTTCGAGGTGCGTGAGCAAATAGTACACGCACTGGCCGATATGGAGCTACTGCGCGCGATAAGGCCGCATACAATGCTGTTACCCATCTGCTCGCGCTCGAAAGATGTAATCGAGTACATGGTGCGGCCGCAGTGGTTCTTGCACTGCCAGTCGATGGCCGATGCAGCTCTGTCGGAGGTGGCCAGCGGCCGTTTGCGAATCGTGCCAGAGAACTTTGAAGTCGATTGGCGTCGCTGGCTGGAGAACTGCCATGACTGGTGCATTTCGCGGCAGCTGTGGTGGGGCCATCAAATTCCCGCCTATCAAGCCACAGACGTAAACGGCGACAAATGTTGGGTGGCTGCAATGGACGAAGCGGAAGCAACTAAAAAAGCGAATGAGACGATGAGTGCCGACGTGTTGAGCGTGGAACGCGACCCTGATGTTTTGGATACGTGGTTCTCTTCGGCGCTGCTGCCATTTTCAGTATTCAACTGGCCCAATGACGACTACAAGCAGAATTATCCACTGGATCTGATGGAAACCGGACATGATATACTGTTCTTCTGGGTGGCGCGCATGGTTATGCTGGGTTTGAAGCTGACCGGGGTGGCACCATTTAAGATGATACTGCTAAACGGCATTGTCTGCGATGCGCACGGCCGTAAGATGTCCAAGAGCTTAGGCAATGTGGTGACGCCACAGCAGGTGGTGCAGGGCGCATCTCTAGAGGTGAGCGACTTAAAAAAATGTTCCACTTTCACTTTGATTTCATTGAATGGCAAAATTTGTATTTTTAGTTGCTGCAACAGGATATTAACAATTCCTATGAGATTGGTATAATCAACGCTGAGGAGCTAAAGAAATCGCTAAAAGGGCTGAAGAAAATGTTTCCGAATGGCATACCGGAGTGTGGCACCGATGCCCTGCGCTTCACGCTGTGCAGCCATAATATCAAGAACCATTTTATAAATTTCGACGTGAAAGAGTGCCATACGAACAAGCTTTTCCTCAACAAAATTTGGCAGGCGACGCGCTACACGTTGGGCGCGGCGCTCAAGCTGAAATTGCCGGTGCACGAAATCGAGAGCATGAACAACGTGCAGCTGGGCAAGTGGGATCGCTGGATAATGAGTCGTTTGGCTGACTCGCTAACGACGGTGGCGCAGAGCTTCGACGATTACAATTTACATGTGGCCACGGCGGCGCTCAAGGAATTCTTCTACAACAATCTGTGCGATGTATATTTGGTGAGGGAGCCGACTTGAAGTTTTTGAGAGTCGTTTTTGTAGCGATTTTATATAATTTGATTTACATATTTTAGTGATTTACATATTTTAGTGTGTATTATGTTTTCATTACTTTAGGAAACCACCAAAAACGACATCAACAAATGCAGTGCCAATGGCTACATACACTGTGCCACCCTGGCCACCTGCCTCAGTTGGGGTCTGCAAGCGATGTCCGTCTTCACACCGTTCATGGCTGCCGAACTGCTGCAGCATTTGCCGCAAAATGTGCAGATGAATTTAAGCAAGTTCTACGATGCTAAGCTAGAGTCGGAAATCGGCGAAGTGCTTAGCATTTGCCAGAGCATACGTCAGTTGATGAGTCGCCATCTGATATCCAAAAAGTACGAACCACAGGTGCGCCTCTTCATTCAGGACGCGGCGGTGAGAGACTTGCTGTTGCCGCATTTCACCGAGATACGCCTGCTGACAAAGGCGTTGACTGTAGATGCCGAGCTTGTGTCAGAGAGTCAATTGCGTACACTGAGGCGGTCGTATGATTTCTTCTCCACTGCTGGTCATCGTTGCTCATTTGGTAATTGAAATACAATATTTTGTTGTGGAATGGAAGCATGTGTAACTTTGACGTTCTTGTAGGCATCAAAGTGAACCGCTATTATCGGGACCTCAGGCGGGAGGCGGTATATGCGAAAGATATGAAGGATATGAATCAGAAAAAATTGTCCAAGCTTCAAGCCGAATTAGAGGGCTATCGCTTGCGTGTACAAAACGAGGGATTTATACGCTCCGCTAGCGCGCACACGCAGCAGCGTCACAAAGAAAAGGTTTGCTATAACACACGCATTGCTTTTCACTACTGTTTCATATGGAACTTTCCGATTTTCTTGCAGATACACAAATTGGAGTTAGAAATTCAGAATATCAAGAATATTTCCAGTTGATGAATGCCATACGCTCGCGTTGTGTTTAGTCGGGATATATATACTATAGGCTAGTCTTGTAAGTTGTTGTAGAATTAGTTAAACCAAAATTTGATTGAATGTAATAAATTTCTAGTATTTTAAATTGCTTCGATACATTTAATTTAAATGCCAATCAAAATGCAAAACAAAAACTTGTAAAAAATATGAAGAAAGAATTAATTGCAACTCTTAGTCTATGACCCCTGCACGCACAATCAATGTTCGTGCTAAATTCCCCACAGCTTCGTATCGTTGCCAACGATTAAACAACTGGACACGCATTTTGCGTGTACGACAGATGGAAACCCCGATTGGAAATGTCCATTTCCTCGTTGGCGTCTGTCACAGCGTAAAGCACAAATGGCTTTGTGCTGCTCGTGGTCGGTACCAGGCCCAGGCCGCAAAAGCGATCGCTCGGCAGCGCCACACCGCCCTGTTGCGGATTCGGTATGATTATGAAATCCGTTGTGCAGTCTTGGCTCTGCACCGCGCTTGTGCCGAGCAGCGCCGGATCGACGGCGCCCACATCGTTCGTCATCGTAAAGGAATACGCATCCGAGCCCACTTGGCTCCACGTTATCGAGCACTGGTTGGCGCCCATGCGAATGCAGATGCCGTAGCGTTGATTGGTTATTTGGCGTGTGCCCGGCACGCCGATCGAGTTGGGCAGCGAATTGCCGGCGGCGTCGTAGTTAAAGCTTGCCACCGTTCCACTCGGCTCCATGTAGTACTGTAGGCAGCCGGAGGGCGCCTGCGTGGCGGAGGCGCAGGCCAGCTGCGCTATCTGCAGCTGCCACTGACGGTTGAAAGTGTAGCCGGCCGAGGTGGCCACCGAAATGGTGATGGGTGATTTGCCGTTAAAGTCGACGTAAACGTGCTGGCCGGTACTCTCGCCGCAAATGGTGGGCACGCGCGATGCGCCGCCGGTGACGGTGAGTGTGTCGGTGGTGCAGAAGCCGTCGCCATTGGGGGGCGCCAGCGAAAGTGACAGAAAATCGATGCGCAGCTGGCAAATGTTGGCGTCGCACGGTTGCACCACTATCGAGCAGCTAAAGGTACATACATGCAAAAAGATCTCATTAATTGGTTGAAATTTGATTTGGAGAACAAACAATTAATGTACAACCTACCGTCCACCGCCGCCATAAGTGCCCGGGTAGCCGGAGTTGTAAAAGTAGGTGTTGTTGTAGGCCGTAGTAGCGCCACAACCCATCTGATCTGTAAGCGAAACTATCACTAATGGAACGCAAAGTCGAATGTTGGCAGCTACTTACAGATGCAGCAGACTGCTTGGCGTGTGATGGTGCTGCAGGTGCCGGCCGATACGCCCCCGTTGTCGCTGCATTCACCGCGCACCATGCAGGTGCCGGTGAGCAGATTGGCGCCCACGCACACATCGTTCACAAAGCGGCCAATCGTGTAGAAGGGAAACCCTGCAAAAATTACACGAATGCACTTAAATTGATGAATGTTCTTTCTGCGGAAATTTTCTCCAGCATCTATAACCTTGTGGACTCAAGTAAACCTTTCAAAAATTCTTTATTCAAAATCCTGTATTCTAAATTGTGTACTCTTTCAGAACCAATGCAATCCTTCGTAAGGGGATGTGCCCTGTGCTGTGGCTCTTATCACGAAAAGGTAAAAAAAGTTAAGCGCTAAAGTGCCGCCAAACGTACGTACGTAGATTCGAACTGAAAAACATTTCGAAAATATTTCCTGAGCGCAATGCTACAACATTGAACAATACTTGAAGCTCTGTGAAGAGAGAGAAGAACTCCCTCAAATCTTTTTAGCCGCAACGAATTAAAATCAATTTTGTTTAAAGGAAAATTAAGCTTCGATAGGAAGCTCAGAGGACTCCTAAAAAAAGGCCTTTTCCTTTCATCAGCATGAAGTCAAGGACTTCTGCCTTAGAAAGAGGTTGTTGGGAGACGAATAGGTTCAGTGTCCGTGAGTCCGGCATCCGAACTTTTAGTATATTTATTTATTTATTCATTAAATAATCTAGAAATACAATATTCCTTTCAGATTACACTGAGCAACAGCCAAAATTTTTCCGAGTTCTAGTAAACCTTTTCTAAAGGATTTTTGGACGCTGATCACAACTGCGTACTTAGTTTTTTGATTGTTTGAGCGGTTTGTAAGTTATTGGTGGTTTTTGCTAGGAGGTGTTTTCCACGATTTTTCATCTTTGAATTTTTATTGCATTTATAATATGTTGAAAACACGATAATTTTTTTATGACACAATAACGAATCCTCAAGCTATAATTTTGACCATAGTCGATTTCGATTGGTCAAGGGTTAACACGGCTATGGCTCTTCAAAGTTCAATTTTCGCGAATTTTGTATAAAAATTCATTTAAATTCGGGGTTGCAATTTTCAACTAGGAGTTAGTGTGCAATGTATAGTGTAAGGTTGTAACTTAAACTTATAGAACAGATTTTTTGTGTTGCATGTGCCATTCTCGGCCTATACTCATTAGAGTGTAAATGCGACTTCACCTTCCGAACACGTGTTGGTATTGAAATCTTCTAATGCTCTTCGCGTCATTGACGAAAGTATCTAAAGTATTTTCGCAAGCGTCAATATTTGTCTTTTCAAGGGAATTAACAAAATTTGAATTGGTTCATTACTGTAGGAGCTATTCTAAAAAGAGTTGCATCACACAAGTAAAAATTTCAACCACACACACTTAGCAAACTACTTGCTGTTTTTCCATATTTCATTGCGACATATTTTTAGGGCGCAAAAAAATCAAAATACGAAAGGTAAAAATTTTATGAATTAAGGGCATTTGATGAATGTGAGAAGTTTCATACTGCTGCCTAAAATTGTGCTCCAATATTATAGCTCAAAAGTAAATCCTTGCTTTTGTTGCTGAATTTATGAATGGAGAACTTACATATTTGTACACATTTTCTATTACAAACATCGTATTTCAAGAATTTCTTTTTTAATTGAAAGCCCCAACATTCTTCTTTCACTAAATGGCAATATATATTTTTTGGAAGCAAAATTCTTTTGTGTATTCGAAATCTTGCAAAGTAACTGAAAATTTGACTTTGCAAATGAATAACTCTTGCAAATTTGAACCGATTTTAATGTTTTAAATTTTAAATACATAGTTAGAGTATTGTTAATCTATGTTAAAAAAATGGCATTTAAGACTTCAGATTTGTAGGAGCTACATGCATGTAATGGTCAAAAAACATGTAAAACGCCCTCTAAGGAAAACCATCAATATTTCCTAAGCCGCTCAAACAATCAAAAAACTAAGTACGCAGTTGTGATCAGCGTCCAAAAATCCTTTAGAAAAGTATGGTTTGATTTCAGAAAAAAAAAATAATGTCGATTTTGTTGCTCTGTGTTATGTATCTATTGATATGACAAACTTGATACGGTCTCCAAATAAAGACGGCATATTCCAGCTAAGACCGTACCAGAGAATTGTAGAGTAATTTCAGAGTGTATGGGTCAGTGAAATCAGAACCAAAGCGTCGAATGAAGGCTAGTAAAAAATAGGACTTAGCAATGGTGGAATTTAAGTGACTATGAAATAAGAATTTGGAGTCAAAGACTACACCAAAATCAGAGATTTCATAGGAAGTTTTTAATCGCGAACCTTGAATGAAATACGAAGTAGGAATTACGGAACGGGATTTGGAGAAGGACACATGAGAACACTTACTAATATTTAGGAGCAATTGGTTTTGATGACACCAGGCAACTACATTGTTGAGATCTGATTGGAGCTTTGCCGAGCCAGAAGGGCTCGAAACACAATTAAAGATTTTAAAATTATCAGCATACAAGAGGAATTTCGAAAACTTAAAGCATTCAGAGATATCGTTGATAAAAATGACGAAGAGCAAAGGACCAAGAATACTTTCTTGGGGGACACGGGATGAGGCAACCAAGGAATGGGAGTAAGTGTTGTCAACAACAACTGCACAGTTACGGAGGGAGAGGTACGATTTAACCCACAGTAAGAAAGTGGATTGAAATCCCAAGCTAATCAGTTTTGAAACTATGATTGAGTGACTCACTTTGTCGAAAGCTTTCAAAAAGTCAGTATATACAGTATCTACTTGAAGGCGATCATTAAAAGCGGACATACAAAATTCCGAGAAAACCCCCAGGTTTGTGACTGTTGATCTGGCGGTCTTAAGCCATGTTGGTTATTGCAGATGAAACGCTTTACTGTAAAAAACAGTACATATATATGTACTATATACACGGTGGACGGAAAGTTTCTGCATACAAAAAAACACCGTTAAGGAACATTTGTATTGCTTTTCAAACTTTTTTTTATTTAAACCACTTAAATAATATCCAAGCAGAATTCAATTGATCATTAATATTGTGCATGTGTGCCATTTTTTTCGAAGCACTCTAGGACTCGCTTTCGAAAACTTTTGCACAAGACCGACGTTTCGGCCAATGATATGGTATCTCACTCTTGTTTTACTCTCTCAATGAGTTGAAGTCTATTGGCAGGTTTTGGACTACGAAATACTAAGTCTTGAATCCTGGACCAGATATGTTCAATAGGATTAAGATCTGGCGAATTTCCTGGCCGGCAAGGCCGGGGATTTTCAAACCATTACTTTATTGGGGATTTCCCCATTTCGTTTTCAAATAAAACAAGCAATCAGAATTTTAAGTATAAGTATTACAATTGAAACGTTGTATGCAGAAACTTTCCGTCCACCGTGTATATACTTTTCAACAATTTTTCTTAAGACTTGTCGCTCCCCTTTCCAGTCAACTAAATGTTGTGATGACGCAATTAGGAAATACGGGAATGTGTAAAACTGTCATTTTCAAACATCTGCAGCACTGATAATTAGCCTAATTGCCTGCTGACCCAGAACGACAACGAAATTGGGATACTTCAATACGCTTTGTTAACTCTGTTGCGCATGTCGGAATGCTGCGCTGATGCTATGTACCGTCCGATCTGCTGGCGTGTGTCAGCCACTATTTGAAGCAGAGAGGCGGAGCATAAAAGTTAGCTCAATGAAAAGAAATCGGAAAAAGCCACTTTGCAAGAAAGTTGGAATACAAACGTTGAATTATTTAAATATTGACACAAACTGCATGTTGGCGCGCGTTCATACTCACATCGGGGGTTTCGCGAGTGTGTGTGACTCGCCTGCGTCGAGGATTCCGATGCGGTGTCGTATGTCGGAGTTAGGTGGGTGAGCGCACTGTGCTCGCTCAGCACTAGCTCGACCACGCCCAACGCCACCAGACCCGCAATTGCCGCATGCCGAGTCATAATGTAATGACGCTTCATACTGTTTAAGGTGGCGTTTATTGAATAAAAAACTAATAATAGTAGACCACTAAAACCTCCGATTTTTCACTGGTATTCTTTTTAAAAATTTAAATGCAAATTTTCACTTGCTACGCGTACGCCGTGTCGCTTCTCGTAGGTAAATATCGAAATGCCGCAAAACGTTCGAAAGGTTTACTGCACGCGCTCACACAACTCGACGCCAGGGAATGCGCAGTCCCACTGGTCGTCCGACGTTGGTGGCGCGAGCTTCAAGAATCCGTGAAAAAGAAACCGTGTACTTGGACTTATTCTGAGTGCTGTGCTAATAACGGCGTACGGTCGTGCAGCAATGTGCCGCCAGAGGTGCTAATTACCGTGGCTCATGCTCTGGCATCGTTTGCGCAGCACGGTTTATATGTCTGCGGTTAGCGCTCAGAGTGCGCTCCGTGTGTGTGAAATCTTTGGCTAGCGCGGGTGTTGTAGAAAATGTTACTGATCATTGATAATTTGAATTATGAATATGGACCAGCACGACATTTTGTTTATCTTTTGCACTTTACGCGCACGCGCCGCTGCCCCTGTTTACTGTTTACCGTTGATGTACGTTCGTTCTTGTAGGGGAAGGGACAGGCGGTATGTGAGCGTGCTGCGGCATTTCTGACGGACATGTTTGCCCAGTGAATATTTTGGCGGCAAACAATTCGCAGCTCCGGTCAAAAAGTGAAATAGCATTTCACTTGCTGTACCAAATAGCCATGACACTATTACTATTATTATTATAACATCAAGAGAGTAAAATAGAAAGCGTGCAAATATTTTTGAAACAAAATCACACAATCGTAGAGATCAGGACAGGAAAGGCTAGCTTCTTGGTTATCTCCACTTTGAATGATTTGGGCTTCTGTCCAACATACTCTGTTCCACTTATAACTTATGCATGTATTTCTCTTATATTCTCATATTTCGATTATATGGCGCCTTTATTTTGCCTTCCAATTGGCTATTTGGATACTTTTAACAAAAAGCAAATGCACTTTCATTAACATCTAAATGGCTTTACGAGCGATCTTTACAAAATGTTCCCACAATATATGCGATTTTTGCGATACAATCATTATCAATAAGTTATTTCAATAACTTTACAACAAATGTGTACATTCACTTTGATTCAAATGTTTATTCGTTTCGCTGACAGCATTAACAGAAGTATACTTCATATGGGCTCGAGGTTTCGAATAGAATTAAAAAACCTCGACATGGGATCATATATAAAACTAAACTATTTATCATCGGCACTTATTCCACTTCAATGACGGCGCCTACTTTGCTCAGCGCCTCCTTTAGCTTCTCGGCCTCGTCCTTCGGTATATCTTCCTTCACAATAGTGGGTGCACTCTCTACGAATTTCTTTGCCGCCACCAGATTCATGCCATCCAACAGATTCTTTACCTCCTTAATCAACGCCACTTTTTGTTTTTCATCGAATTTCATCAGTTTTACTTTGAATGCGGTTTGCACTTTCTTTGGCGCCACCTCCTCTTCATCCTCTGCAGCGGCAGCGCGCGCTGGTCCCGCTGCCATCTGTGGCATGAATGCTGTCTCGGGCAGATTCAGTTTCTGCTTTAGCAGTGCACTCAACTCCGACACTTCGAGCAGGTTCAATGCGGCAATACTGTTGACAATGTTGTCTAGTTTGGGATTCGGTGGCTTGGCGGCACCCTCCGGTGGTGGTGGCACGAGCTTTTCAGCGCTGGCCGCTGCCGGCGCAGCCTCGGCCGAGTACATGCGAACGCGGCCACTGTGGCGCGTAATCTGGCGCAACGCTAGACGTGTGAAGTTCATGCTGGCTTGTTTGCTGCGGAAACTGCAATGAAAATTTGTCAGAATTGTGATATTTTCACTAAAAACTTTCCTATTTTGTAAATCTTTACAACGTGCCTGTTATATGATCAAATGGGTTAATCAGCTGTCAAATTAACAGGAGCATAACTGCTTCTTCTTTGCAATTTACCATTCACAATGGTGCAGCACTAGTGGCACCTATGTGGATTTTATTGTTTTCTTAGAGTGACATTTGCTTTGCACAGCGAATCAGTGTAGAAGACAAGTTGGACAAAAACAAACGCTGATTTTTAGAGAAGCAACACTAGAATTTGGTAAAAATAAATAAAAATGTCGGACGAAGCGAATATTAAGTGCGATGCGGTAGGAACAGAAGAAGCTGAAAAGATTGTCTTTAAGCGGAAACCGAAAAAGAATCTAAGATTGCGGCGACATTCGCAGTCTGACGAAGAGGGCAAAAAGGAGGAGGAGATGTAAGTGGGTGAAGTCTATCTGACTATCAGAAACGTATTTACAATTTAAATGAATTTACAGGGCTCCATTGGTTGAAATTAAAGAACGACAAAAACTGCGACAGCGTCCGCATGGCGTTAGTCTAGTTGGGCTGGCACTGGGCAAGAAGCTGGCGCTGGAGGAGGAGATCGCCATAGTAAGTCCCCAAAGATTCAAACAATATTTCTGGTTGTAATCACTTTGTTTTCTACATAGAAAGACCCATTTAATGTTAAGGGTGGCGGCCTGGTCAATATGCAGGCGCTGAAGGCGGGCAAGTTGAAGGAGGCGGAGGACGCCTATGACGTGGGCATTGGCACACAGTTTTCTGCAGAGACAAACAAACGCGACGAAGATGAGGAGATGATGAAATACATCGAGCAAGAGCTGCAAAAACGCAAAGGTCTGTCCAAAGCGAATAGCGAAGCGGCCGACGAAGGCGACCTGCAAAAGTACCTGACACCAGAAGAGGCAGCTTTGCTGGCGCTGCCCGACCATCTGCGCCAATCGTCGTCGAATCGATCAGAGGAAATGTTGTCCAATCAGATGTTGAACGGCATTCCCGAGGTGGATTTGGGCATTGATGCCAAAATAAAAAATATCGAAGCGACCGAGGAGGCCAAGCAAAAATTGCTGCAGGAGCAAAAGAACAAAAAGGACGGGCCGTCGCAATTTGTGCCCACCAATATGGCAGTGAATTTCATGCAGCACAATCGCTGTAAGTAGATGAAGAGCAATGGATGCACCGAATGGATTTTAAAATTTACCATTTTTATGTGTTTTTAGTTAACATTGAGGACAGTAATGAGCAGAAGCGTCGTCGACGCGACATGAATGCGCAAAACGCCCAACAGAATCGACCAAATGCACAGCAGCACGGGCCGAATGGAGTGAAGCGCGCCACCGACGATTATCATTACGATAAGTTCAAGAAGCAATTTAGACGTTATTAGTTTAGAGTTTAGTAATAGTCTGGTGAGTTAAAGAATTTTATTAAAAATTAGCAGATATCTGGTAGTTTGAAAAGCGTTTTGCCATTTATAAAAACATGTTGTAAATGTTTGCAATTGCAAACAAAATTAAAGTGAAAACCAATGTATAATCATCCAAATAATGTTTGTAAGAAGTTTTGTACTTACAATTGCACACAGCTGTAAAAGTTTAAAAAATAAAAAAATTGACATATATGTCTACCTACCAAGTTGTCAATATAAAATCTGAAAGCGATTTTGTTCAGCATTACATATTTAAAACCCTGAAACCCATTTTTTTGCAAACCAGCGATTCACACTTTGCCAATTAAAACGATTCGAAACATGTTTTGGGTAATTTGCTTATCCTGTCCTGCCTTCGACGTATACATAGACCCGCTTCAATGCGGCCAAACGATGTCGCTTAATAAGCTATTCAAGCATTACCAATTCGTGCCACAAATCGAATTAAGTACGTGACCGAAATGCAGCGCGCACTTGCGAATTGGAAGTGTTGTTGCCTAAAACGCGCCAGTCTACGCGGCAGCACAATCAAAACAAGCCAAAACGACACGTCTGCGGACGAGCGGCGGTAAGAGGCGAACGAGGCAGCATCATCAAACATTTGCTTGCACTGTGGCAACTAATTAACGTAGCATTTGGCGCGCCCGATGCCGCGGCGCAGCCGGCAACACTGCGTGAGGCGATGGCAGTGTGCTTCCAATAAATTAAATTTTTAATTTATGGGAACTGGAATGGCGACGCTGGAGGGTGCAGCGATGCGACAAGAAAGAAAATTGTTGCATGGGCGAGAAGAATGCGGCACATTCAATGGTAGAGCGTCTGGATTGCTGTGCTGTGCTGAATTGGGTGGGTAAGTTGCTGTTGGCTGTTAGGTGAATGTACGCGGACACAGAGCAGTTGGATGGCTAGCCACGCCGCAAAGCTCGTATAACCGACGAGACAGCGACAAATGGAAAGCGAACAAAAATAATTGAAGTACGATAGGAAAACCTAAAAATTTCGCGGCGCAAATTAAAAATTATGGCGACACGAAACTGTGTCTGCGTTTGCAATGCCTTGTGGTAGGCAGGTTTTTGTGTGTGTGTGCACATATACATACAAAGCTATGTCTGCAGTTGTATGTATGTAATTTTGCGTGTTGTAAACGCTGGACTTCGGGGCTGCACTGTGGTTCTTGGCACACAGAAATGGAAGATATATGTTGTTTTATAGATATTGTGTTGAAATTTTAAGGCTCTACTTTAAAATATAGTTAAGATGGATGTATGTGAGAATGATTGTGTGTGTAAATTTTGTTTGCCCCGTTGTGGCATCAGTGAAAAATATCGGCCTGAAATTATATTTTTAAGGAGAAGTATGTAAAAATGCATTTGGCTTAATGTATTTGAAAGCTGACGGAATCTGCCATACAAGTGAGAAGTGAAGAGTGCGTTACATTTTCTTCAGTGGTATTTTTCAGCCTGATATATTTACGTATTTATGTATGTATGTACGAATGTATGTATTTACGAATGTATGTATGTATCTACACGGTGGCAGCCAAAGCACGAAGCTTATGAGGCAAATGCCTAGGGCCGCATTTTGAGAGGGGCGCCAAAATTTGCGAGCGAATCCATCAATTTGATACGTGAAGAAAAAAAAGATTTGAAATGGGCGCCAAATTTCAGAAAAATACTTTCTTTAATTTGCATTATAATTTTTTCATTATAATGTTGAATATCGATCGATTTGTATTAAAAAAAGTTAAATTTAAACAGATCGCTTGTGGTAAATAATTTTCGTTAGTATTTATTTAAATACAAAAATTTAGGGGCGGCTCTCTTTGCCTCGGGCGGCAAATAAGCTTTGTCTGACATTTGTATGTACTCGTATGCGAGTTATAAGTTTAAGTTATGTTAATTTATAAAATTAATGTGAGGTAAAAACAACTGGTTTTTATATTCCAAAGTCTGCTCGCGATACAAATTAGAGAGCAAAAATTCCATTACAAATCCTATCTTTAGATATGATGCTGAAATTGTTGTTGTTGTATTTAAAGTGACGCTGAAAATAAATAAATAAAATAATACAGTTTTAAAAAACGCCTGCAATTTAAATAAAAAGAGAAAACACTTACGTCAATAATTTCAATCTTAAATTGCGTGTAGAAGTTTTAATATAATTCAAACTTAGATTAAATTCATTCACAAAAGAAGTAGAAAAAGATGTAATAGTTTTTACCAAAAAAAAATAAAAATATAAAATTTACCAAATCCGTATATTCTTGATTTTCAGAAATTTTAATAAAAAGGTAATAAAAATCAACTTTTAGTACAGAATCCTTAAAATTGACGTAGGGTTTTGAAATTCCTAGCACATGCTTAAAGTTCAAAACGTTGTCAGTGGGATCTGCGACGTATACGCCACGTACTTTCGTTAAAGATTTGAGGCTAAATTTTGCACATTCAAGCTTAACCTAAAATAATTTAAAGCACAAGTGGGAAAGATAATAGTAGTTTTTACAAGAATAAATATTTTCCTGTTGTAAATTCTTTAAACTCGTCTTTCTCAGAAATTACTCAAAATTCATTATTCAAAGCTGAACCCACTCAAGGCCCACTGAAATGTGCAAACTGTTTATTTCTTGGTTTCCACTGTGCATCGCTTGCAACATTGCTGAAAAATACAATTTGCCAACAGCAATGAGTGCCGTCGCAGCTATGGCGAGAAAAATTGCTGATTTGCGCTGATTTGATTTTCTTGTACTTGCCACATATTTTTTTTGCTTTTTTGCAATCACTTTGTCCACGCTTGGACGTTGCCAAGAATATTCTTCCCTTCGCTGGCGCTGTCGCTATCGTTGGCGCGAAGGTCAAAGCGCAGCTAATTAGATTTTTGCTAAGCTGCAATTATTGTTGTAACTTCATTTGTGCCGCCAACAACGTCGAGCAGAGCAAGACGGACGGCGCGCGCGTGACGCAGAGCGACCCAAGTGAAAGGCAACGACATTGTACAGCTGCGGAAATTTAATTGCGTTTATTTTTGTATTGATATTTGCGCACATAAAAGCGTCCGAAGAGTATCAAAAATGAAATCATATAAACGATGGTCGCCCAATTGATCCACGCGGGAAAGTCGCAGCGACGTGCCAGCGCCTGCGTCGACCACATTGCGCCGAATGTGAATTGTAGCTGCAATTGTTGTTGTGTGAAAGTGAAAAATTCGATTTTTGTAAAATCGCTGAAATGCAGAAATTTTATTGAACGCAACTCACCAACTGCAGCATGGTGAGATATTTCTTCCACCACAGATACTTTTGCAACCGACTGCCACACGCGCTCAGGCCATAGTAACTGTACATGATGATGTGCACGAAGGAGTTCAAGATGGCCGGCACCATAGCTGTAATAAAAAAAAAAACACTGATTAAAAATGTCATTGCTATCTGGCACTGTTTGAACTATTTCAGTGCGGTCGAAATGAGGTTTGGTTGAGTTTCATTGTTGCCATTTCTTCAATTCAGTTCAGTTCAGCTCAGGTGTTGAAAGTTAAGTGAGTACAGATGGAGAAGGTTGTGTGCCATAATATGCTCACATCCATTCGGAGACCATTGCAAAACATTCTTTCGCTTCGGGTTCATGGGATTTTCATCAAGAGGGATTTTCACCAGGAGAGTGGATCCATGGAAGTTTAGTATTCTGTACTTGTCGGGAGTTAGCCAGGTTCGTTAAAAACATTGACGCCCACTCGGAGACCATTGCGGAACATTCTTTCGCTTCGGGTTCACGGGATCTTCTTCATCCATGGAAGTTTAGTAATCTGTACTTGCCTTGAGTTCACCAGTTGGTTATAAACATTGTGGTTGAAAAAAGTTACTCTTAGCAGAACCAGGCAGCGATGCTCGCAAGGTTCAAAACTCCCCAAATATTTGTTCGTTACAAATATTTTGGATGGCAAATATGGTTTCGGGCTCAAAAGTTGTGTGCAAACTCATTCCAAAATGAAATTCTATGTGCACCACTGAGCAGCGATATAATTTCTACTTCCACCTCATCTTAGAAATTCTAATACAGGGTGGACCGTTTAAGATTTGGAATTTGAACTACGCTTTATTCCGAGAATGGCAGTCCAAATGTCATTCAATTTGTGTTCGTAATTTAGTTAAAAGTTTGACATTTACGAAATGGGACGCTATACGCTTGAACAAAATTGAGAAATATTAGGAACTTACTTCCAAAGTGGAGAGTCTTGAACCCAAACTGTAAGAAATAATAAAAAAAAAATGTAAAAAAAATGGCCTTCAACTCAGTTTGTGGATCAATTGGTGCAGCGCGCTCGTGAAACTGGATCGTTAATGGACCAAGCAACCCGTTCCCGTTCTCGTACAGTGCGCACAGCCGAAAATATTGCTTTTGTAGCTGAAAATGTGCGAGAACATCCATCAACGTCAACTCGCCATCGCTCTCAGGAATTGAACATTTCCCGCACTTCTTTGATGTGAATTTTGCATAAAGATCTCGGTATGAAGGCTTACAAAATTCAATTGGTCCAAGAACTGAAGGCTCATGACCATCCGGCACGTAACAATCGAACTTTTGGGCACCGTTTACGAAAATCGCATAATCAGCCGAAATTTAAGTCCGTTGGACTTTTTTGTGGGCAGCCGTAAAGGCTAACCATCCAGAGACGATTGAAGCTTAGAAACATGAAATCGAAGTTGCCATTCAGGAAATTCTACCCGGAACAATCGCAAAAGTACTTGAATATTGGGTTGACCGAATGGCGTACTGTAAGGCCAGTTGTGGCAGTCATATGAACAATATCGTTTTTCATTCTTAAATAACAAAGTCCAAGCTTTGTAATAAAACAGGAATTTTCAAAAAATATTCATTGGTTTTTTTTATAACCGATTCAAATTCCAAATCTTAAATGGTCCACCCTGTAGATATCACTTTTTCCATATCACTTAATGCTTCATTTTGATGTAGTTGTTTAGTGCTTTTGATCAGGCGGCACTCACATTATTGCCTGACATTTCAGTGTACCACTAACCCCTCCTCAGCCAACCCTCTATATTCAATTAAATATTTATGTTTTTCTTTGACTTACTTGATCCAGTGGGCACCCACTTTACGGCGATCCACCACAGCGGAAACATGGTGCAATGATGATAGACATGCAAAAACGTCAGCTGCTCTGTCTTTTTGCGCAGAATAAAGAACATCGTATCACAAAATTCGATGAGTTTGGAAAAGTAAAACCACCATACAGCAGCAGCGATCTGAAGGCACATAAGAAACTGCAAAACTAGTTGTCCACGTTTTTTTAGAGTTCGATGCCCACTCACCCGCAGCTCGTCTTTGGTGTAGATCTCGCGACACGGCTGACACCAGAAATTGTAGCGCAAACCAATGCCGGCCACCAGCAGCTCCTTGAAAATGTGCGCATTGAGCAGCGCCATCAAAAAGTTGTAGAGCAGCAGCGGCCATTTGAGCTGGTAGCGTTCGCGTCTGTCGGCAATCGATGTTGTTAATGAAAGTGTTTGCGTTTAGTTAATGTTGCATTCGAAATACCGTTGCATCCATTTGGGCAAATAGCGCACCAGCAGCAAGTAGAGCAGCACCAGTGCCAGAACTTTGAGATACGAGTCGACCAGCGGCCAGTGCTGAGTGCGCCGATCGGCCAAGTCCGCGTATGGAAATTTCAGTTGGAAGTGCGATGTATTGAATTTATTGTAAATCATTTCCGTAGACATGTTTTTGTTCTATGCAATTTAATGAATTTAATTTAATGAAATGAAAGTGAAAAATCGAATAGAAAAATTAATTAAATTTAAAGTCACCAGGACTCTGTGTTGATGTAAGCTGAGCGTTTGGCTCACAAATAAGCGCGTGCCACAGCAGTCACGTTTTAAATTAAGTTGGACGTCAGCTGCGTCCACTGCTGGCACACACTAGAAGCACTTTTTTGAAATCATTACAGCGTAACTAAAAACTAAAAAGATGGCTTTTGTATTGACAACGCAGAAGCTGATTTTTGGCCGTGGTTAGAGTGTCTAAGCAAACGACTTTTTGTTGTTGTAGTATTTAGTAAGTAGAATTTGAAGCGCTCAATCATGGCGACCTTCACCTTTGGGTGAAATTGTAGTTCACCAAGTCACAGTTCGTACGATCGCATCGAACCATGACATACAAACCATTGCGTCAGTTTACAAATTTGATAAGTAAATCACAATGACAATGGGTCAAGTGTGTTGGACCCCTTCTCGTCCATGGTTGCGGCAATTTGATTATTGTCGCCGTAGGTCAGTAGCAAAAGTTTTCGATCACAAGTCAGCCGTATGTGGCTTCGATTCTAGACTCAACCACTCAACTAATTCGCCATAAACAAGAAAAAGTGGTAATCACTTGATGCCAGGTCTGCACTGTAAGGTGGTTGCATAAGAAGTTGACGGCGCTTCTGGTGAATCACTATCAGTATCACTTTCTCTCCTATTGGCCAAAGCCCCTTTCGGGCGTTTGCCACCTTCAGTCGATAGAATTAATGACAGTAAAGGTCCAATTTAAGAATGTGGGAGCAGCTGACAGTAGATGATTCCCTGCCAGTACACTCACAGCAAAATCCTTCTGACTGTAAATTCTTACCAAGCTGACGGAGCTTCTGGCGAGTCACTATCGATGTGTCACTATTGCCTTGATTACACGTAACGAGTAGAGTGGTACTAGTAAGATGGTACTAGGCCGAGAGAAAGCGAGTGGGTGTTCAAACGTATTTTGACACGTGGCGAGTCAGTTCAGTTTTATAACGCACAAAATCAACTAAGCAACATTCGCAATTAAACTCAACCCAACGAAAAGTGGCGTGTGACGCATGTCGCATGTGACGAACGAGTCAGTGAATCGCTGCGAGAAGAAGAAGAGTATAACGGTAAAGATTAACGAGTGAGCGATCTGATGCTCGATCTCAGGTGGTATCACAATGGGCCGCCTGGCCTAGGTGTGCTCCTCTTGGCGCAGCCACACCTACCTTCCTAACGGTAAAGTAATATTCGGCCCAGTAAACGAAATGTGATTCTAGTGACTCTCTCGCGATTCTACTCGGTCACTAACTCGCTTAATAACTCGCCTTATCTACTGTTTAGACGAAACGAGTACTCGGTCGAGTTACTGTCTCGCCACTCTACTCGTTACGTGTAATCAAGGCATTACTGTTTAGACGAAACTAGTACTCGGTCGAGTTACTATTAGTGATGGGAAAAACAATTCATTAATCGATTAATGAATCATATGATTAATTGAAACAGAGCGATTATTAAATGCAATTAATCGAAATAAATGGAAAATAATGGAATAATCGAATGATTTTCTTAATATTGTAACTTAACGGTGTAATTTTGAAGTATGTTAATATGTAAATTTTTACAAATTGCCTTATAAAAACAATAACAATGAAATTAATTAATTTTAATTTTTTAATTTTAATTTTTAATTTTTTAATTAATTTTTAATGAATAAATGAAAGTAAGTACATATCAAAGGAAAAAATATATATTTGTATTTGATTTGTTCATTGCAGAGTTTAGAAATAATATTTTTGACAGGCGCGAGATCGTGAACCTGTTCCTCTTTTCAGTGGCAGTTGCACCAGCCTTTGAAAAGATGCGCTCGTACCGAAGTTCCTAAAAGATAACCGACGAGTTATTATATAAAGCTTAGGGTACACCGTTTGCATTTCTTCCCAGGCATGGATGACGCTGCGCTTCAGTTTCAAAACGGGAGCATTCACACAAAATGCTAAGCTCGTCCTGAATTTGGGTTAGGTCGTTGTCTTTTTTGCGACGTTTGTGAGCCAGCGACTTGTGGTAGACCCATAAATCAAATTCAGCACCGCATCAAAGTGTTCGTCTGAAGCTTTTATTTTGCGCTAAAAAAAATTTAGTGATACGTTTTCTTTCGATTATTTTAGCATCTTATCGATTAACGTTTCGATTAATCGAAACCCATTTTTCGATGCAATTAAATCGTGAATTGAAAGAAAAACATCGATTAAATCGTGAATTGAAAGAAAAAAATCGATTATTGTGTATCAAATGATTAATCGTCCCATCACTAGTTACTGTCTCGCCACTCTACTCGTTACGTGTAATCAAGGCATTGCTCTTTAGACGAAACGAGTACTCGGTCGAGTTACTGTCTCGCCACTCTACTCGTTACGTGTAATCAAGGCATAACGAGTAGAATGGCGAGACAGTAAGATGATACTAGGCCAAGCGAGTTTGGTGGGCGAGTAAAAACGAGAAGTGTTCTAACGTATTTTAATATATATCGCTCCTTCGCTGCAAGAACGTCATAACTCAAAACAACATCATTCCGAGAAAATTCAATTTTAAAGTTGACCATTACAGGCAGTTCAAGGTATCAAAAAATGTTTCATGTCGTCTTGTGAGCAAAGTATTGAATATTTTACAATGTGGTTTTGACAGATAAAAGATCATATGCTGATACACACAGGGTTGCCATAAACTGAAAAAAAAATTTTTTTGAGTTATGACGTTCTTGCAGCGAAGGAGCGATATGTATTTTATTTAATAAAATTTTAATAATTTGGAAAGTTACTGCCGTTAGGTCCTAAGAGGGAATAATGGCCGGAAATCGTGTATCCACTTTTCATCACGAGCCAACATCCGCTTCTGGATAGGAATAGATTTGGTTGCGATTTTTAGATTAAAAATTGGTCCATGAGGATTTTTGCATCAACTTGTGTGGCATCCACAAATCGAGGGTTTTTTTTGTACCATGCCTTATTCAAGTGGTTCAAAATCGAAAAAGTGCTTACATGACAATCGGATTTGATAATTTCCATGATTTTATCAACATTTTCAACAATTTTCTTTACAGAGTGTGGCGCATCCTTGATAGCAAAATTACCAGAACGAAAACGACGAAACTAAAACTGTGCGCGATTGGCTGTTACCAAAGAAAATAAAATGTTAAATGAGGACCATAAACATTATTTACATTTTCATTTTCTTTATTTAAGAAAAACTATAAAATATGGCGTATTTTTTTTGTGCTGGTGTTCATCTTTGAAGTGCGCTCAAACAAAACTGAGTCAAGCAATCGTAAAACTGTCTGAGTAACTTTTTAAGCAGGAAATCTTGTCTTTCTTTTGCCATGCAGCGTAACTCTATAGCGCTTATATTATGCAAGATACAGATTACTAAAGCCATCTATAGAAAAATAATGGATTTCTCTTTGCTAGAGTTTATAAAATAAAAAATATAGAAAAAGTAAAAACCTTAATAACTAAAATGAAAAATAAGAAAAACTCAAAATTAAAATGAACAAAATGTAAAACATTGAAATTTTTCACACAATATGTCTTTTAAACAAAAACAGGAAGTAAAACCATTTTGAGCAAAAAGTGCCAAAGCAGCCGTGTCAAACGCTTCATTTGGTATGCATGATTTCTCGCCACCCAACTCACACTGCAAAGCAGCAAAAACAAAGAAAATTTATAAATATAAAAAACTCCAAAACAACATTTACATGCCCACAGCTGTTGAAGTTAGAAGCTTTTGAAGGTTTCGCGCCTGTCAGCACACGGAAGTGAAAATCTGCTTTAATATTTTAAGCGGCCTTTTGCTTAGGCGATTTGTTTTTTGGTTTCTAAGCAGCTTTTTAAAGGCTTTCAAAGCCTTAAAGACATAAATTATGTTGAACGTAATTTAAAACAGGCAATGACAATTGTCATGAAAAAAGCGTGCAACATTTGGTTTTTATTTAAAGAAAAATTGATATGAAGCAATGGGTGAAGTATTAAAGAAACATTTGTAAAAAAATGATTTTAAAAAAGTTTTAGTAAAATTTTGCAATAAATCAACAATCAACCAAATTAATCTGTAATGTTTTCAAAGTGAAATCGAGAGCGAAATAAATCCTAAATGTTTTTAAACTGAATTTAAGCAGCAATAAATCGTCATCAAAAAACAGTTTATTTACTTTAAAAACAACATTTACCTAAATAAATAAAGGTAGAGTTTAATTTGTGACGCTCTGCAGCCACAGAGCGACACTTTGCTGTTTAAAGCATTTGGTTTGGGCTCAAAGGAAAATCAACAGCGCTGCAAAAGCATCGAGTTGAACCTTTCCTCCCTGCGAAAACTCTTGAAATGTTTTGGTATTTTCTATGGATTTTTTTCTCGATTTGTTTTCATTTTTCCCACAGATTTTTTCGGATGGTTTTTGCAGTCAGCGGGCATTTCCGTTTTTACATTTGGCTCGTAAATCAATGAAGCGGTTAAAACATTTTTACGCTTCGAATGAAATACGAAACTGGTACTGGGTATCGAAAGGTGGTATGCAGAAGTTGACAACAAAGTAAAGAGCGGAAAAACGCAGTAGGAAAATGTCTCGTATTTTTGGCAGCCAGTTTTCTACAACAACATATACAAACAAGCTGCAGAACTAAGCGAATTGTAGTGTGTGACTGCAGTTGCGGTGTCGATATATTTCATGGAACTGTAGCAGACACAAGTGGAAATGACAAATAAGCGTTCGAGGAGACAAAAAATAGCTATTAACAGTTTGAAGACTTCAATGTAATGCAAGTTTTTGCAAAAAGTTTAGTATTGTACTTTTTTTTTGGGAATCATGGAAATGTTTCGCAATGCATGTAAATTGCTTGCAATTCTGTACAAATAAGGCTTATTTGTTTTAAAAATTTATACTTTTTAATTCAATCACTTAATTTTTCATCCTCACTTATTCTTCAAAAACTACTTGGAAAGTAGCCAAATTCATAATTTTTCAATATTATTATATATTTAATATTCAATATGATAATAGATATATTTATATTTGTTTATTTAATATTTATATTTAATATATTTATATTTAACCCTTTCTGGTCAATTTCCGCATTTCTTGAGATAAAAATTTGTCTTTCAAAATATTGATTCTCATTGAACATTTTACCAATAAAATGCAACAAAATATCAAAAAAATCGGTTAGGTTGAGAATTGAATATATCGTACAATGGTCCGTAAAGGAGTAAAAATTCATGAAATTTTTGTTTCGTTTTTTTAAGTTTTATGAACAATTCATTGATTTTTTGATAGAAATCATAAATTATAACAACAAAAATCAAAATGTGAGTTCATTTTGATCGAAACTTATATAAATTACATATACAGTACTTTTCGCTTAAAGCGAACTTCGAGGGTCTGGCAAAATGGTTCGTTTTAACCGAAAGTTCGCTTTAAACGGTTTCGTATTAAGCGATAACATAAAGCGCGTACTTTTGAAATTGGTTCGTTTTAGGCGGAAGTTCGTTTTAAACGGGTTCGTTATAAACGAAAAAGACTGTATATATAAACAATTTAGTCACATTTATTCGGCCTTATATAACCGCTGTTGTTGTTGCAAAGCCCTTTTCCCCTCAATAAAACACAGAATCAATTAAAATTCGTATAGATTTACAGAAAGATACTGAATATATCCGATTCTTACTATCGTAGTGGGAGTGGCAAGAACACATGTCTAACCTTACATAATCTGTATCTACAGATCTGTATTTACAGATGGGCGTGGCAGGCATGCAAACGCAAAAATTTTATTACCAAACCCATAACTTAAAAAAATGCAAACATAACTTGCAACCTTTGTCTTCCATCGTACAAAGCTTTGCAACCCTTGTGGTCATTTGTACAACATATCGTACAATTTTTTTAAAGACTCGGGAAAAATATTTGGACGCAAAAAATGTTAAATGTAGTAAGCTCTATAAATCAACTGAGATTCAAACTTTGAAATTGTTTCGCTTTTTGGTACAAAAAAGTATTACATATTTAAAAATTCCTCCGCAGAAGCACCGTCATTTGCATTTCTTGCAAAAAGCTGCTTACAAAACGCACTCACACTGTGTAGCCAAGGTTATACTGATTTATATTTTTAAACAGAATGATACAACACAGCCCACTTAATAAGAAGTTTAATAAAATATGCGTTCGCTGTCAAATAAAAAATCTTAGACAAAATTGTACGATATACGTATTAATAGCACCGTGGGATAAAACTTCAAAAAAATGTTCACACCGAAAAAAATTTATATGGGCTTAAAACTAGAGACAAAACATAGTAATACTGCGTATTCAGTTTTTTATTTCTACATCCTTTGAAAGGAATTCAAAATTTTGAAGGGGATAAAAATTTAAAAAATATAAAAAATACTTAACCTCGTTAGATTATGGCGCTATGTATATCAAATGAAAGAGGAAAGGCTCAAGAACTTAAATAAAATTAATGTTTTATCTATTTGTAAAAAAAGGATATGAAAAAGGTTCTTTGAAAATTTTAATCCTTTATATTCTTGAAAATTTATATAGAATTTTCTTGAAAAGTAGGTATGTTAAAAACCAAAATCTTCTTGAGCACGTGTCAAAATTTCATTATTCTCGCTTCATTGATCTTTTATTATTTAAAATACTGTTACTCAAATAATTTAGAATTTTTGTTCTTCATTAGAATTGCAGCTTCCGCCTTTTTAATAATAACTTTTTTTAATAACTTTAGAACCAATAAAGTTAGAGTTGGAGTTCAGTAAGCTTCTACACTTTGTGGATCTTACAAAGTGGATTTAAAATACCAGCCAATATAAAAACAAATGAGGATGTGGCAGTAACGGCACTTTATGCAATAATTGTGCTACGCAGCTGTGGTAGCAACCAATCAACTCAACACTGGAAATTTCCCAATTTCTATGGGTTAGAAAATGTGATCCATACAGCCTGAAAATACTAAAAATGCATAAATATTATTTGGCAACTATTCTATTCATGTCAGACACTTTTAAAATTTAGTTTTATTTGCATGATTTTTACATGATTACAGTCGTGATGAAAATGGCATCAGTTGGTTTGGTTAATTGTGAGTTACTCGCAGCAAATTTTGCCACAAATGTGAATTAAACTGTACTAGCAACATGTTCTCTTTTTGAACACATCAGCCAGTCGAGATGGCTTCAAAACGGCTCAGCTGTGCAAATGCCACTTGTCGACGGCAGCAAGTACACGCACGCGTGCGTCGAAAAATTTCGCTCGCAGTATTTACATTTGCAGTCAGCACAGCTGCGTGTTTGAACGCACCAACCGAACCAGACGTACCGCTCGGCGAGTGTTTAAACAGAGTACTGCACAACTACAACAACACTGGCTGCAATTGCTGCTGGGTTGGATATTTTCAGCAGCAAACATATCTACACCCAAAACAATCAGTCTTCAAACATTAGTTGAGGCAGTGTTGCCAGATCAGGAGGAGATCAGGAATCTGTTCTACCAGATTTAGGATATTCTTTGCTTTTGAGGATACTTTTTAGGAGAAGGAATCGTTCAGGAGAACGTTTAGGAAGTTTATATTTTGTTAGGGGATTTTTCGGATCCTTAGTGGATTTTTGGGAGATTTTTGGATAACGAAATATGATGTATCAGGAACACTGGTAACAAAACATATTTTTGCAACTATTTTAATAGTCAAAGCACCCTATTGTGTTTAAAATTTGTAAGCTTACAAAATGTAAACTCGTTCTATCTCACAATCGAATCTCGCCAAAAATGGCACTTTTTGTTTAAGGGGGTCAATACGTGTAAACGGTATATTTTTGGAATCGCGCATACGCCGGAAAAAATTAATGTAAGGTACAATTTTTTTTTCATTCTTTTATTAAAAGGTAGCAGTGCAAGAAAAAAAATTTGTTTTTTGGCGTGCTCAAAATGGCGGCGGTCCAACGTTGGGCCCAAATTCTAGTAGAAGTTGTGCCGGCGCACAGTGTTCCGAAGTGGGACAAAAATAGAAAAATTGTATGTCACCGATTTCAAAGAAATTGGTGTCATTTGAAAGATAATACTTTCATTAAGCAAGATCTCAAATTATTTCTTAATCGGGTAAATTTTGAGAGAGTTATAGCATTTACAAGTTGATCAAAATCTAGAAAAATTGTTTTATGATAAAATGCAGTTTTGAGCGTCAACAATTGAAAACGTTACCAAAACACTATTTTCGCTTCAATCGGGGAAAATGTTACTGGTATGCACTTATAAGGGTCCAAAAAATCATTTCATGAGCTATTTTGAAAAAAAAGTTAAATAAAAACGGTGTTGTACGTTATTTAAACAAAACATTTTTTTTTATTAAAAACTATAAAAACTATATATTTTTGAAGATCGCATTATCACACCTACTTTTTTACGCAATCCTATAGAATGGACTTTCTTCTTTTGGATCAATAAAAAAAATTCTGCGATTTCCTGCGATCTTGGAAAATAATAGAATTTTTGTAAACTACTCTAAATAAAAAAAATGGATTTTTGTACCCAACGTTGAGGTGCCCACCGGTACATTCACTTTGGTACGGAGCTTGTAACGCCCAGCAAGTGATGTAACTGGAAAGAAAAAGCATAGTAGCACTGTCGCTATTTAAAATGGGCATGGTCCGTCCACTAAAAGCAGAGTTGCCATACGGAAGTCTTTCATAAAATATGAAAACTTCTATATTAACAAAGCCAATGTCACAAATTATTAAGGTGTTATAAAAAATGGGGTTTGCTTACCCGTTTAACCCGTTAAGAGCCATATTATCCTACTTTTGTTTTCATTATTATGCAATTTTTTGTTAAAATGTGATTTAATGCTAATATTTTCTGAAAATAAGAAGGAAAGTTAAGGAAGGCAATTTTGTTAAAATTACGTTGCATTAATTACACTAGTTTACAATAAAGAAGAAAGCTATAGGAGAAAACTATTTGTAAAATAGTTGTATTTCAATTGAACTGTTTGTGTGGGACTAAAAACATCATTCTTGATGATAGTGAAACTGAATAAACTGAACTTTTTAAAAAATGGCAATTATTTTTTTTTCATCCTGGAAATTTTACTATAGCATTCATTCATTCATAGCTGAGTCATCTCTATGTTAAGTTCTGCGGAAATAAAAACAAAAAAGCTTTCTTTCAAGCAACTTCATCACCCTCTTTCCACCCTTTAAAGGTCGAATATAGAAAAACGCTGAAATACGTATTTCGTTATTTTTCTTTAAGTATATTTGTACAAAATTTTAAAACAATCCGACCAAAAACAATATCCGTCTATATAAGCTTCACCACCCCGTTTCCGGCCTGTCAAGGTCGAATTTTTTAAAATCGCTCCTTTTTAAAGGTTGACTTTTTAAAATACAACTATTGACCAAATTTCATCATTATAGTTCCAGCGGTTTGGGCTCGGTGGTGATGGCATACTTGGTTATATATATTCGATTCTTTTTAAAACTACATATTTTTTTAGAAAACAAAAATTATTTTTGAAGTCAGTAGCCCCAAATAATTCATATTGCAAATTTTCAGCGAAATTAGAGGACTCCTTCTATTTTTGTCCCAATTTTGTATGGAGTCCAAACACTGTGCGGTGCCTCAAAAATCATCTGAAAAAATATTGCTATTAGTTATTATGAGAAAATATATGTACCTTCTAAACGAACTAACAAAAAAAATATTTTCTCAAAAATAATATACAAAAATACGCTCCAACCGAAAAATGACCTTTTTTTTCTTAATTTCCCGAAAATGGCGCCGCGGATTTCGCCAAAAACAATGAAAGTAAGTAGTAATTACTTAGTAATTGACCCCCTTAATTCATTTGTTATTTGTTTTGTTGTTGTTAAGTTTTTGTTGTTAAGCTGAAGATGAATAAAAAAGGCTACATTAAAAAAAATTATATGTAGGTATATGTATATTTTTATCTTTTTTGAGAAGTTTACTTCCTTTAAAATGACGCAAATTATAAAAAAATTTTAGGAGATTTTTTTTTAACTTTTGTGAGGAAATTTCAGTAGTTTTTTTTTAAGATTTAGGAGAAAGTCATTTCAGGTATCTGGCAACACTGAGCTGAGTGGGTGCCAGTTTAATGCAAATAGCTTAAAACGAAATTGTTTCGTAATTTCGTTACTTTGCCTAAACTAATTACCGAACCAAAGTCAATTAGAAAATTCGGGTTTTGTCAATAAATCCGATTAAGATTTTACTGGGATTAAATGCATTAATTAAATTGAATTTTTAGTGTCCATTAGTGAGCTGATAGCGAGCACCAAATAAATAAATAAATTGAAAAAACGATAATGACACTAAGCCACACGCATTTATTATTTACGCACACGCATACGCGAGTGTGTGCGTGTGCGGTTGGTTGTGTGTGGTTGAGTGTAAGTGAAAACAATAATGCGGGGATTTTATTTTTCAACTTAGGGCCAACAATTTACGGCAGCAACCAACTGGACCACCTAAGACGTTAAATGAACGACAACAACAAAAAGCGAATAAAACAACAAAAGGAAAACCAACCAATAAACCGACAAACAATTACGCAAATATTCACAAACACCCACGTGCAGCAAACGACTACATATACATACATACATATGTATATGTTTGTTTGTGTTTGTGTTTGGGTTGGTTGTGTGCGACCAATAAAGTCACACTGAGCAAACAATAAAAATATCCTTTATTTCCCTTTATTTGCATGCAAAGAAGCCTTCAGAGTGGCCAAACACAGCACACGTACCTGCAGTTAATTTATTTATTTATATCGCAGCGGCATCAATGGCAACAAACAGCAACCAATACAAAGACAAAGCGAAAGCAAAAGACGTCGACGTGCCGATTTGCGGCCGAGTTTAGTGGCACGCGCACACCAATGCGTTTGGCGTCGGCATTCTCGTCGACTGGCGCGGTGGCCAGTATAGCAGTTAGCAATCAAAATCCTCGTCAGATGGTATTAGTTCGTCTAAATGTGAGGATGTTTCGGGGTTTTGATGTTATTGCTTCGACTGCTTTGTTGCTCGTTGTTCTTACTGTTGTTATTGTTGTTGGCGATGGCTTGCAGCGTTCGATTGCGCGTGACTTTAGCCACATCACGTCATGCCAAAAAGTAAAGAGACAATACACGATGTAGCAAAGAGA
The DNA here is from genome assembly GCA_963668005.1 of Melieria crassipennis. Taxonomy (NCBI): domain Eukaryota; kingdom Metazoa; phylum Arthropoda; class Insecta; order Diptera; family Ulidiidae; genus Melieria; species Melieria crassipennis. The sequence goes on along the minus strand of OY764962.1, from coordinate 113,315,550 downwards.
TTTTCGACTCTCTTAACTCCGAAACGAAAGCTTTTCGCATTGGCAAGACAGACCTGACCGGCTGAGCTTTGAGTGTGGTCAGTGTACTGAAGTTTATATTAAATTCAGTTGAGCACCTAAAATTCATGTCTTTAATTTTAGGCGGCGGTGGCGATTTTTACAGTGCCACTGCTCGCTGTTTGCTTCTTGCACAGCACTGAGTATGTTGCATGCGTGTTGCTTGATGTTGCATGATGAGTGCTTTAGTCACTGTAAAGGTTGACTGGTGTTGAAATGGCTGTTTTAGTGTGTTTAGTAGTTTTGAAGCAACTGAAGTGTGCTCGAGTCAGAATGGTTGACCTGCACCAACTCGCGTTTAACATTGACTGGCAATGATTGAAAGATTGATGTATGTATGTATATGCTTGGGGCAGGCAATGTCAAGGGCGTTCGATGGGTGACAGATTGACAGAGATTGATTGTGAACAACAGTTATTAGGATTATTGAAATCCGTAGCTAAAGATGATTGAACACCAAGAGTAGCATACAATGTTGAAAGGCATATAAAAAGAAACTATTGGTGAATGCAAATGTTTGACACATTAATTTACCACAAGTATTTAGAGTTGAATGGATCAATTTTGGTAATAAAATGTTGCAATAGTGTTGGTAAAATGTGATTGGGCACTAAGTCAATCATGTGATGTGAGCCAATCTTAAGGTTTGGTGCTATTGGACGTTGCGATAGTGTTCGTAAAATATGTTTAAGCATTGAGTCAATCATAAGGTTTGATGATAATGACTGCTGGGCGCTGTGAAAGGGTTAGTAAAATTCGATTGAGTATAATTTGATGATAATAACTGCTGGACGTTGTGATAGTTTTAGTAAAGTTTTACTTATAAAAATTGTTGCATTACTGTGGCGAAAAATTCATAACAATAACTACGATTTTCTCAGCTCATAAGTGTGTCTCATAATAAAGTTTTGTGTAATTGATTGCGTATGGCAATATATGGTTTTAGATAACATAAGTAAAGTGAGTAAATATTGAAAAGAGAACTGATTAACTCTGAGAATTTATGATTTCTGTAGCATGATTGTAAAATTTTTGGTTAATGTTGATGTCGAGTTGTTATTTTGTTATGTTGATTATGGGCAATAATAACGAGTTATGATTTTTCATAAAACAGATTTTTGTTGATAACACTGTACAACTCAAAAAAAAAATAACAATTTTCTGACAACGGATTCTGGTAGAGGGGGCCAAAAAAAACACGTGTATTGGCGTTTCGAAAGTTTACATCTGAATTTTTTTTAAGGGGGAGGTCAAAGTTTTCCCCTTTTTGCACATTCTTAAGGTGAATCGGCATACGAAAACCATGTAACCCCACATTTTAGGTATATGATGTGTTCAGCAATTTGATGTAAAATACTACGAAGAACATTTTTGTGGAGTATTTTAACCCTGTAGCTCTTATTTGTACGGGTCAATTTGACCCTTTTTTCTACAATGCCAAAAATGTCCTGTAAAACAGGACTTTTTAAGAACAAAATGTACCACGAAAATATTCGCCATAAAATTCTTTTCATAGATATCTGAATACATCAAAGCTCAGAAATTAACTTGAACGCCAGAATTAAGCCAAAATTGAAAATGTGTTTAAGTGTTTATTTCGTACTTAATCAAAATTGTTGTGCAGTGTAAGTGGAGTTTTTTGTAAAGTCAATTGTAAACTATTTTCATGATGTTATGATTATTTATTATTTATTTATTATTTATTTAGTTTTATTTATTTATTATTTTATGATTATTATGCTGATATTTAAACAAGGTGATTTTTGGCGATTAGTTATGGATTAATAGTTTTTTTTCTATTTTGGTTACACAAGATTGTTGTTTATTGTATATTAATGGAAAATTATATTTAACCAATGATTAATGAATGTGACTTTTGTTGAGTTATTGACCTGGATCATTGATTTTTCACTGAATCGTTTAAATTTACAGATTTTTTTTTAAGAATAATTGATAGGTGATTAAGGCAAGATTTAAGTTAAGATTTCGTTTTTGGTAAATAATTGAGTTCTTCTTAACCCTTTGTTGATCCCGTCAGATTTTTATGAAAAAAATAATTAATTATTCATAAATATCTAATTATTTCTATTTGATAAGATTTCTTTCATAATCTGATGACTACATATATCATTATATGACTATAAACAATTTAGAACGATAAAGGTAACTTTTTCGATTGTCGATTATATATCGATATCGATTATATATCGATATCGATTATGTCAATATTGATTTAAGTTCATTAAACGATAATTAAGATGAAGATCAGGATCTATTTAATGCTGACTATATGCAATAATGAGATTAATGTAGGTAATGGTGATTAGTTGATGTTATTAATTCATAAGAAATTTATGAAATTATAATTATTGCTTGAATAATATTGATTGACATTTTTATATAATTATGGGCAAATTATTCATTCTAAATGTTTAATGAAAGTAAATTTTATTGATTAATTGCCTTTGCTGATACATTTTTTAACCTTTACATAGCTTTGAAAAAGTTGTTTCATTGATCAAACATCATTATAAATGTTTTTAAATGTTTAATAAAAGTTAATTTTATTGATTAATTGCCATTGATGATTAATTTGTAAGCCTTAAACTTGGATTTAAAGAAGTTGTTTGATCCATTAAACAAATTCTACATCTTTGGTAATTATTGACAGTAATGTTGACTGATGGTAGTAAATAAAAATATTGATAATTAATTAATATTAATTAATAATAAAATCAATTAATTGTGATGCTAATTGCTCTTTAGTGGTTTGGTGGGGTAAAATCAACTTAACTTAAATGTCACAAAGTTCATTGATTTGATGGGTTGATTTATATTTATTTTTAATTAAATTATAAATAATTCTTAAACAATGATGTCCCATGATGTGCTGATGATTTTATTGCATTGATAAAATTTTTTGTAAAAACAATTTATTTTTAAGTAGTTTTTTTAAGTTTTCAATATGAAAAACATTAATGTCCATTCATTAAAAATTATTTATATATAGGTAATATAATTTTTGCTTTTTATAAATAAAAAAACTTCTTGATTTATTTCGTTTGGTTTATTCGTATTGGTTTCTTTGATGGTAAATAAATGACTGAGTAATTTTCAACATTTCACCATTAATTTTTAATAATGCTTAAAGAATTCATCTCAACTTGTCGTCGAAAGAGGTTTTTCTACTTCTCAGTTAATTGAAGGCGAATATGGGCCCAAGCTGACATAGGTTGTTATTTACTGAAAAATGCCTTCAAGCATGAAATGAAATTAATTTCGTGTATGCAGCAAATGACCCATAACGAGGTCAATTCCTTGCTTTTGTCATTTAACTGCCAACAAATTAAGTTGAAATAGGTAAAGCGGTCGGGGCCGCACACTCAACAGCCTCAATTGCCCCGAAAAAGCCCATTTCGAACAATGTTCAAGCCGCAAATCCGAATGTCAGTTCAGGCGAAAGAACGCATAAAAATTAAAATTTTCATATTGCTGGCCAACTTTTGCAAATTCTCCAACACCACAACTAACACTGAATACACAGACCGGAAAGCCAACATACTGTATGACATTTGAGTGTAGTGAAAGCGAAGTCGTCCTGGGTTATGTCGTAAAATTAAATTTAAATTACATGCCAAAATTAAAAACATAACCTTCTCTAATTGAGTTTTCGTGCCTAATAGGAACCAGCGCACTCACACACACACACACACACCGGTGTACGCATCGACTGTGTAGATACGCACAGTGCGGCTAGCAAACCACTCACCAATAACAAAACCAACACAAACTCACTCGCAGTCTCATCATGTGAGTGGTTAACCGCACGGATTTGCTTATCATCAGGCGTGAAATACCAGCAGGCTGGGTGTGTTCACGCCCACGAGCCATGCCTGGGTGATTGAAGGCGTCGCAGGGAATAGGTGCGGTCGAGCGAGGGCAGCGCAAGGGGCAAGGCTGCAGCCTGGTATTTCGTACAAATTAAATGAAATTGTGGCATGTAGCAACATATGTGCTCAAATGGGCGTTTGTGTGTGTGTGTGTGTGTGTGTGTGTACGAGTGGTGTCCGCGCTTGGCGCTTCATTAATATTGTGTGCATGTGTGTGGCTGGCAGTGAGTTTGTAGTTGTAATAATAATAATAATAATAATAGAAGTAAAGCGAATCCTCTGCTGGTCGGTTTGGTTGGCGTCTAAGCTTGCTTGCCGGTTGTCGTTGTTGTGGCTTGTGCGTCTATCGAAGATTGTGCAATGCTCAGATAGTAATTTGAAGAAAGCAGTTAATGTGTGTGTGTGTGTGTGTGTGCAACCACATGATCATGCGGCGTGCAAAACTTGTGTCAAAATGAGGTTTGATGAAACCACACAGCGGCGCTGATTGTGAATGCAATATTCCATGTCACTTTTGGAACGGTTGGCGCGTTAAGCGAGCTGGCTGTCTGGCCAATACTTGACGATTGATGTCCTGACTTTGTATGGACGTATTGCTTGAGTGAAGGTGTCGCCAAGTTTTTGACTTTCTGTCATTGCTTCTCGATTGCTCTGGCGTCTTGTGTGCGCTGCTTGGCATGAAACTCACATATTTGGCTAAATGAAAATTCGACTCGCTGGCGAATCGGATTTTTGTCTTAACTTTGTTGTTGTTCGTCATGATTTTTTATTGGTTGCTTTGGGTTGAGCACAGCATATCATAGAACACGTATGCCAGCAGCGCCAGCTGTATTATTACATTGGCGGCGTTCACAAACGTTGCCAATTGCCATACCAAATGATAAAATTTAATCTAATTTAAATTGCAGCACCAAATGATCAAATGCTCAAACATGTTTTTTTTTGGTTAAATAATGTTTTCGGGTCATTGAAGTCATTGACAATTCAGTTGGTTTTAAAGTGAAAATAGGTTTTTTTAGTTTAATTTTCGATTTAGGCGCAGTGCCTCGAAGCGAGCGATGAGAAGTGGTAAATCTTTAAGCCAATTTTTCCTCGAATTTTTTGGTATTGAGCTGGAAGAACAGAATAAAAGAAAAAAATAGCTTCACAATTAATTTTCCATTAAACTACTTGGGATTTTTTTAATTTAAATTTTAATAGTTTTAATAAACAATTTATGGGTTTATTGATAAACGAAACATTGATTCGCGTTTTCAAAAATGTACTCTATTTAAAAATGTAAATAATGTAAATTAAAAATAACACTGTGCGTGAAATTTGCCCTCAAAAATTTAGACATGGGGGGACCTACTGGGTGAGTTTCCTATAGGTATACTGAGTTGAGATCCACCAGCCGTTTGGTAAGATTGGCTCTAGTTTATGAGAAATCTGACTTTGAAGTTTGGTAATTTCCGTCAAATTTGTCGCTTAAGTAGGTCCTAAATCGTTTCGAATATCGCTTTACTGTCTTCGGCAAGTTTTTAGATATTTTAACGACCAACGAATTTGCTGAAGACACCAATCCAAAAAAAAATACATTCAAACTGTGTAATTGCGATGTGTGCATTTTTTTGCGCAGCGCTACGTGGCGTATGAGTGTCATTTAATTATAACACTCAACGTGGCGTATGACACGCGATATTCGAAACGATTTAGGACCTACTTAAGCGACAAATTTGACGGAAATTACCAAACTTCAAAGTCGGATTTCTCATAAACTAACTAGAGCCAATCTTACCAAACGGCTGGTGGATCTCAACTCAGTATACCTATAGGAAACTCACCCAGTAGGTCCCCCCCATGTCTAAATTTTGGACTTGCACAGTGTAATTAATTTAAATTAAAAATGTAGATGTAAATAAATTAATAAAAATTAAACAAAAAAACACTACGTAGTTCTATATAATTTATATTTATTAAAGATGATCTAATTTATATAAAGATGATCTAACTTTTGAGTTTCTTATAGGTCTTATATTTTATAAGAAATCTGTTTTCTCTCTAAAAAGTTTAAAAAGCAATTTCAAAGATTGTTTCTCCAACCTGAATTTTAAACCAAACTGTTTATAAGTTTCTTTATACTTCAAAACGTGCTAAATGAAATCTGTGAAAAGAAATCGTTATCCATTTTCTAAAAAAAATTGTTTAAAGTTTGATTTTTTCGGCCTCTAAACACAACGAAAAAACAAACAAAATTTAGAAAATAATATATGTTTTCCTAAACGATTTAAAAAAATTATCTTTTTAGCTGATTTGGTTTTTTAAAAATTTGAATTTGTTTAATATTTATTTTTATAGTCAAAATGTTGTTTCCAATTGAATGTTGTTGATAATTTGAAAAATCGTAATTCATTTCAAAATTAAGGCAACTGTGAACCAAAAAAATTAACCAAAAATCTTACTTACTTACTTAAGTGACCACAACAAACCGTTACCGTTACCAAAAATTACGCCATGCATCGTGAATGCCGCCATATTTATTGCTCTTGTTGCTTCTGTTGCTAGCAACTAAATGTGTGCGTGTGTGCGTGTTCACGTGGGACACCAAAGAATGTTTCACACATTTTGGTTGTTGATTATTCCCTGTTTCACGACGAGCACAGCTGATCTTAATGGCTTTTGGAATTCGGGTTTTTGTTTTCACTTGGCTGTCGTTGTGCGCACACTGTGTGTCAATGTGTACAGTTGAGTGAACCACATATGCCAGCCGCTGTCTTAGCCAACACTTTAAGCAAATATTTCGCTCATTTTCAGGCATAAAATGCGCCTGCCAGCTGACTTCCGGCAACAACGAAATACCAAATCATAAAAAGTTGCGCTCAATTTGAAGGAAAACCAAAAAACAGAGAAATAAAAAATGGCTTAGGATATGCGAAAAGCAAAATTGCTAAATATTTGATATATTTTTTACTATACTCAGATTTCTTCTGCAAATAGAAAAATTCTATTACTGCTGCGCGCACTCACCTCGGCGCCAGCCAGCATAAATGCGATTAAGTGCACGCGGTTGAAATTCTCTGCGCCACTTTCTGCTGGCACATCGAAAGCGGAAAGAAGTCGCCGCTTCAGACTGCAATGAAGAATGATGACATTTCGGTGTGCCGTCAAGATGAGGGAAGGAGTTGTCGACTGGCAACGCTGGCCACAAAACATGGCCGAACCGAACAGCCACTGCGACTGGCAGCGTTTGAGTGCAAGCGTGATGCGACAAAAGCGAAACATAATAAACATTAAAGCAGCTTAGCTGCAGCTCAACACACACACACACAGACAAACCGACACGCAGCCACACAGTCTGGCGGTGACCAAGTGGAAAATGACAAAGAGGATGGCGACAAAAAGTAAACGGAAAAATCTCAAAAGTTGATGATGCTATCGTCTTTCAAGCAGCTCTCCTCGTCTTCCGGTGACATTACACGCCCGCACGCTTGCTGCACGCTTTTCTTAAGCTAGTCGCCCACTCCCCGGCACAGCAATTGCGGTCGGTTTTTGGCGCGTGCGAAGGGAGGGAGGAGGGATTGCATGTTGCGGACATGTTTCACTATGCTTCGATGGTGAATTTTGGCCGGCGCTGCAGTTGCGTTCGGTGGGCGCTGTGTGCGGCAAATTGTTGCTGGCTGTGCGATGAGCATGTTGGCAATATTGCAAGTGGCATTTTGGCAAAAATTTGCAAACACTTTGGCGCAAATATGTTGACAATGTGCGAAGAGATATGCGCCGGCTGGCGTTTGGCAGCCAACTTCAAAGTTAACTAAGATGACGAAAGTGGCTGAAAATATCTTAGAGCAATGCAAATTTTGTAATAGCAGAGAAGGTAGTGCAAATTTGTGTGGCAAAACAAATGCACACACGTGGCATGGTTTGAGGTGTTGAGGAAAATTTAAAGTTTAGACAAGAGTTAAAATTTAGTTTTTAGTAGAAAAAATTAAACTGTGGCCAATGTGGAAATCCTTATCGATCAATAAGGGATACATACAAGTGGAGGTTCAAACCCCTCCTTTTTATAAAAAAATTATTAAAACAAAATAAAATAAATAAAATAAAATAAAATAAAATAAAATAAAATAAAATAAAATAAAATAAAATAAAATAAAATAAAATAAGATATGATATGATATAATAAAATAAAATAAAATAAAATAAAATAAAATAAAATAAAATAAAATAAAATAAAATAAAATAAAATAAAATAAAATAAAATAAAATAAAATAAAATAAAATAAAATAAAATAAAATAAAATAAAATAAAATAAAATAAAACGAAATAAAATAAAATAAAATAAAATAAAATAAAATAAAATAAAATAAAATAAAATAAAATAAAATAAAATAAAATAACATAAAATAAAATAATATAATATAAATTAGAGTACAATAGAATAGAATAAAATAAAATAAAATTAAATAAAATTAAACAAAATAAAATAACAAAACAAACAAAATAAAATAAAATTAAATGAAATGAAATGAAATAAAATGAAATAAAATTAAATATAATAAAATAAACAAAAAAAAATAATATAAAATAAAATAAAAATACAATAAAATAAAATAAAATAAAATGAAATGAAATGAAATGAAATAAAATAAAATGAAAGAAAAGAAAAGAAAATAAAATAAAATACAAATACAAATACAAATACAAATACAAATAAAATAATATAAAATAAAATAAAATAAAATAAAATAAAATAAAATAAAATAAAATAAAATAAAACGAAATAAAATAAAATAAAATAAAACAAAATAAAGTAAAATAAAATAAAATAAAATAAAATAAAATAAAATAAAATAAAATAAAATAAAATAAAATAAAATAAAATAAAATAAAATAAAATAAAATAAAATAAAATAATATAATATAAATTAGAGTACAATAGAATAGGATAACATAAAATAAAATAAAATAAAATAAAATAAAATTAAATTAAACAAAATAAAATAACAATATAAAATATAATAAAATAAAATAAAATAAAATAAAATAAAATAAATGTTATTGGACGATTTTGAGTACGTTCCGGCAGGGTCAGCTAGGTTTGTGAAGTCTCTGCTTACAAATTGCGTTTTAAAGTCAACCTTTTGAACTTTCGGGCGTGGTTTGCTTCTTTAAGCAGCCATTTGACTGCCTTTTTTATACACGAAAAATCTAATCATTTCAGCAAAGACGTGCTCTGCCAAAGCAAATCAAAACCTAATAACGCCAAAGACGCAATTTCAATACCACAAAAAAACCTTAAATTTTTAGATTAGTTTCTATATAGAAAAATCCGCTTATTATTGCATACTTTTTGGTACATTTTATTATATAGATTACTTTGCGATTGTTATTTTCTGTATGTAAGTATTTAGTTTTCATTTATTGATTGGTAAGTAAAATATGCAAATTATAAACATTCACGCAAAAGTGGCTAAAATATGAACTATAAATATTTTTAGCAAATATTTTGCCAGCCACTAAAAAAATGTTGTCAAATGTTGTTTTTAACCAAATATTTACACGCTACTTGTGCAATTTTAATGCATTTCTGTTAACTACTGGCAATTATTAACTGTCGAAAAATAAAAAAAAATAGCTATACAGCAACAATATAAAAAAAAACAATACAGCTACTATGCTCAGCATACATTCCCGCCCACTGTGCCAGTCACAGCTTTATTTTAATATGCAATTTTTTTTTTTCGTAAATTTCGGCATTTTCCTATTTTTCCTTTGCCTTTTTTCGATGCAAATTTTTTCTGTGCATTGGCGAATTCGAGACTTTAATGATTTCCACACCGCTAAATCATGTTCGTTGCGCTCGCGCGCATTCTGCAACGCCGAGCGTATATATAGAGTTATAGCTGCTTTTATATACAGGGTGGAGCAAAAGTCATCACCTTATCGGCAGATGCTATAATTTTTGCAAATGGTGGCAAAAGTAAATTTTGCTTAGACATTCATTCATTCATTTATTCGTTTATTCATTTATTTATTTATTCATTTATCCATTCATGCATTCATTCATAAACAAATTAGAGCCAAAGAACACAGGCTGACAACTTTAACTTTTGCGCCACCATGTACATATATACATTTATATATATGTATCTATATATGTATGAGCTTGCTTACTACTGCCATTGCCATTTGCCGGCATTCAAGCCCACACACACGCACACACAAACGCACGCACATCGATACTTGCACTCTGTGCGCCTCGAAATTGTCGCACGCTGGCAAATTACAATATTTGAAATTTCAATTTTGCATCCTTTCGCTGGCGTTCAACACGGTGTGGCAAAAAATAAATCAAACAAAAAACTAGTAGAAGAGCGTCGCCAAGCGAAGCGGTTGTCGCAGCGACAGAAGCTTTTAAGTCAAAACGAATTTTTGTAGGCACCGAGTTGGGTCGTCTGTCCGTTGCTGTGGCATTTGTGGGCTCTGACTGCCTACTTTCAGTGCTGCGCTGCGCACTTGACAGATGAGTGTGATTTATGTGTGTTAGTGCGTCCGCATTTGCGGCACACACACACACATAGACTTTTAAAAATTTCTACTATACATGGAAATTCTTGAAGAAGCTGTTTTGCGCGCTTCTAATGACTGCCCAAGTCGCATGACTTTCGACAGTATGAGAGAGACGACAGCAGGTTGTCAGCATTTTATGCGGAAAGCAAAATTTTCGAGTCAACATCAGACAACCGGTTGGTGTTTTTGTTGCGCAAATTACGAATACAAAAACCAAGTCTACTATAGAATTTTCTCGGCCAAACTGCAAGGCATGCAGACCTGCAGTCATTTATCAAAAAATGTTGTCCGCAAGAAACACATTACACGTTAATCTGTCCGGATATTTTGGCTGGCATGCCAAAAGGACATCAGCCAGCAGTTGGCTGTGGGATTTTATTTCTTGGTTTGGCGTTTGGTTGGGTTTTTGTGCAGCTGGTATTGGTTGCACTGAACTGAAAAAGGTTGTAGTTAGTGTTTTGGGAAGTTGGAGGGGCACTAGTCGCAACGGTGCGGTGGCGCAAGTTTTGCCAATTTACTAAGCCGCTTTTGGGTGGTTAGTAGTTTTATTTTGAGTTAAAATTGTCTAAATATTATTTGGCATATTCTGACAATACGTTAAGAGCTAAGTCTAAAATACGGAAAATATTTTAGAATTTTGGTTTGGAATTCAAGGGTCAGTGTGAGAGTACACAAAGAAAAAGTTTGTTAGTGTCTGCGCTAAAAAATTTTTTTCAAAGGTCGGTTGAGGAGGTTCACGAAGTCTGTTGTTCAACTCAGTGCCTTCGAAAGAAGATTGAATCTAGAAGCTTTTTTAAAGCAATATTTAAATCAATAGACACATTTTATTAGAGACATTATTGTTATTAGACACAATTTGTAGACTTAAATTACAGAATGTAATAAAAATAAATTCATGATTTTTGCATCAAACTTCAGGCTTCATTAAGCATAGCTAGAATCATACGATTTAGGACAAATAAGCACCGTTTTGTTTCATAATCTTTTTTGAATTTGAGGGTAATTCTCTTATGCCTTTCTTATAAAAATCCCTTGTTTTTTACAGGCAAACAACTAGGACAGTAAATTCTCTTGAAGCAAAATTCTTCACCAGCCAAATCATTCGGTAAAGGACTATAAGGTGGATACATAAGAACCTTTCACCCAAGTCACTATTATTTTATCATTTATATCTTTTTACTACACATTTTATATTATTTAATTTAGATAGATATAGATTAGATATATTGTTTAGTTTCAAAATTATTGTCTTGTTTTTACTCGACCAACTGACCATATAGCAGACTTAGTTATCTAATTTTTATTTTAAAATAATTTTCATAATTTTTTTCATATTATTTAATTTATATTATTTAGTTTTAAAATTATTGTCTTGTTTCTACTCGACCAACTGACCATATAGCAGTCTTAGTTATCTAATTGTTATTTTAAAATAATTTTCATAATTTTTTTCATATTATTTAATTTATATTGTTTAGTTTTAAAATTATTGTCTTGTTTTTACTCGACCAACTGACCATCTAGCAGATTTAGTTATCTAATGTTTATTTTAAAATAATTTTCATAATTTTTTCATATTATTTAATTTATATTGTTTAGTTTTAAAATTATTGTCTTGTTTGTACTCGACCAACTGACCATCTAGCAGTCTTAGTTATCAAATTTTTATTTTAAAATCATTTTTCAAGTAGACATTAATTTCTTTGTTTCACTATAATAATTTTTGTTAATATTATCGTCATTCAATCACTATTCTTATGGTTTTCTTGTCTACGTCTTATCTATTCTTAACTATTCAAACGATTTCGCCTTCTACGTGCTTTCAAATAAATACATTCAGTTACTTTTCTTATACAATTTTAAAGTTACATTTATTTCTCCCCAAAGTTTTGCACACAATTGGCATTTGTTTTCTATCATTGAATTTTAAAGATAATTTTAGAATCCATTACTGACATTATATGGAAATTTGTAGCTAATAACATTTTCATATTTGACGCTTTTGTTTACTTATTTTGAACAAAGCCTTAATCTGGTTTAAGCATAACTTCAACATGCCCAAACAAACAACAGCAACAACATATATCAACAACATATATGTATGTAGTTTAAAACAAGCAATAAAAAGCTTAGGCACATGTAGCTGTTGGAAAATTTCTTTGAGTGTACGAAAATTTCTTTAGGCGTTCGACTATAGGAGGAATATTTATGGTTGCATGCCTGAAGGTGCTTTGAGGTTAGGCTGAGTGTCAAAAATGCTTCAACAGCAATTTCCAGCGCATATTTTACAAGCAGGCAAACACATTTCCACACACACGCACACACACACATACCTACATAAACACGTGTTAGCCACCGTGCATAAATATACACGAAGATAAACACAAAAGGGATAATTAATTTACGCTTAATAATTGTGTGTTTGGTAACATGCAGGTTTGGCCAAGAGACTGGTCGGCCGGCACGTCGACAAGTTGTTTGCGGGACTCGACAGCCAGCTGGCAAAGCATTAACACACACAAACTCGCACACACGCACACAAGTATAAACATACCGCAATGAAAAGACAGAGGCACACGGACAGTGACACAGACCTCAGCAGTTGAGGACATGAGGGTCATCGAAAGGTTTAACATTGTTTGAACATTATCGCATGCGATAATATAGATTGCTGCATAAATATGGAGTAAGTGGCATGCCGCAACCGGAGCACGTGTGCTGGCCTTATGCGGGAAAGCGCAAGCACTTTTATAGCGTGAGTTGATGTGTGTTTGTAATGTGCGAAAATAATACTAACAACAATTAAATAGGTGTAGAATAACATCATTCAAACTGTGGTGAGATTCAGTACAACTTTGGCATCAGAGTCATACAATCGATCTCTCTAATCGAATCTTGTGAATAAGGCTGTAGTGGCCATTTGAACGAAATCATCTCTAATGATATTGAATGTACTTTGCAACAATGGTATCCAAAGTTATTTTATGCAAACGACTTTTTTTATTTCCTTTTCCTTTAACCCTTTACATAATTAAAGCATTCATAATGAAATGTTAATCGGCAATCGGGACATTTCTTTCACGTGATGGCTTTTGGAATTTTTTCCCCCTTACACTCATAATTGCTTCACTCGCCATATCTACACTTCAGACTGAATTAGCATGTTTTGCTAAACCTTTCTCTAGGCAATTCCATTGAACATAGAAAGTTTTGCTAGACATTCTCTATCAGAGCGTTCGAGACATATTCCCAAAGTCGTCTTTCTTCTGTGTAATTCCATTCTAGCAGGTTTTGCTAGACCTTCTCTATTTGGCCATTGAAAATCATGTTCCCAAGGTCGTCTTTCTTCTGTGTAATTTCATTCTAGCATATTTGCTAGACCTTCTCCATATGGTCATTCTAAGCGTAATTCCCAAAGTCGTCGCTTTTCTGTGTAATTTTATTCTAGCATATATGCTAGATCTTCTCTATTTAGTAATGTCAAACCATATTCCAAAAGTCGTATATTTTCTGTCAGACTTAATTCTAGCATGTTTTGCTTGACCTTGGTTTGGAATAGTCATATACACTATTCCAAACCATACTCCCAAAGTCGTCTGTTTTCTGTGTAGTTTCATTCTAGCATGTTTGCTAGACAATCTCTATCTGGTCATTCCAAATCATATGCCTAAAGTCGTCTTTCTTCTTTGTAATTTCATTCTAGCATGTTTTCTAGACCTTCTCTATATGGCTATTCCAAACCATATTCCCAAAGTCGCCTGTTTTCTGTGTAGTTTCATTCTAGCATGTTTTCTAGACCAACCATTTTTTGCTCTTCAACATTATGCTTTATCTCCTTTCATGCCCACCTGCCTCGCATTTACCCTACGCCGTGAACTTGTTGATTGAACAACATCCACCGACATCGAGTGAACCTTCATCAAATATGCCACACCAAAATATGCGCAACGCTCAGGAAACGTGCTGGCAGATAAATAGTAAATAAAAAAAATGAATATCGAGATGTTGCTTGGTGCATGGCGAGTGTGCAATTCACCTGCTCGGCGCTGTCAATGCGCTGCCAAATGGCTGCTTAGTGCAGTGTTGGCAACATGACGACGTGCAGTGTGCCAGAGACTTTTCTTCGGGCGACATTGCTGCTGCACAGCTCATAATCATAAATTCAATTGCCCACACCAGCGGCAACAGGAGCAACAGCAGCAGCGAAATCAATGCAGCTGACCGTCTTTGAACTTTGGCTACTTGCAACATGGACAACTACGCGCAGCGGCAACGCTTTGGGTGCGCGATGGCCAGCGGATAGCACACAATTTATTCGCTTTCTCCAATAGATGTGTATGTGAACGTGAGTGTCACTGTGTGTTGGTGTTGCTATTGGTGTCAGCTTTGCCAGTTAAAGTGCAATTTTTCATCATCTTTCTGCTTTATCCGCTGACAACATCTTCTGCTGTTGCGTGTGCAAATAACAAAAAAAAAATAACAAATTGCTAAACCTATGCAGGGCACGCTGACAACAATAGCAACAACAGATTCAAACCAGCCAACAACGATGTAATTGAACGTTGCTTGTTGTTGGGTGCGTTCAAAGGACATCGGGGGCCACTGCGCTGCAAGCGATAAGGCGGTGCGGTTTTTTGCCCGTTGCCACTTGAGCTATTTTGTGCTGCTTCGGCTGCTCGTTCGGCATTGTTGTCGATGTCATATGTCATCGGTGGCTGTTGTCCGTGTTATATGTATGTACGTACACATTGTGGCCGGGACACGCTGTTGGCATTTGAACTCTTGTAATGATGCGCATGTTGACAAGCGTTTTGTTGCGCAGTGTTGCCGCGTGGTTGTTGCAACACAACTGCATTCGATAATGCAGTTAGGTGGCGTGAGCGACGCATTCCACCCGCACAAAGCAGGCTATTTAAAAGCCGTCAACACTGGTTGGCGCTGGCAGCACTGTTAACGTGGCTGCAAATTTGTTGCAAAAATATTGCCAAGTAATTGTCAGCGGGTCGCTGTGGAGAACGCCATAAAAAAAACTTAAAAAAATATAAGAAACTGCACTGCGCAACTGGAACGAACGCAGCGAGATGCGATGGAGTGGTTGAAGTGGTCGCAGCTATTGTCCTTGCAGGATAGCGCAATGATTTATTATTGCGATACGCTGCGGAGTGGCATTGTGTGTGTTTCTGTGTGTGTGTGTGTGTGTGTGGTGGACATCTGCTGGGTTATTGGCCAGTGGACAGCTTGTTTGTGTCGGAAGCAGATGTTAAATTGTTGTCGCTGCATAAAATGCGGTCATTTACAACAACAATTGCCAGGTGACAGTATAAATGTTGAAAACTGCTTGTTAGTTGAAATTCTAATTGGTCAATTGCAGGCTTTGCACTCAACGACGACGAATGTGGTTGGACGCAGACGAATGTTAATCGAATGCAGCATTTAGAAATGGAAATGAAAAGAACATAGCTAAGAGGTAATCACAATACACCTGAAAGCATAGGACCATAGAACGAAGTTTTTCCATATGATTCGATTTGGAGTTGTTGTTGTGCGTATTTGACTTTAATGTAAGGTATTCATATAAAAAAGCTTCTCACGGTAGTTGAAGGTCGATGGCGAAGTGGGAAACCGTGTCTCCGAAGAAGGACTAAGGAAGCGCTATCATCTCTTGGTGTGACCAACTGGAGAAGGTTTGTTATGGACAGCTAAGATGACTGGATCTGGCGTACTGCTTGCGTTCACCTCGAGATATTTGAAGGTTTCGACTTTTTATTGATCCCGATTTTAAAGTTTAGGTACTTTGCTTTGGATACCA
This sequence comes from Melieria crassipennis, assembly GCA_963668005.1. Lineage (NCBI taxonomy): Eukaryota > Metazoa > Arthropoda > Insecta > Diptera > Ulidiidae > Melieria > Melieria crassipennis. Next base: position 113,299,244 of record OY764962.1, on the reverse strand, counting down.
GGACTTTTAGTCCCATTGGGTTTGCTTTGTTAATGAGTGGCTGATTTTCTTGTAAAGACAAAATTTAGAATTAAATTTGAATTCACAGGGGACAAAGTCCTTCCTTGCTTGACATCTGTCATAACGACGAATGGGTCAGAAGGTTTTCCTTTCAAAGTTTATTTTCGACTTTTTTGAGACCATTTTTAGTTGAGTTTAAGATACAAATCACAAGTTTAAGGGTCAACTGAACATGTTGTGGGATACTAGTTTCCCTGCTGTAGCGAAAGGGTTACATTTTTTACTAACTGCTCAGTCTTTATTCTGATAGAGTAGCCTAAAGGTATGCAATTAATCTGCATTAAAATAAAAAAATAAAAATAAAATAAATCTTCACTGATTTAACGCTTTTTTAACATTTCTAAATTAAATTTATTTTTTCTGAGGTTTTTTTTAAATTTTTGTGTTTCACATTGCATACCTATATCAATTTAAAAAATTGTGTATTTCTGAATAATCAAATTATTAAATTATTATATTAATTTTGAAACTTTTATAAATATTTGAATGAATTTTTAATTAAAACAATTTTTAAAAAAATTTTAAATAATACTTAAATTCAAATTTATTTCTTTTTTCGAAATACCAACATTTTTTTTCATATATAAATTAATTACTCAATATTAAAAACCTTATTTAATATTAAAATCAAATTAACGTGCATTGACCTTGTTGCAACTTATCAGCCTAAAAGTATGCTGTACATATTAATGTTTATTAAAATATTATTTTAAATGCCAACAATTATGACCGCTTATAGCCATATCAGATTGGGCCATGTCAATTGTTCATTTTAATTTTATACTTTCAGGCTTATTTTTGACAGTTGTCTTAAATGCCATTCATGCTTTGTTCGCATATTAATGAATTCGCCTTTGTGAACAGCCCTGAGTCGCGCCAATTATACTGCCCCCCCATATAAGAATTTCAGCTGCCTTCAATATTTTAATTAATTTCGCAAACAGTTATAGTAAAAAAAAAACAGTTTTTCCACATAACAGCATAAAGAAAATAATATTTTAAAATTCATTAATGCATTCCCACCCTCTTTCAGTTGACCTCTGACTGCCTCTTTGATGCATATTTTTGCCAGCCGCAATTTTGTGTTGCAGCAGACAATCATAACTCCAACACGTTCTGCACGCACCCGCAGCCATATTGACAAATTTAAGCGTAAACATGTTCACACACTTAACGGTGCGTGCAGGTGTATTTATTTGTACATTTGTGTGTGTTTGTGTGTGCGTGTGTTTATGTGTGTGACCACATGTGTACAGTACATGTCGTGCTGCGGTCATGGCTGTGTGTTGTTGTTGTGATGTGAATTTGTATTTTCAATATTTTTTGCACAACTATAAAAGTTTACTACTGTTGCATTTTAGTTTTATTTATGCGTAAGTATATTTATAAAATATTTGCAAGAACATATTTTCCGAATACTTTGTTGCATGCATTTAAGTGTTTATTGCTGTTTGCGGTATTTGAGCAAAAAACACGCAACGGCTAAATTGCTGCCTCATGAAGTACGACCAATTTTACGGCAAATATTTGTAATGAATTTTTCATTTCATAAAACAAATTGTTACTCATACGCCGCCAACAATCGTTTTCTTTTAATTGTTCAAATTTTGTGGCACTGAATTTTTCATTCAGTATAACAAATTGTTACTCATACGCCCCGTTATAAGTGCTGGTGAATGCATTAATTTCGCTTTGATTCTACTCAACAATCGTTTTATTTTAATTGTTCAAATCTTATGGAATTTTTCTTTGACATAGTAGATTGTTACTCATACGCCCCGTTGTCGCTGCTGTCAATGTACTCCAGCTGCTTCTTGCTCAACAATCGTTTTTTAATTGTTACAATTTTACGCACGAAATTGGCACTGAATTTTACTTTGGGATAGCAAATTGTTACTTGTACGACCCGTTGCCGCTGATGTCAATGCACTCCTGCTGCTTCTTGCTCAATAATCGTTTTTTCTTTTAATTGTTCAAATTTTATGGCCAAAATTGGAACTGAATGTTTCTTTCATATATCAAATTGTTACTCATACGCCTCGTTGTCGCTGCTGTCAATGTACTCCAGCTGCTTCTTGCTCAACAATCGTTTTTTAATTGTTAAAATTTTACGCACGAAATTGGCACTGAATTTTTCTTTCATATATCAAATTGTTACTCATACGCCCCGTTGTCGCTGCTGGCAATGTACTCCAGCTGCTTCTTACTCAACAATCGTTTTTTAATTGTTAAAATTTTACGCACGAAATTGGCACTGAATTTTACTTTGACATAGCAAATTGTTACTCATACGCCCCATTGTCGCTGCTGTCAATGCACTCCAGCTGCTTCTTGCTCAACAATCGTTTTCTGTTAATTGTTTATTTGTTACCACCAGAGAGCAAAGCATTTTGCACTTTCCCCCATTTCTTCTACTCGCTTATCGCAAATAAACAACGCTTGCACTTTTGACTATACCCCAAGCAACGTCGTTAAGCGGTATTTGAGCGTGTGATATTCTGTCGCATTTCATTATGCATTTTTATCTGTCACACCACAGCGCGACACACTATCGTCGTTGCACGCTCACACTTTGACACGCTGACGTTGACGCACACTGGCAGCCGAGTCTCCAGCTGCCAATTAACCTGCTCTCGGTTGCATTTAACTCCAGCTTGTATGCTGCCACAGAATGCTTGTTGCAGCTTGTTTTTGCCACTTGGTTGTTGTTGTTGTTGTTGTTGTTGTCGCTTTGCTTGGGGTTTGTTCTATTAATTAAATTAAGCTAAGAGAAAAGTTATTGTTGCTGCTTCTTATACGTGATTTTTGTATGCACCCTCACTCACTCGGTTCACCCTCAGCGATCCAATGTTAGCTGTGCGCCACACGAGCGCCAGTTTAATTTTCATGCTGAATTGGATTTTAATGGGATTAACTTAACGTTCGCTGGAGTGTAGTGGGCGTGGAAAACCCGCGTAATAGTTTATTGTAATGGCTTGGGAAAAGTGCTTACCTTTCACGTCGTTGTTGCACTTTGCATAAAATGTCTGTATTGGAGCTTTGTTACTCATACGCCATGCGGTGCAGGTTTTGTTTTCGCGGCGTTCCAACATTGTTAGCATGCACCAAAGTTAAAGCTTAATTGAGCGTTTGAAATATACAGTTTTCTATTTTGGCTTACACGCAGAGTGTGCGGAAAGAGAGTGGAAGGAAGTGTGAATTGGTATGGAGGAGCGAGGTTATTTTGCATTTGTTATGTAGTAAAATTACATAGCGGGGCTTGGGTCAGCATTAGTGTGATGGCACTGGTTTTATTTGAGATAAGAGGGGAAACATGATAAAAATGTAACATAAATTATTTGTAATTGGAAGCTGGAAAAGTGATTAGAACAGCGGGCAGAGGTAAGCGGCTTACAGTTTCATTCAATTCATCGCACAGCGATTTGGCATCAGCGTGACTGCAACTGCAGCTGCTTGAGCGTAAAAACTTTAATTAATCAGTCAGTCAGGTCTGTGAAAAGGTTTCTCTGAAAAAGTAATCACATTAATGGCGTTAACTCGCACTGAATGCAATGACAATAACATTGGCAATGGGGAAAACGTTAATAAGCAGCAATAAGTACTGCACACGCAACTGTGAACATTCTGGTTATTAAGATTAAAGTGCGGCGTGTTGAATAATGCCAAAAAGTTGGCTGGCCACTTTTAATGGCACTTGAGTAAAGTATTCAAAGCATACCTATGACATGCAATAGGCTGCTTTTGTTGTGATAAAAATGTTTGCAGTTATGAGTAAACCCTGCACGAACTCATTGAAAGCTGTTGCGTGACGGTGAAGTCATGGATGGATTATGGTTTTTCTTGGATAACTGTCAAAAAGTTGCGTACTTGACACGTTTTTATTACTGTTTTTTTGTTCTCCAAATCCCTCCAATTGTCTTAGAAGTAAGGACCCAAAATATTTTGCAAATTTGGAAAATCAACTCAAACTTTGCAGCGAGATTGGGGATCCTCAATTTTCTTTGGCAGAAGCTGTAGGGCGGAAGACGACGCACAGTGTTGCGAGTTCATATAGCAAAGTGACAAAAATAGAAAGAGTAGTCGTACATATATGAAATTAGGTATACAGTTATTGTAGGAGTACTATGCACAATTTCAATCAAATCGGACCAAAACTTCGACCACCTCCCATACAAACGGATTTGAAAAAATTGCATATCAACAGTGAAAATTATCTTAGTTTATAAAAGCTACGTTCATAATATTTGTATTTTAATATAAATGTATTTATAAATGAAAGGGATTACAAATTAAATCTCGATAAATTGCTCTACAGCTGCTCAGAAGTTGCTCTTAGAGGGTTAAAATCTTAGACTGACCCCGACTAATTTTTCCTCCTGAATATTTCTTTTCAACATACCTACCCCGCATCTTCAACCTTTAATGAGGCTCCCATACAATATCATCGTTTTTAGAAAGTGGGCTCTCGCTGCCCTAAGGTTGGTCCCAGACGTACCATATGTAAGACTGACCCCCATTTATTTTCCCTTCAGAATGTTTTTTTTATGCACACCTAACCGCTATATCCAACTCTTAAGGTGGCTGCTATACAAAACGAGTAATTTTCAATGGAACAGGCTCCATACTTGTAAATGTAGTAAAGTAAGCGAGGAAACATCGTATCTGGGAAGTATTGAACCGATTTGAATGATTTATTCAACAATCGTCAACATTTCAGTTTAATGTGGTTCCACTGTGTTGCTCTCTACAAAACTCAATCAACATTTTTAGCCAATAGGAGACAATTTTGTATAACATCAGCGGTGCGGCTTCAAATTTATTTCTTCGAAATTACTTTGGACCAAAGGTCAAGTTAGAAAATATATATATATATTAAAAAACAACAACAGTATGCATTTTTATATTTCATTGTAAAGGGAACAATACTGTAACAAACTTATTGCACCTTTATTATAAATTTTTTCGAGAAAAAAATCCGTTTTTAAAAAATTTTTATAAAAATTTTGTTTTTTGCTTAAAACTTTTTATTAATGCATTTTACGTATCGAATGTTGTACATTAATTGAAAGGTATGAAAAAGACCTTTCGTTTGATACCCATATAGTGTAAATCAGTTGGAGATTGATGGAGTTTTTTTGATAAAAACTTTGAAATTTGACCCCGAGCCACGCCTTTTGTGGACGTTTTGCCGGCAAAATTTGTAGTTTGTTAGATTCACAAAAATACACTCTATATGGCCCAATTTCCAGTTTTTTTGTTTCATGAGAGTTCGCTTTACTGCATTTGTTCCAAAATTGCTTTTGCCGTTCTCTGCTCCATGTGCAAGTGATCCACTTAAATCATTTACACATACGTATTTAAACAATTTATAAGATTTAAAACGATAAAACTCGACTTGCATATCACACATTTGTGTGAATTTAAGTTTATCGATTTTGTCATTCGAGCAACAATCGAATTTCAAACACTTTGACGTGAGCAGTAACTTACAGTTTGCTTCCCTCTTCAGAGATGAATAACCCACATCGCCTGAAACCCAACTGATGGTCGTCTAAGCAAGCGTCAGTCGTTAAATAAGGCGGCAGATTAGTCACAAGCTGTCCGTCTGAGCGGTGCGTGCAGTGTGAAGTGCGAGTAGAGCTGCCAAGGCATTAATAAGCACTTTGAACTTTGCCGTACAACGGAAACATCTGTCAAATATGCGAACAAAATACAATTTGTAGTTTTTTTCTCACATACGCAACGAGCATTTGTTCGGCAACTTTTCGAAAAGAAACAACAACAACAACAACAATAAGCACGCCACTTTCACTGCCCTTTTACTTGCTCTATATTTGTATGGCTGTTGTTGGTTGCTGTTGGTTGTTGTTGGCATTTATTATTGTTGTTGCTCTTGTTGTGCTGTTGTGCGTTTGCACAACGCCAAACTTTTTTGGCTTCGCTGACATATCCATGTCGGCGCTCAAACAGCGATTTGCATGTGTCCGACGTCAAGAGCGTTGGCCAAGTTGTTGCCAACACATCGACACACCGACACAGAGGACAGACGCCGTGCAGCGCGCATACATTATGCATGCAAATTTAAAGCATGCCACACGTGTGGTGTACGCACTAAGCTACGCAGCGGCGCACAGTGTCGCGAGTAGGGACAAAAATAAAAAAAAATGAATGTCGTAAATGTAGAAAAATAAGTTTGTAGTACTGAAGTAAATTCCTCAATTTACTAAAATGTGAAAACGAATTTTAAAAATATCAATTTATATACCGATGGCAGGCCACCAAACTTGCACTTTGTGAAGGTTGGTGACTTGGGTAGAAATTATTGCAATTTGTTGAATGTAAGTTCGAGGCCTCTTATTGAAATATTTCTTATTGAACCTTATGTTAAGTAAGTATATTCTATAAATATACTATTTTTGCAACTTTGTGGAAGCTTTCCCTCATTTGTTTTGCTTTCCGTATTCCTTGTACCGCCACTTAAAGAAACGTCAATTCGTAGGAATAGAAGTGCAGTGTCATCAAACTTTAGATAAACTTAAAAAAAAAACTACTTCTTACTACTTCGTGATTTTACAGTTTGATATAGCTGAAAGTATGTATTAATAGAAACTATGGACTTTAGCTGCAAAAACTTGAATTTTTTAAGAAATTTAGCATTTTCAGTGCCGTATGCAGTCAAAAATGGGGTCCTTTTTGCGGCATGGTTGGCAGGAAAACATAGCGACCACTGCTGCGCTTCGCTTGAGCTATACATTTTTGTTTGTAATAATATGCAAACACTTGGTTTGGCTTTGGTAATACTGGGTGGCTTGCCATCGAATTAAGGCAACTTTCGAAAAGAAGCAAAACTTGTTAATGTCTTCAGAACCAATTATAGCAGTTAATTGGAAAATTAAAGTTAAACATGAAAACCGAAACTCTGATATACTGCAATATATAATATCTGAGGAAGTTGAAGAAAGCAGTTTTTAAATTTGGTCAAAAATAGATGTAGAGGGTTTAATTTCCAATAATTCATGATCGAAAACCGATTATCCTAGCAGTACAAATTAACTAACTGTAATTTTTAATGGAAATATATGATCTACTAAGATCATATATTTCCATTAAACCATTAATAAGAGGTGCTACTATTTTTTATTTGGGTTTCAAATTACTTACTTACTTATAAGTATGCACAGATATTTGTAGTTTTTTGAATATTTCCTTTTTTTATGACAAGCGTATTTGTAGGTTGATCGATTGTAGGTATATTTTTGGTATATACCTTTATATTGATGATATGAGTTGCTGTATTATATTTGATCAATATATCTTTTATAGTTTTCGAGATACTGTCAAGTTAGTATTTGGTTTGTATGGGAGGTGGGCGTGTCCGTGGGGCGATTGAAGTAATTTTTGGAGTGTTAACTTCTCTTTATAACAAAATTATATGCACAAAATTTTATTGCCGTACGACTATTCCTTCTATTTTTGTCCCTCGCTACTATGGACTGGCGACACTGTGCGGCGCTCCGCTTCCTGCAGCCCTGCACCCCTTTGGCTGCTTCAATGCTTTTTAAGTTTCACATCAGAATCAACGTCGAATTCGCTGCACTTCAGTTGCCAGCATGGCGAGCACTGGGTGCGGTAGTTGAGTACGACAGCGGATGGCGGGCGGAGTCACATAATGACATGTTAATTTTTTTGTTTTCCAACTATTGTAGCCAAGCGTTGCGTTGTTGCTGTTGTGGGAAATTTTGCTGGAATTACACTTACCCACAAACACACACACACACACATACATAGATGCGCTGCAAATGGAAAAATATAAATTTTGCCTAAGCTCCAACAACAGCAACTAGCAGCGGCGGACTGTGCACTGCACTCAGCGCCCAATTGAGTTATCTTTTGTTTGTTGTTGCTGTTTGCTGGCAACGCTAAGCAGGTGTGTGTATGTGTGTGTGTGTTCATATTTGATTATGCTGCTGGTGTTGGCTGTTGGTGGGTCAAAGGTGCGGATTTTAAGTGGCGCTTTTGAAATTGTGAATAGTGCACAAATTAATGCTAATTAAATGCGCTGCAAAGCGGCCACCGCAGCCGTTGTTGTTGTTGTTGTTTATGTATTCCTATTTAGCTGTATTGTAGTTTAGTTAATTGCCTGCACTGGCCATGGCAACTAATTCAATTTGCAGCTAGTAGCGAAAACATTTTGTGTTGCGCCTAATGGTAGGCCATGTTTGGAAGTGGGCAATTTAAAGCTTCGTAACTTAATTTTGTTGCTATTTTGCATTTTGTATTTTTTCATATTATATTTTTAAGCATAAGAAGACAACTGAAATTTCTAAGTGCGCCTAAAAGTATGCAACGTGTATGCGTAGTGATAGAACTTCTTGGCCAATGTCCTTGTCAGCTTTTAAATTAAATTACATTTAATTTTGCGCGCACCTTAAGGTAGGCAATGTCTAATTTCAGCTGACTTTAAGTTTATGAACTCGTGTAATATGGGTTTTTGTTTTTTGCTTTAGCGCTAATTGAACTGCATGCGACATCTCAAAGAATTTAACCTTAGCGCAGAGTCTTTCAAAAATATGAACAAATTAGATTTGTTGAAAAATTGAATTACCTAAAAGTATGCTACCATAAAACATCATATTTAAGTGCACGCATAAAGCTAACAAAAGCTGGCCAAGGTGACGTTTGTTTGCTGGTTTATTTAGGGGCGAGAAAAAAAAGAAACAAGAAAAACAAAAAAAAAATAAATAAAAAACACGAAGAGATAAAAAGGCCAGCGCAAAAAAGTCCGCAAGGCCCAAAGGCCAGCACCACAAATAGAACAGATAGCAGACATAGTGGACGTGCAATGAAAGTGGAAATGAAACTGGCAGCAGCAGCAGTTGATACAACGTCCAAAATTGTGTTCCCCCCTCCCCCCCCCCCCCCCTCAAACCGAGCGAACGCGCAGCTAAATGCGAAAAACATTGTTGCGCTGGCTGTAGCAATAAATTTGCGAGTGGCTTGAATTGCAAGCAACATTCAAGCGTTTAATGTCGCCGCTCGCACTGGCTGCCGGTGCGACAGATTAAGGCCAGTCACAATAACAAAAACAACAACAACAAAAAAACTTGTTTTATGTATTTATATACATACTTTTTGTGCTAAAAATATTTTATGATTTTCAAGCGACTTTGCTGCGTTTCAGTGGGGAAAAAAACGTTGACCGTCAAAGTTTTATTCAAATTGTAGTCAGCACGACTGTTGCTTGACTTTTGAAACCAATTACAATTGCCATTTGTCATGGCTGATAAGATAAGGCAATGTTGGCGCCCGAGCGCATTGTAAGCGGAAGGGCTCGAAGGGCAGAGAGAGAGAGAGAGAAAGGACGCAGCCAGTCAGGGCAAAGTATTGGACTGAAAATGCTTGAAAAGTTGCTAAAAGCAATGTGCGGCACTTTAAAAAGTAGTAAGAAAACTTTTGTACCTCTACGCAGAGGGGACGGTGGCAGTGGTGTGGTTGACAACGGATTAGATTGTTGGAGGTAAGAATGCGATTGCGAAACATGCGCGCAGACAGTGCTAATAAAAAACTAGTCAACGGCAAAGCAAAACAATGAAAAATTACGAACTAAAAAAGCGTAAAGCAATGTTGTAGAAAAACATAAAAGGAAGGAGCAAGTTGAAAGGATTTGCTTTGTTTTGTTTTGTAGAAAGCAACTGCCCTGTCAAGGACATTTCATTGTTAAATAAATAAAATAAAATAAGACATAGAAATAAATAAGATTATCAACATTTCATGTATGAGTTGGTAGCTGCTATACAAAGGGTTTTTGTTTGAAGCCAGAAGGTCAGTGCACTGTTGTTGTTGATTTGTGACAAAACTGAGATAGAGTGAGCTTTATTTGAGATTAGAAAATTAAGGAAAGCAATGGAGCAACTTCAGCACTTTACAAACCTTTTTGGATATTCTTGACCTAATTTTAAGCCCTTTAATTAAGTTTATTTGGGGGCAAAAGAATATGCAGCCCGATTGACACTTTGAAGCATAGTTGAAACATAGTATGCGTGACCCTACTTACATAAATTTGTTTCTAACTAAGTAACTATTTGGAGAAGATGGAGAACAACTTGATGTCATAACTCCGGTCATTTCCTCGAGCAATTGGTTCAAACATTCGAGCTCATGCATTCCACTTGGATACTTTGATGTTCAGATGTGGGAATCATCTTCCTGCGCAGACTACCTCCGCACCAAAAACCTGGTAAACCAAGTAAAGTGTTAAATGAATAATAACAAATAAATAAATAATATAATATAAATAATAAGTAAATAATAAATAAATAAATAATAAATTCTTCATTCAGAACACTTTAATCCTTGCATTGCTCCGGAACCACCGCAATGCTACGCGTTAATAGAAATATTCACAAGGAACTGAATAGAAACAATAACCCTTTTAACGCTTAAACCTTGCGATTTTGATTTAGGTTCGTGCATTGAGTTCTTAACCCTTTCGACCTCAAAGTTGCCTGAGAGCAACTGTCATCTTATAGCAAATTGATTTATTGATTTATGGGTTTAATTCAAGTAGGCATCAACAAATTAATATTTTTAGAAGTGAATTAAAAAAAAAAAACATTTGACTTTTATTCCCAAAGTAATTTCCAATAACTTCCAGCGATATCAGGCAAAGTTTGTGTTCTAATTGAAGTCTACGAATTGGGCGCGTTTGATCAAAACCCTGTTTCTTGAATAATGGTTAAATAAAATCAAAAAGTGATAATTTTGTATTTTTCCATAAAAATTAAATAATTTTTCTGTAATTAAAAAATATTCATGCAAAATTTATTTAACCCGTTTTAAGCTAAAATTGTTCAAAAGTAAACTAGCTCTAGAACTCCAACAAAGAGGCGAGACGAATTCAAATGTCGTGTGCACACTTCTTAAGCAAATGTTTTATGATTTAAATACCAAAAAGTAATATCCAGACACAGGGTAAATTTTGGGGTCGAAAGTGTTAAGTTCACTTGTTTATTGAATGCTTCGAATTTTTTTATTAAAAATGTATCAAGTGCAGTTTATTCGACGCCCTGAGAAGGCTTGAAGGCTAAATATCCACCAATCAGACATCTGACCCCTCGGACCACATCCAATCTAATCCTTCAACCCTTATCACAACCACCAACCAATCCACATTACAACTACGAGTATAACATTAAACCTGTAAACAAAATCAGAGTGGCTTCTAATCTTTTTCTAAATAAATTTACTTAGTAAATATGCTTTGAAATGCATATCGCCAGCGACTGAGTATTCATTGTGAACTCTCTGAAATATTTGAAATACAAGTTTCTCATTTTTTTTAACCAGAACATCAAAGATCGATTACACCGTGCGACAACAAATTTTACACACGAAAAAATCTATATAGTCGCGAAACTAGGGGCCAAATGTAGTAAAACTGTGTTTGGAGAGAAGTATTAAATTTGTTATATCTTAAACTAATAGAGTTAGAAGGACGATTTTAGGGATGTGGTAGTGTACATATTAGTCGTTCAGATATATTAAAAAAAAAATACTATTGGAAATTTCCAAGGATAAAGTTTTAAAAGGACATTATCAATACCTCTTCGTCCCTTTGCACCAAAACATTCAGTTTTCTAAGATTCTAAGGATTTTTCTCTTTCATTTGATACCTATATTGTTATTCTACAATGCGCCCAATTTTTAAAATAATTTTTTGAAATAAACATGTTCTTGAAATTTCAAAGTCTTTTAAAAACAAATCCTGACGTCAGAGAGAAAAACCAAAAACGCAGTTTTACTACATTTGGCCCTTAGTTTTTCGAGTATACCGATTTTTTTGTGTGTTTTGAAATTTTTTTATTTTTTTGTCACACGGTGTTATATGTACAAGGTGCAACCCAAAGTAAACAGGACTTTTATAAAATAAAGAAAACGGATGATTATTTTTGTATAATTCTTTTTATTTATTCAAAATACTCTCCTTCTGCTTCGATACAACGTTTTGCACGGTCCAAAAGCATTTGGAATGAGTGTTTTAGGTCATCGGCCAGCATCGCCTTCAGAATGTTGGTACAAGCCTTTTGGATGTCCTCAACGTCCTTATAACGGGTTCCTTTCATCGGCAAATGCAACTGACCGAATAAGTAGAAGTCACAGGGAGCCATATCAGGCGAATACGGTGAATGATTGATGGTAAAAATGCGATTTTTGGTCAAATAATCGGTCGTAACTAGGGCTCTGTGAGCCGGTGCATTATCATGCAATAAACGCCAACTTCCTTCCTCGCGATATTCTGGCCGAATACGACGAATGCGATGCACCAAACGCTTCAAAACTTCAACATAAAACAAAGCGTTAATTGTTTTTCCCGGTGGAACAAACTCTCGATGAATTATTCCCTTTGAATCGTAGAAACAAATGAGATGAGTTTTGATTTTTGACTTCTCACGGCGGGTTTTTTTCGGATTTGGCTCATCTGGGTGCTTCCATTCGGCACTTTGACGCTTTGTTTCGGGATCATATTGAAAGCACCACGTTTCGTCACCGGTTACGATGTTGAACAAGAAATTTGGATCACGTCTGGCTTCCCGAACGATGTCTTTTGCGTGCTCAATTCTCTGCGCTTTTTGGTCGTCGGTTAAAGTGTGCGGAATGAAGCGAGAACACACTTTACGGAGACCCAAATGTTCGGTTAAAATGCGATCAATTGATGTTTTGGAGATGTTCAATTCCATTTCCATCAATTCCAATGATGATTTTGGCTGCATTTTGATAAAATCACGCACAGTTTTGATGGCATCGTCAGTAATCACAAATTTCGACTGGCCGACGTGTTCGTCGTCATTCAAGTCTTCACGACCATTCTTGAATCGATTCAACCACTCATTAACACGGCCACGGGATAAACAATCATCACCATAAACTTGCTTTAACAATTTAAACGTTTCGGTAAAAGTTTTACCAAGTTTAAAACAGAACTTAATATTAGCTCTTTGTTCGATCGACATTCTCGTACCAAAGTTAAAAACATACTGTCACATTGAGCGGGATATTTCGGCGTCTACTAGACCAAATGTCATGAAATTTAGGCAGTATGTGAATGAAAGATGTACCTTTCCAACGCATGTCCTCACACATAGATGGCGCCACCAGAAACGTCCCTATTGCAAAAGTCCTGTTTACTTTGGGACGCACCTTGTATTAAAACTGCGTTTGGAGAGAAGTATTAAATTTTTTATATCCTAAACTAATAGAGTTAGAAGGACGAAATTCAAGGATGTGATAGTGCACATATTAATCCGTAAGATATATTTTTTTCAAAAAATACTATTGGAAATTTCCAAGGATATTCAAGGATAAAGTTTTAAAAGGACATTATCAATACCTCTTCGTCCCTTTGCACCAAAACATTCAGTTTTCTAAGATTCTAAGGATTTTTCTCTTTCATTTGATACCTACATTGTTATTCTACAATGCGCTCAATTTTTAAAACAATTTTTTGAAATAAACATGTCCTTGAAATTTCAAAGTCCTTTTAAAAAAAAATTCTGATGTCAGAGAGAAAAACTAAAAACGCAGTTTTACTACATCTGGCCCTTAATTTTTCGACTATACTGATTTTTTCGTGTGTTTTGAAATTTTTTAATTTTTGTCGCACGATGTTATATAACTCACTGTCTAAAAAAAATCAAATTCTATTATCCATCGCTCTGAAGCAGGAAATGTCAAGTCTTTAAAAAAATCAAATAAAAAAAATCAAAAAGTTCTAAATCTACCGGGAGGAAGAAATTAAAAGTTAAACTGAAGACATGTAAGATGGACTGATCCATCGACTAATGAACAACAACAACAAGACGTCTTAATAGATAATTTAACTGACAGACAAATAAAATCAACCACAAGTTATGAACACAAGCCTGGACCGAAAATCCAGACAGACAAATGGACTCGTAAACGAGACTTTAGGAAGGGGACAAAAGTTGACAGATTACTGGAAAACAGAGAAAGATAAGATTTAAACAGAATTTATAAAAAGCCAGATAGGTATTTAAATACATGTGAAGATTTGACATATGAAGAGCCAAATAAAACATAGCCAGCCGCTCTAGCAAGTCTTATTTTCAGAGAGAATAATCGTTCGTTTTTTTGCAACTTGAGGTTCTCATTTAATGTTGTTTGAATCTTATTGACCTGCGACAAAATCCGATAAGGACCCAAGGTGGTCACTTCTCAGCACATCACTGCCAAATGTCTGAAACCTGACTCTGACTGTAAGCAAGGCAGACACAAAAATGTGGTCGGCTGTCTCATAATTTCTGAC